>VYXD01000211.1:0-64723 GCA_013397195.1 Hylia prasina
GGCACAGCCATGGATTTCATAGCCTTACAGTGGGACATTTCTTGCAGGAAAGGGTTATATAAAAACCAGTCCTGAAGAGGCAGGAAAATATTAATTTGGACTAGATGCACATTCTACCTTCAGCTGCTCTATTCAAAAGTCAAGTGAATCAAGCTCATATTTACTGAATCTTTAGGGATCATTTATTAATTAACAGGAAATATGGAAAATTGTCAAGGGAAAACAGAGTCACTCTGCAAAGTGACTTTGGAATGCAGCCAATGTAAATTTTTTTCTTCCAGTACCATTTAGCAATATGAAGGATGATGCCATACATGCTAATTTGATCACTTCTAATTCCAACAAACTACCATAAAGGGGGTGTTACAAACCACATGGTCCAGGCAACAGCTGTTTTTCAGGAGAGATTTTTTTAAAAATCCAACATCAGGCAAGCTACCTCTGTCTCTGGGGCAACAATTCCTGCAGAAACCAGATATTTCTCCTGTGAAACAGATTTGTTAGTCCCAAACTGCTGTGAAATCCTCATATGTTTTATTTGTACTTCCCCAACAGTCCCATGTTTGCTTCACTTCCCCCTGTTAGTATCATTATTCATGAGTTTATGGGACACTTGGGCACTGGGCTTCCAGCATTATGCTTGTTCCTGTGGCTGAAGAAAGAAGATGATGCAATGTCGGTGTCAATACAGTCAACCTCAATACTGTTGACAACACTGGTATTTCTAAGAAAAATGCCTGCTGCCCAGAAAACAATGAGGGCTTTTAATACATTTAGCAATCATTACTGCAAAAAACAAAGCATATATGGAAAAGGGAAGTTACTGCTTTTTAATGACTGTGGTAGTATTGCTCCTCCTCAGAAGTGGTTCCATCACCTCAGTGCCATGCAAGTTTCTAAAATACCTGACCTGTAGAAGATCTGACATGCTAATTTCCAATTTTCTGTAAGTAAAACATACAAAGGAGAAACAAAAGAACAACCTTTGCATTTGAGAAAAAAAAAAACCCACCAAACAAGCAAAAACACCCCAAGACAATCTGTAGTAAGTGATATAAAATGTATGATCCCAAACAGGACTTTGCCTGTTAAAATACTGACAGAAACTCTTGCTCCACACACTGCTGCTTAGAGCAAACAGAATCTGGCCTAAGTATGGAATCTATTGCTTTGTGTTCTCATCTTTTTGTGCCCCCCAAAATGTGATAATCTAGTTGGAAAATCCACGCCTTGTCTACTGAAACAAGCCACAAAATCTGCCAATCCCACAAAAACAAAAGCATGGCTGTATCTGACCACACAGTGCAGCAGAACTCCTGCTGATCCCATAAAACCCCTGCATCCTGTTCTGTCTGCTCCATATGATACAGACTTCTAGCTAAAGGCTGTACCTTCATAGACCACAAAGAAGCCTTTGCCCAGGATGTTACTGCTGCTCCGGAACTCGATCCACAGCCTGCTGTCTGTGGAGATTACTGGTTCAGGAATCTTGTCACCACAGAATCTACCTAGAAGGCAGGAAAGAGACAATAAAGATCTCTATACCTCCTGAGAGACAACACAGCATGACGGGCACCTGTGACTCTGGGAAGCAAAGAGTCTTTTGTTAAAGGAGTGTGCTTGTGTAGAACACCCTTTCACTCCCATCAACTGTGCTTTTGAATAAGTTTCTGTGCCCCCTTCATTACTTCATATTCTTTTCCATTATTAAGTGAATTAAAGTTCTCTTCAGCTGGGAGCAGAATACAGTAATTATGGATGAAGCTGCTGTTGCCCTGGTAAATTCAAAAGGGCTCTTATTTTGATCACATAATTAAGTAAATGACCTACCAGGGTGGGGAAGCATCCCCCTGTCCTTCTAGAGATGTGGCATTAGGGAATGTATTTTCCAACCACTAAGCCTTGAAAACTCCTTCAGCATTTTGCACCCAGGAGCAAATACTCCAAGTCAAACCAATGGTAGGATGTGGCCATACTGATGAGAGAAAACCATTTGTCTCATCTCTATTCAACAAATCCCAGTTAAGTTTCTGCAGTCATGTAATTTCTTTCAAAAGAAAGATACCAGGAGCCATTTTGCTCCATGATTTCCCCAGCTTTGAGCTCTCCGGCATGTACTAGCACTGGTAAACTCCCAAATTTTGCCAGTAGGAACTAATCCTGAAACAGAACAGTTGCAGATGGCATCTGCAGCCCGGACAACCTCAACAACGCCACTTTGGTGCTCCTCTATTGAAGCTAGAAGCACCAAGTATGCACTGATAGGCAGGGACCTGCACTTGGGTCAGGAGCTTGGACAGAGCAAACATGGCTTTTCACTTCAGCTAACACCAGCTGGGCCATACACTGAATTCCATACGGTCTTGGCACCCTGTCCAACTGCATGCCAGTCAGAACCTGACAGAGGCAAAGAGCAGTTCTTCAGGTTGAATTCAGTCAAGACAGCAGTGATAGGGATCCTGGCCTTCCAACACCAAGCAAAGACATCTTTGAACAACTTCCACTGGGTAAAAACCTGGTTAATGCCTTACCTTCAAAACAACATCATATTTCCCATTAAATGGCTGAGAATGGCAGTTTGACAACCAGCTTTTTTTTCTTGCAGAGTCACCCATCCAAATATTATCTTGGACCCAGCTTTACTCAGCTGCTATTGTGCCCCCAACCTGCCCAGTGCTGCTGGGGCAGTGTGACAGCCCTGCAACTTATCAATAGCATGATCTTCACTCCCAAAGGGGATGCTAAAAACAGCATCAGCACTGCAAAGCTTCTTCCTCTAGGGTCACTCAGCAACTTCCTCCTGGATTTAGACTTGGAGTTTAACAGGGGTGTCAAGAAGAGGAAACACAGATGAGGAACGAGAATGAGCAAGCTCCTCAGAATGTGATAAAGGGCTCATTCATAAAAAGTTATACACCATTTAAAGGCTGGGTTTTCACACACTTCCCTGGGAAAATATGCAGCACACATGTATTTTTTCTCTCCACAAGAAGCCCGTGCTTTCACAATTCACACTAATCCCCCTCCTCGCCCCCTGCTGAATTGCCGTCTGTCTGCCTCTCCTGACCTAATTTCATGGGCTCAGCCCCATGCGGGAACCATGGCCACTCATGCAGCGTCTGCTTCCAGATGGAAACACTCCCAAGTCCACCTGCACTAGGGGGACGGGGAGGTGCTTGGCTTCTGAAATACCTTTAAATTACTCAGCAGGAAAAAAAAAAAATAACGAGGAGCTAAGTTGCAGCTGCTGTAGCAATGTTACCTGACTCGCATACAGCAGAGAACAGCAGTATATGCTGCCAACCCCAAAAGAGGCAGTAAATGGTAAAGCCAGCTGCCAAGGGCCCCAAAAGGTAGGCCCACTGAAAGCTGGGAAGCAGCATGGCTTCAGCCTCAGCACCTCACCTAGTTCCAGGGCTAAGATGTCCATTGGGACCACAGAGAGCACCCAAACCTCCTCCCTAAACCCTCTAACCCAATGCTGACTAGCCCGGTCCTGTGCTGCAGCACTGGGGTGCAGCCCCTCTAACACAGCTTAGGGGATGATGCCCAACCAATTGCTTCTTTCCTTTTAGGCAGAAGGGGCTGTTTGCAGTGCCACATTTTACATGTTTGAGACACCAAGCTTCAGAGATGAGGTCAGGATCAGAGGCAGTGGCAAAGTAGGTGGGACTCTTGAACTACTCAAGGTGACAGAAGACTTGCAGTTATGATTGCAGGAGGCAGTGAAACAGGGAGGATGGACAGGAGCTGCACTTCCTAAAGATGTCTAGGAGCAGGAACAGAGTGGAGTCCTTGCACAATTTGACACAGCACGGTCTAGCAAGTTCCCTGCTAAGACTACAGAAGCTCAAAGTACAGAGTACTGTGTATTTGTAAACACAAACTCATGAGAAATAACGGCAGGAGCTTGGGTCAGGAGCTGTGCATCTGCTTCATTCTGACTGCCTGGCAGGTCTTCCTTGCACTTAGGAAAGAGCAATAACAAAACTCCAGAGACCACATTTTTACTCCCAGCCAGGGCCCTGGCTCATTTTCCTCCCTGCCTCATTTCTCAAGCTGGAAAAGGAAGGAATAAAGCCTTTGTGACCACAGGGCTTGGAGCATGGATCACTGGGATTGAATACAGCACACCAACATCTCTGGATGGAGACACTAAGGCATGGCCAGTGCTGGACCTAGGATCCTTCCAAGTAAAGAAAAGTTTGTTTCTGTTTGTCTTCCCCACCCGCTCTCCAAAGCATCAAGAAGATTACACAAAATGCAATTAAAATGGAATAGCTGCTCACCCAGTAATGGAGCCTTCCTCCAGTAGCCATCACGCACCTCCACATAATCATACCAGCAAAGGCGACTTTTAAATAAGTCCATCGATGTGAAATTTAACATTATCTGAAAGGAGAGAGTGCACATTTCTCTTTGGGGAGGGACTTACTTTAAAGAGAAGACCTTATAGTTTGTTTCATTTTCACTACAGTGCTGCCTAAGTGAGTATGCAGGCAAAGACAGTTGGGCTGTTTGTAGGATTTGTACACCACCTTTTCCAAAAAAGAAAGGTTTCTCAAGGTGTTTTAATGAAACCATGACAGTGTGTGACAGCAGAGAGCCCTTTACTATCAACTCTGTAATTCAAATTCAATACTTCTCAGTTACTAAAATTTTACTTAAAAAAAAAGCCCAGTTCAGATATGTAAAAAATAAACCCTTTGGTTTGGAGTAATGTGAAAATCATAGAGAAAGACATTGTCACAAACCACACGTTTGGGGTCTATACCTACATAAAAATGATACTTGTAAGAAATATCTGATTTTGCTAATTAGGTTCCACATCCTGACCATCAGACTCACACCATCACTGTGATGCAATTGCATTCAGTGGCTTGACCAAACAGGGTTTGACATTAAAGTGTTGTTATTTTGGTTTCCTTCCTCTCTAAGATGGAGCACTGACCTTGGTCTGGGAAGTCATCTATGGAGGTCACCATTGGGGTGCAGCTGTATTTTTTTTCTGGCAAGATTTGACCCATATTATTCATTTACATCCATAGTCTGAGCATAGTCACAGAAATGTGTTTATATTAAAATGGATGTTCTCCCCCAAAGTCCTGACTGGGTGTACAGAGTGCAGTCTGTAATGATGTCACCCACCTTTTTCACCTTTTTGCAGTATTCATCTGTCCAAAAGGAGATTCATCTGTTTCTATGCAGATGAATGCTATAAGGCCAATATCTGTTCTCACATAACTCCTCAGTGCAACAATTTGCACCAATCACTGCATTGGATTAAACAAGTGAAGCATTTAATCTGAAATCAATTTTTTATTTTCTCTTTTAACATTAGTGGTTCAGCATGTAGATGCTGGGTCCTTCCCAACACAACTCTGAAGAGGCTGAGAAGCAAAGGAAGAGTTTATACTGACTGACACCACGAAACTCTCAGTGCCACAGTTGTCAAACCTGGATGGCTCTTGGCCCTCTCGCCCCAGCGATGCTCTCCCTGCAGCTGATGGCAGGAGCTCAGCATGGCATGGGACTTGGCTGGCAGGTGACAGAAACAGGTCCTGGAGCCAGGCAGCTGTTGTAAAACAAACGAGCTCTGCATTTCTTTGTCTGAGTCTTAAGCATGTCTTGAGGGTGATCCTCAGCAAAGTCACTCTGCCAAGGAGCTCCCAAGCTGGGCTGCTCATTCTTGCAGCCTGGTATACGGCGTGACAGGCCTGAAGGGCTGGTGTTGTTGGATTAAGGAAAGATTTCATTTCTACAGGAAGATCAATAAAACAAAAGGAGCTGGGAGGAAAGTGGACAGAGTGGGTGATTGATGTGCAGCAGGGCTTGGCGTTTCCAGGCGGGAAGTGGGAGTTCCCTGACAGGGACATTATGCCTGCATGACAAGGGCAGGCCACAGATGTCACTCACAGCTCCTCAGCTTCCTTCAGGACCCCAGGCCACAGCACATTTTATCTAACTCATTTGACTGGCTTTGGAATGTGCCCTTGCCAAAGCTAACAAGTGTCAGGAAATGTCCATGTAGGGTTCAGTCTCAAACTGAAAGGGAGGATCAGAGATCAACACACAGCCCATATATGTGAGGGGCTCTGCTCCAGCATCACCACTTCTCTCCTCAAAAATCACGTATTCCTGACTCCACCTCTCTCCTGAGTGGTGCTCAGGAGCCTTTCCAGGTTCCATTCCTGCACACCAGGCATGCAGAGATCTGCTGGCAGGTTCTAACACTGTCATCACAGTGAAGCGAAACCTCACAGGAGGGAAGTGCAGAGTACACCTTGTGCTTCTGTGGAACCTACCTTCTCCCCTGGGGTCACCGAAATCCTCCAGACACAGTGGGAATAGGAGGGGTAGCCATTTGGAAAGCCAGGGGCTGAGAAATTACCTGTTGAGTCTTGCAAGGTCTCTCCACAAGCTGCAGGAGAGGGGAAAAAAACCTATCAAAAAGGAGTGACTCTGAAAGACATCAGGGTCTACCAAACTGTCTGCTCATGGCTGCTGTGTGCAGGTTGGTGGCTGGTACTCCAACTGTGCTCATTCATGGCACTGGCCAAAGGTCACGGACCACCTGAGGCCTTGCCAAAGGGGTGATGTGAAATTTGTCAGAATTTCTGGGATAGAAAATGATCAGTGCAAGGACACAGATGAAACAGCTACTAAAGAAGCACCCTTCTTCCTTCGTTCTCCTTCCACATGCCAGCACTTTCAGGTTTCAGTTCAGGAATACCTCATTTCACTAATCAAATGCAAAGTATTAACCCTACCCCACCTCACAACCCCTCACTGCTGCCAGCAAATCTGTTTTCCCTTCATCACAAGCTGCTCAATGGAGTTCTTCTTAGTTACCATTGTAAATTGTCTTTTTTGGGCTTAAAACATCCTAACAAAAACTGGGCAAGTCCCATCATCCTCATGCTTCAGCTGCCCAGCACCTTCCCTGCCACTACACTGCACAAGACAAAATATAAGCACAGCAGCCCATAGCTCTTCACCTTCCTGTTCTGTGGCCTGCTGCAGCTGATGAAATGTAGATCCCAGAGTGACTTTTGGGAAGTAAAGAATATGCACATGCATATGATCCTTTGGGGAACTGCAGCTCCCAACATCTGGAAAAGCTGTGACTACTGTAGTTCTGCTCTCTGAGCCAGGATGACTGAGCTGGAACAAGGAGTGACCATCCACATCTGCAGAGCAGCTGACTGGCTGGTTGGGAGGACCACAAATATCAAAGCTCCCATTTCATTGACAGCGCCCACTAGACAAATGCCCATTGCAAGGCGTAGGGACCTTGGCTTGCCTGCTTCCCAGTTGTTTTTCCAATTTCATAACCAACTGATATTATAACGCTCCCCTGGACCAGCAACTCTGTTTCCTCAGAGACGGCAAGGCAGCCCCCAAAAATCCCTGACTGAGCAGCAGTGCTTTGACAAGGCCTTCCCTTTCTCATGGAAATGCCAGGGGTTGTTCCTCTGCTTGATGCTATCACATGGTAATTTTGCAGCCATGATTACATTTAGATGGGTGGGTTGGCAGCTGAAGGTGAAAAGAGACTGGTTTCACTGAAAAAGTTTAATATGTTCAAGCAGAGGAGAAGGAGTCACCTAGGCTGGAACTTCTTAATTTCCCTAAAGAAGTTTGATCCTCAGCTTGACAGATCAGACTAGATGAACAAATGTGGGAACACAGAAAGGAGTTTCTTTAATAATATTTTTTAATAGAGGGAATTCTAATCCATAACTCACCAGGATAAATAAATGTTCTTTTTCTCTACTCAAGAATCTATTTAAACAAACATGAAATTATAAAGGGAGCTCTAAATCATGGGAAACATGATCAACATGACCATAGTGACATGAGATTATTGCCTTTGTCTGAATCACAGTGAAGGTTTCCAACAGCCCAGACTTAATTCTCCCAGAATGCAATTACACAGCTACTGGCAAGACTCTGTAACCATGGAACAGGTGCTATTGTGACTACTTGCAAAGACTACTTTGCAGAAATATGAAAGGAGACCTATCGAACACTCTGACCCTTGCAGAGGAAGCTCCCCAGACACTGTGACAGGCTGGCCCTCCAGCACGGAGCAAAGTGACAGCCTGCAGTGCAGGGGGAAGCACCACAGTGAGCAATGCCTCTTTGTGGGGAGAGCACAGCCTCCTGCAGAGCACCCTAAAAAAGCAACACAACTGTACTCCACTTAGCAACAAAGACGACAAGAGGTCCAATAAAGCAACTGTTCAGTACTTCTGGGATGCAAGAAATTGAGCAGGTAGAAAGGAACAGAGGTGAAAAGCAAAGCAGCAAGGTGAATGCTTCAGAACTCATTTGTAAATGAAGCAGTTGAGGCACTTACAGCTCATCAGCTGGTTACTGGTACACTGTATCTTTTTGAAAATGCCCAGAAAACTGGAGGAAATTATATAATGCAGGGCCATTCTCAATTTACAGTTTAACCATTCCTGCACAATTAGCACAGCTACACAGGTCTTTTTCCTTTAGCATAGCACAAGACAGCAGGATGAGCTGTTTTAGAGCATTTGACTGTAGTCATCAAATCCTCACCTCGGCAGCCATAGCAAATCTAGCATTAACTACTATGTAGCAGACTGCATTTGCCTTCCAGAAATTCCTTCAGCAAATTTCATTTATTTCACCTAGCTTGGCACTAACTTTAACCCAGCAGGTATAAGCTCTGAGGAATTAAGAGCAATTTAAACCAGCAGGGTTTCAGAATGGAAAGCTAAGCAAGCCCTAACTGTAGCAGGCACATGAGTCCAGTCTTACAAGCTGGAGAGCCCTGTTTCTTACAACACCCACAGCAGCTGTTCTGGCTGATTCCAGCGCACCCTTGTAACTCATCCTCCACCATACTAGCCCTTATTTTGAGAGATATTATTAGGTATTCTCAGGTGAAGACTCTCTGTCTAAAAGGGGAGACATCTGTCACTCAACTTCTCAATTATGTTGCTGCACTTTACCCTAAAATCCTCAGCTTGACAGCCAAACCAAGTGTCTTCATCCTAAAGTCTCATTCAAACCCTGCTTGAACACACAGATGAAGTCCTTTGGTTTTGAACTCCTTTGCTTTGTATTTTGCAGAGGAAGAAAACTTTCAAGCTACAGATTCAAATGGCAGATGAAGATGTTAATGTCATTAAATATATTGCACGTCTTCTCCTAAGATGCAACCTATGTATAAATTTTGGTGCAAAGAAAAAAAAAAAGCAGAAACCCAGATATTTGAAAAAAAAATGTTTAGTAGGCTTAAATCTCTAATTATTCTCTTGTCTAATATGTTCTGAACTGCAATAACCTCTATTAAAGCTTTGTGGAAAAAATAAAGTAGGAAAAGTTCTACTTCACAAACGGAAAACTTGAGACTCATGGAAGAGTTCTCATTTTAAAGAAAGTTGCTTCGTAGCTTTTAGTTAGTACCTCAGGCCAAAGTGGCTTTTCAGCTTGCCTCGAGAAATCTAAATCTGTAATTGATTCTTTTAGCTATGGGAATGAAAAGCCTGGTTGGATTAAGTCTGACTCAATCAAAAAACATAGTGCAAAACAAATTAACCCCTCAACTTATCCATGAGATAATTTTGCAAGAACATTTTATTCAACCACAATCAATTTAGAGATAATGATGAGTGTAAAAAGAAAAAAATTATGATCAGGTAAAAAGAAAAAAAAAGTTAATTAGAATTAACAGACCTAAAAGTTATATCACCCATTATAAGCTAAAAGCAGGAATCTTCAAATACGTAGACCTTGAAGCCCTCAGAATTCATTCTAGATCCTATGGACTCATACTTTCTGACCTGTAGTTGGATACAGAAAAACAGTGGATTTGCACACCAGCTATCCACACTTTCCAGGTTCTCAGTCTATCAGACATCTTTCCACCATTTTGCTAACTCCTAGCCCTCACTCTGCTCATAGTCTTGTACAATGGTTTCATCTTCTACGAACAGAGCCTACACTGGACCAATCTGAAGCCCTAAACCTAACAAGAATACTGGAAAAGTACCAACAGGAGACACATTTTAGGCAAGTTCACTTCTCCCCCATGGCTCCAGCCTAAAGCATTTGATAGTCTGTATTTCTCAATTCTCTTTCCACAAAGGGATTGTTAAGGTGTTCTTGAACTCCAGTGCCTTCCACACAAGCCATGTGTCTACGATAAAGCAGGATCCATCCCCAGGCCATATTTACCTGGGCATTTGTAGAGCTTCCTTGCCTGAGCGATGTCCCCCTGGCTCAGGCGAATACGCTGACCAATGGTTGGCCGGACCCCGTTATCGTCACGGCGGGGAAGGATGGTGTCCAGGAAAACTCCTCTAAAGGGAAGAGCAGAGAGACACAGAGCAGTGAAGCAGGGAAAGTGACACAATGAACAGAGCAGAGCTGGCAGACCTCCCACACCACATCCCCCTGACCATATATCCCATGCTAACAAGCAATAGTTTGGCTTCTTATAACTGCTAACTATCTCAAGACAGCCTTCTCACTACAGCAGACAGCTTCCAAATGTACAAGGCAAGTCTGCCAAGCCAGAAAATTCCTCTTGGATATCTCAAAATTGCTGCTGCCTCTGTTTGAGGTAGCACGTTCCTTGCCATAAATCAGAAAAAGCAATGAAATATTCCTGCAGATGGTTCATGGCACATCTGGCCCAGCAGGAGCACGGATTTGGCGTTTAAGTAAAAGAAGCAGAGGGAAGGGGAGTTTTCCCAGTAGCAGATGGGGTTGGGCTGGCAGTGACTGGGGCTGCCACAGACAAGAGGAAAAGATCATATGCTCTACCTTTGTTCTGTATGAATTTCCAAGCTAGTAACTCCACTTGTCTCTGCCTCTTTTTACTTGCTACTATTTCTTCCATGTGCTTCACGCTCAAGAGCTCTTTACTGCACTTCTGATCTCAGTCCAGTGAAGGATTTAAGCTCAGGCCTCACTTCTATCAAAATGCAGTTCAGGCAGCCAAGCAAGAGCTTGCACGCAAAAAGAGACCCCAAGGGAGCATTAGGACTGTAGGGAAGGAGGGAGGGAGTCAGAAACCTGAACTCCAGGTTGGCAAAATCCAAGCCCGTGCAGCCAGGCTGTCCAGTCCACAGGAACCTTTCACTGCATCCCTGAATGCCAAACAGGCTTGGGAATGCCAAGGCTAACACCTTCAGCATCAGCTCAGTGAGGCAGACTGCTCTTTCTGGAGGGCAGGATATAACTGTCCAGAGACTCCAATGGGAAATCAGGGCAGAAGCAATAACTTTAGTGCTGCCTAGTCCAGAGGTGGGATGGAAGGGGAGATATTGTTTTGTAAATATTCAAACTGAAGAAAGAAAAAGAGGGAAAGGAATTTAATCTGTTTTGAAAACTGGAATCAGCTGTTGCATGGGAGATGCTGGCATTTTTTCAGCAGTAGAAAAATTCCTGATCAGCATCAAAACCAATACTTACAAGATCTGAGGTAATTCTCTCAAATTCTGATTTATAAATTCAGTTTGTTATTCTATATGCCAGCTACATGCCTTGGGCTGAATTTATTTAATTTTATGTATTGAAAATAAATCCTCCAATTCCAGAAACACCACAAACATAGAAACAGGTCAGTTTGCTCAAAGTAAATTTTCAAGCCTCCTCAGGAGTTCATAGAACTCAGCATTTGGCAGGGACATACTTCTGTGGCCTCTGAAATGCTTTCTGCAGATCTCCAGGCTCAACCAGGGAAGAATGACAGAGTTTAATAGAAAAACCACCACTTGCACATGCAAATTTTCAATCCTTTTTCCCATCCCAGCCCTCACAACTGTGCACTCACAGCCCTCAGCTTTCTGCACACAGTGTATACCTGAGGCACTGCTCACACAGTGCAAACAACCCATAACTTCAAACTACCCTTGTTACCTGCCAAACACAGTTTCTTCCAGAAGACTGTACTCTATGCTGAGCCAGTAAATTTCTGGGTTTGCTTTTTCCTCCAATTGAATTTTTTCTCCTTTCACATGCATTGCTGAGCAAGACTCCCAACAACAGATCAGCAAGTAGTTTCTCTCATTTTGCCATCAAAGGAACCAAGAACAGGAGAGTCTGTCTGGCCCAAACCACACAAGCCCCAGAAGTCCCATGCTGTCTACCCAAACCTCATCTGCTTAAAAACACTTGGAGTGTGAAGTTGCACATTTGGTGAGTGTCTCTAAAAGTGCAAATACTTTGACTCAAAAGTTAATAAACAACAAACAGACATCATTAAACAGAGCAGCTCAGGAAGTCTAACACTGGAACCATTCCTGAGTAAAATATCTAAACTCTCCTTCCAGAGGTAAGAGAAGAACCCATGAATCCTGGATGCCCCACTCTCTTGCTGTCCAGGCACAGGCAGAACATGCATTAGCTGCCCAATGCAGTCGTAAGCCAAGCACAACATCCCACCATTGCTATCAGCTAAGAACAACAGAGTTTGAGAAGAGACTCACACAAGTCATTAGCATCCACATAGCACCCTGAACATGCAAAGTGCCAGGCCAGTGCTATGAAATTATCAACTGATCTCAACAAATGCTAAACATTCAGGTCCCAGTAGACAGAGTAACAAATACAGGTGCCTAAACAACACTCAAGGAAGCAGAAATTCAAGGCAGGTTGAGGACCCAGCCACAGACAGCTACCTTTTGTCCCAACTCTGTATTTATCTCTCCATGTGCAGAAGAGGGACGACATGACTCTTCATGCAGTAAAACCTGTGGAGGATCTGTGTCTGTCTTGTGCAGGATTGGGACAGTACATTGCAAATACAAGATGTCATCCCTCGACATGGAAGCAGTGCTACCTACACCCTAATTTGAACACGAGCTTGGCAGAGGTCATGTTTTGTAACTCCAGGCTGTGCTGTCATGTCTGCTAGCAAGCCACTTACTAAATTAAGGTAACCGCCTACTTCCTTAGGGCTTTGTGGAGGTTTAAACTTTCTTATTGCTAAGTTGCCATTTATAGGTCTTGACAGGTGTAAGAGAAATTGTTTCATGATACGGCAACATTCAGTTTAGATTGCAGCCATGTCTGCAAGGAATGCACCAGGAAATAAAAACCTGTAGCCATACTCTGCAAAATAGGCAAATTTCTGACATAGATGAGAACACAAGTGAAAATTTGTACCTGCTGTCATTACAGTCTCCTGTGCCATACTCCTGTTTCTATTAGCCACAGACAAAAATGAGAGGCATATTTTGCTATGAAATGGAAAGGAGTAACTCTACACCAATCCTCAAAAGTATCACTGGAAAAAATTTCCACTGCTAAGACTCATCAAGTCTCAGAAAAGCTGTACTTTTCTGTCCTAGGTAAAACGTTTAGAATAAGAAGGGCCTAGGATTTACAGCAGCATTTGACCATAGCAAGCACCATATGATTTATTATCATCAATATTGACTGAAGGTAAAAACAAGGTTGTACTAAGTGCCAGGTAAGAATTGCTACAAGGGAGTAAATCACAGACATGACTCTGTGTCCCTTCCCTGTTCACTCACACATCCCATCTCCACTGGTCAGGTGCTCACACTATCTTATGTGGGCCTTCTGGTGTCTGCTAATGTATCAACACACCCAGTGCAGCCCTTCCCTTGCAGGGCCGAGCAGGAACCCTCTCCCTTTCCTAGCCACTGATCTTAATGAAACTTGCTGGAACTTAATATCTCCATGGACTCTGTGTTGTTGTCAGTTTGAGCTGCAATTGGACAGCACTCACACCCCTCAGTGAGGTGGGAAGGATAGGTACACACACCCACCAGTCCCTCTGGCTGGTCAGTGCGTTGCTCCCTTAAGGGAGCAGATGTCAAGACAGGTCTTGGCAAAGTAAAAGCCCATTCCCAGCACTGCTTATTTGTGGTGAGAGCACAATCATCCTACAGAGGCACTTAGTGCTCTCTTCAATTACTGCACAAAGACTGCAACTGGGGTAAGGGTGGGTCACAGAGACAAAGGGCTTAAAGAAAACAGTCTTAAAAATCTTATCAAGCACCAATTTAAATCCAGCAGGACTCTTGCCATTTTTATCCAATTTTGGCCCAGCAGTTGCTTTGAAGGACCCCGTTTTTCAAGAGACACAGACTCAAAGGCATCTACAATATAAATGGTGGTAATAACTTAATCCTGCTTTTGTGCAAAACAATTCTTACCATTTAGAGTTTAGCAAATGCTGGAAGGGTCCAGCAGATGCCTCAAGAGAAGAAAAATTGTTTGCTTCGGATATCTGATGCAAAGAAATCTCTGAAGTCTGCAAAACACCCTTGCCTAGACACCATCTCCTCCTGCCACAACAAGCAGCATTTAAACATGTTTGACAATTTCTGACTGCTTGGTGTGACGTTATCAAAACAAAAGCACAAAACAACAGGCTTGGCCCTTCAAGTAAGAAAATCTAAAAAGTCCAAAAGATATTTTTAATTTTTGCAAAAAAATTTTCCAAGAGTGTGAACATTTCCACTGTACCTTCCAACTCCTTTACTTGCAGTATGTAGTGACTGAAAGATCTTGGGAAAGAGCAATAGTAGGATTTATGGAAGAAAACTTCTAATAAAGCAGCAAACTGAATCTGGTCATCCAGTACCTCTCATTTCAAATACTGGATATAATTACGTTTATATCGCCCCCTCTATACAGTAGAGCAGTTTAATCAGAAAATGGGCTCCATCTGGAGGTTTGAGATGAGAGGCAAAGCCAAACAGCCTTGCAGAAACTGGCACTTAGTTGGGACAGGACTGATAACTCCTCCATGAAAAAACCCTGTCACACAGACCCACATAGCTGCAGAGGCCATGATTGAAAGGTCATGCAAAAATGGTTAAAAATCACCCAAATACTTAAAGATCATGATCTAGAGTTAAACTCGCCCTTGGCACAACCACTAGAGACTCTGACAGCTGTGTTGTGACTCCAAGGCATAAGCTGGACAACCAAGACATTCAAAGCTTGTTTTAGTGCTACCCAACTTGCACATGGGCAGATATGCACACAGATACACATGTATCTGCCTGGGAAGGCTGCAAAGAATGTTAGCAAGGCTTTGGAAACTCTCTGGGATTACCAGTATTATTACTGAGTAAATAGAGCAGAAAGGGGAAAACAGGAGTCTACCATACTACATCCACCTTGCTTTTTCAAATATTTTTCGAGCCTTGCAATGCAGCAATAGATCAGAGGTCCCCTTCTGGGCTCTATAAATCCCACAGAGTCAACCACAATTAGTCCAACCACAAAAATAGTCCTAAGGATATGTAACCTTGAATTATCACCTGGAGAACGTGTTCCTAGCATAGTGCATGATGCTGTCAAAGTCATAGGTCTCTCCAAGTGAGTTCACTTCCCCAGCTTCCATCTTTAAAAAGTTGTACTCCTGACCTGTGATGACAAAGGAAAAGAAACAAACCACTTTTAGAGAAAAAAAAAAAAGGCTTCTGCTTGTGGGAGCCTAGAATGAAATGGATATGCTCCTATGCTTCAACAGTTCCAGCTGGACATCCAAATGTCCATTCATATAGCTATTTTAAGCCTTATTCTAGACAAGGACAGCAATATTTCTACTTTTCCATCCCAACCCTCCGACCACCAGCATTTTCCAGAAGTGTAGCAAGAAAGGTTTCAACCCAGCCAAAAGCCAGGTGGAGTAAGCTGAAGTGTGAAGTGTGATTTTACCTTGCTGTATGTTCTCTCTGATGATAGTGACATGCTGGTCCCTGTCAGGCCGTGTGTGCTCATGCCAGAAACCCACCACGTGACCCAGCTCATGAGCCACAATACCAAACTTGTCACAGTTCTTTCCAATGGATATAGCCTGAGGGCCCCCTCCTCGGCGACCCACGTAGGAGCAACACCTGGAAAAGAAAACCCACAAGCCACATGCAGCACATCAGTGACTTGAGGAACTCTAAAAATAGGAACAGACGATGGCATCTGGCAGGGTTCAGGACAGGCCAGCAGTTGCATACACTATGTGTACTTACATGTTAGCACAATGAAAACATAAAGAAAAAAGTGCACATCTGTAAACATGCACATGTACACTTAAGTGTTATTCCAGGAAGGAAAAGAGAATCCAGAAAGGGTTAGCACCTTCTGAGCAAATGCTAAACTATCCTAGCAATCCTCACTGAAAGTGACCAGCTGCATCTCTGTGACAGATCCTCCAGTGTAGCCATTGGTCTATTCTGGGCTAGACCTACAAAGCCACATGTCACTGAAAGTGCTGTTTGCAATCGAGAGCTGCAGGGAATGAGTGCACCACTCACCCACATGTTCTGTATGTGAACACAATGAAGCTCTCTTCATCAGTTCTCTCCACAAAGGTCACACAAGTGTGTTTCTCCCAGTGCCTCATTGCTTGCTTAAAGATAGCCCTTTGGGTTCCTGGAAAAGAAATCAAGAGGAGCAAACAGTGAAGGCCTGACTTACAGGAAAATCTCTAATGGACTTCATCTGGATATGGGAACAATCAACCTTTCAAATAGCCAATCTTATGTCTGTAGACACCTCTTGGACTGTGGGGCCCATTTCTAGCTATAGCATTACCTTCCTGTATCATCTTTTCTCTCCTTGTGCCTCATGAATTTACTGCTCTAATTAAACAAGTAGCAAACTTTACAAATCAAGTACATCAATATTTGATAATTTAAAACACGTCTCCTCTCCAGGTACAGGCTGTTCTGGCAGAGCTGCCAGGTGTTCTGATCTGAACCCCAGGTACTAAGTGATGTGCCAGATTTGCTCTCATGACATGAAGTAACGACCACGCACATCTTTCAAGATCCAGTCATCTCATGAGTGTTACAGATGCTCCTCAAAACTAAGGCAGAGCTTTTGTGAGGAGCCCAGAGTACTTCTGCTCCCGCTCTTCCAACAGCAGAGAGGATTCTCTTCTGGAAAAACAGGGGGCTAGCACAGCTGGCAGGTGATGGCCCCTAAAGAAAAGTGACTCAGTCACTCAAATAATTCTTGGACTCCAAGAGAAGAACCATCTCACTGCACACCTCAGCTTCAGGCATCCACAGTGCACAACTCCTTCTGCAGTGACCCTACCTCAGGAGACAGATTCCCCAGGACCTGAGTCACTTGTGGGAGAGCTCTGCTCCAGAGATTTCCCACACAATTTGAGACACAAACCCCATGGCACACAGAAAGCAGTGTTTTCACTACTGACCAGTGAAATTTCCTCCGATCACATAGGGGATGACCCCCCCTGGCCAGATCCTCTCAGCCCTGGATGTGGTTGCCCTGCGCACCCTGGGAGAGGAGTGCGTATCCATCCCGGACTCATCTTTATATTCCTTCCTCTTTGGGCTCCTTGCAAGCGTTGTGTTCTGCCTGCCGTCTGCAAGACAGAGTGGCAACACTGTTTAAATCCTCTTTAGTTCCATGTGCAGCCCTCAGGTAATACCCTGGAGCTTCAGAAAAAGATAAAAAGAAAAAGCAATGTGTTAAACCAAACCAAAAGTCATAGCTAGATTTGCCAGTGACTTTTTTGGGGAGACTTCGAGACTGTTAATCTATAGAAAACTGACCCTTCTCTTTTGGAGCCTCCATATGCACTATGCCAAAGCTGTTCTCCTGTTAGGATGTAAAAGCACATCCTTCCCTGTCTCTGGCCACTCACTCTCTGCAACAGCAACTTCACAGATGAGGACACAGTACTTAAACAAGGGGAACAGGAGGTTGGAATCAAACAAGCCTTGATGACACTGCATATTCTCAATCTGCCCTACCTATACACTCATCTGCAGAGAATGGTTTGTTACTAATAGCTTCACAGCAGCAACTACTCATTTGAGTTGGCCTTAGAAGAAGGTGACTGACTCCTAACTCTGAATTCTGTACTCAAGGCTGAAAAGTATTATTTTGGTTTCACATACCAGGTTCTTGGGTGGTTTGGAAATCTATAAAGATCAGAGAGTCTCTGTTAGAGGAGGGATGCTCAGGATGGAAAACAGAAGTGCAAATCTCCATCCATGCTGAATCTCTTCATTTTAATGAAAAGGAGCAAAAATACAAAAGGCAATGCAGAACACATCTAATTTTTTGTTACAAAAGGTAGAGGAGCCCTGGCTGTGTGGTGTTCAGTGCTGGTGTTAAAATCTGCAATAGGATTCATACAGGCTTCTAGGCAGACTCTGTACCTTGTCCTGCACCTGTGCTGCTGCAGCTCTGCTCAGGTACTGGTTATGCCTACACGAGCTGCACTTTTAATGTGGTGTGAGTCTGACACCTTTACCCAAAATATCCTTCACTCAGAGCTTCCTGGTTGTTCATCCCCTAATTGAGGTGCCATGGGCAACTCAAACCCTCAAAGCAGCCACAGTCCAGCTGGGCTTTACAAACCTCTGTGTGCAGATAAACCTTTGTGTTTATCTAACCCCACTTGTTAGATAAACTCCCTGTTTATCTAAGAGCCAACTCCTCAGCTGAACTAGGGCAAAGGAATAACAGAGTACAGGGGATGCTGTGCCTTCAGAGTGCTGGCTTTAAAGGGTCACACCAAGGTGAACACCTTTGTCACCTTGAGGAGCTGCACTGCTGATGGTGGCTCACCAGTGGACCCCTGTGAAGCCCAAGAGGATGGCAATTTGTATGTAAATCAGCAAGACCAGCAACAGCTTTGCTTTCCAAGTCAGGGACATGGGCTGCTGGGTTATTAAAAAGCACAGGTGCTGCTAAGACCTTCCTCTAGTGACCAGGGGGGCTGCTGAGAACCTCTTCCCCTATTCATCCCTCCAGCTGAAGCACCAGTAAGCAAACCACTACTGTCAAGGTTGAGGGGATCAATACAATGGGAAGGAAATTCAGGCACTGTAGGGGAATGAAAAGAATGAACTTTAAACCCGCCCTCCTGCTTCACCAGGTCATGCTCTTCCTGCTGAAGACCTTGCTCTGAGATGCAGGACAAAAACAGGAATTTGCCTTTTGTTCCTCTTACTCCTAGGCACCTTTCTGGCATTTCAGAAGCTGCCCCATCCCCAAGCCAGCTGCTGGATCCTGGAAGGCAGATGCTCTGAGGTTGGGGGCTCTCCCAGAAAAGGAAGAACCACCCTCCTGGTACTGCTGTACCAGGCACCAGCACAGGCACTGGCATTAAAAGGGACACAGCTAGAAGAAGAGAGAGAGTCTCAAGACAGAAGTAGTCTTGTCTTCCTGGGCCTGCCCAAAATCCCTGTGGATTTGCACATGCACAGCTCCTGATAGCAAACCCAAGTGAGCAGGTGTCTGCCCTGAGCTCGCCTGTGCTGGTGCAGCAGCAGCTCTGCACAGGGGACTCTGGCTCCACACTTCTGTGCCACCAACGCTTCCATTCCTTGCCAGCAACACACACATCCTTGGGCAAATTCTCCTCCCCAATCCTGCAACAGCTCTTGACTGCTCCTAACTCCTCCTATAGTTTTCTGCCTTTAACAACTGAAATTTGTTAAATTCTCCTCCCTGGAGAGGCCTGACACATTCTTCTAACAGGGCCTGCTTGTGGGTGGGGGTGAGCAGTTGCCTTTATATCACTTTGCTTATTTTTTCCCCTTTCATTCACTTATTAAACTGTCTTTATCTCAACCAATGTGTTTTCTCACTCTTGCTTTTCCCACTTTCTTACCTCTCCTGCTGGAGGAGGGGAATAGTGATTGGGTGCTTGGCTTCTGGCTGGGTCAACCCACCACATTATACAAGGCAAACCCACCCTTTCTGAGAGTTCACCAACAGCAAAAAATGCCTGGGCAGGACTGATCTCCCAGGCACAGAGGCACACACGTACAAAACAGCACAAAAATATGTTGTTACAGGGGGTAAAAAAAGAAAATAAAAGATACCCAAAGGTCTGGGTGGGGTACCACATTACCCTTTTTAACTGCTTTGTTGCTACGGTCAGTTGAAGTGGCATTTTCACTTGACACCTCTTCTCCCAGGCCTCCTGCAAAGGAAAAAAGAGCAGAGACTCATCTCTGGTGAGCTGGCTGGCAGAGCTCTGATGTGGAAAGGACAGCAGCTGTACCAGCTGCCAGTTGGGGGTCTGCTGGCCACAGAAACTGTCTGCTTTCCCTGCTCAGGAAGCAGGGACTAAACCCTTGATAAAGCTAGGCACTTTTCCTGGATTTGTTCCTAGCCTACAGAGACACCTTGCAACTTATCACCATACCTAAGTTTCTCCATATGCTGAATAGGCAGAAAGTCTCTTCTAGGGAAGGCTAATTTCATGGAGATTTAAAGAGAGCAGGAGTTGAATGAGCTGATCTCTGTAGACGTATTGCAACAGCAATTTTCTGTAGTCTTGGCGGCAAGATAAAGCATGAAGAGCATGGTAAACCACCACATTCAGTAAAGAATACACTGTTGGTCATACAGCACTGCTGGATGCAGTGTGGACACTTCCAAGAGGGATGTCTCACTTTCAAGACAGCTGGACATCTTCCAGGCACTGAAGCAGTCTTGCTTTGCCAGCTGGAAAACTCTCCTTTGCTCTGAAGCTGGCTTCTAGCAAATCTTCTCCAGCCCATCCAATGAGGCAAGGACAGGGGAAAAGGTACATCTCTGACACCCTGGAGAAGGACTGAGAGGATGGTAACAAATCTCCAACATTATATTCCTATAACTGATATGAAAATCAGGAAAATTATGATAAAAGACAGTTACAAAACAATTCAGAAGAAAATAAAATACCCAGATTCTCAGCTGGCCATAGGTTAGAGCATCCTGGTCCAAGAGACACAGTAAATCAGGGGTTTGTCTTCCCAGAGGAAGTGCCATAGTTTAACAGAGCCTGGCTGGACAAAAGCCACTAGATGTGTGAACAGGAACAAGCCTGATTCAACAAGATGGATTGCTCTGAACTCTATCACTCTTTTCCAGCTTCAATGTCCCATCCTAAGATTTCCCTTTGTTTTCTTTCATGCCCAGTCCTCGTCACTTCCTTAAGCCCAAGCTCAACAAAAGTTCCTCTTCTCAGTTTTACATCGCCAGGACTTCTCCCACCCCCACAAAGTATGCTATTCTTCACACAATATCTCATCCCATTTAAAGGAAATCACAACTGGCCATTCATCACCAGAATTATTAAGGCATGCAGTCTTTGCTGAGGCAAAGGATAATTTTGTATTTCTAAATAAATGCAGCTTGCTTCCAGTCACAAACAGATTACTTCTTAATTGAACTTAGGAGGTGAATTATATGGTGAATTAGGGAAAAAGAACAACTCTGTATTTAGTGAATTGTTCTCCTAAGAGGGAGCTGCATGGGATTGAATTGCAAATGATGGCACCAAACCCTAGAGCCGGGCCCCTCTCCTGTGCCCGAGCTGCTGACCTCTGCTGTGCCGCCGTGCCATTCGAGCACACGGCTTTTCCAAGCTCTGAGCACATTCTTTCCCAGAGATCAGTGCAGGCCTTGGTTTCTTATGCAAAGAAGACGTTTGAATAAACTAGTGTGACTAATGAAATCTACAACATCTTTGCATATTTTGTCTTATTGTAGCCCATGAAAAGGGAGAGCACTACACAAAGGCCAGATATGGGGATGCACATACACCAGGTATTTTCAAACTCTAATCTCACTCATACAGACAGGGAGCACCCACAGGCTTGTGTCCCACAAGGGTGTTTGGGATCAAACATGACTGTTTTAGAAGATCCTTTTCTGATTCACTTGAGTTTTTAGACACTTCCTATCATCATGATGCCTAAAGATAGCCCAAAAATTAAAGTGACTTGACAGACATTTAGTCCTCTTCTGATTTTTCCAAGAGAGGGCTAATGTAGGATCCCTGAAGAACTGATATGCCATTAACAGTAAATAAGGAAACCAAGAAATGCACCTTGTATCTGGAAGCAGCTGCACATAGGTTGCAGGTAATGTGTAGGTCCTGTTGTCCCCTCAACACATTCCTGAGTTGTACCTCTCTGTCAGACTACTCTGTCACATCCAAAAGCAGAACATATTCCACTGCCCCAGAGCATGAAATGCCCATGTATGTACTGAAGCCCATCATCACTGGAAACACTGAAGAGGAGAAGGGAGATTTTCAGTTTGCCATCGTGCTCCGGGGAAAGCCAATAAAAGCAGGCATGGTATCCCACAAAGACATGACATTGACTTTAATGGATATCCAGCAGTTAACAAGCTCCCCAAGATCACTTTCATCCTCAGGACTTTCCACTTGCTGCTGTGCTAGACCAGCACTTATCTTTCTTCAGCCTGACTGAGTTTTGTCTGCTTCTCCCACAACCAGGTGAAGATACAAAATTTGTTAGGTCATGTCTCCATGCAGAGAGCTGTACTAGATCTCCTAAACCCTCTTAACCTCCACATTTTTGTAATTCAGTTCTTCCTTATAATATGTCCTACTTAACAGCTGCAACTCCAGCAGAACACTGCTGGACCCCCTAACTAGGTAACTTAGTTTCTGTGCATGACCTGGCAGAGACACAAAAGAGATTCTCTACACAGGCTGGGAAATATTTCATCTTCTACCTACAGTGCACTTGTACAACAACTTGTTTTTCTGTATGTCACAGACCAGCACTGCCAAGGGACCTTGGTTAACTGAAGGAAATGTCCAGTAGCTTGAAAGCATCACAAATCTGACATAAATCCACCATGTCTGCAAGTATGGCTGAAGAACAGGTGTATAAATTGTTTTCAGGAGCTAGAAGCAGCCTTAGGTGGTAAGTAAGGGTCCAGCAAAGCAGAAAGCAGCAGGCTGGGGCATTGCTGGGAAGAAAGCTGTTTCTCACCCTTCCAGGAGAGGAAAATAAAAATCCAGTTTTGTTAAATGAAGTCTGAGTTGTTCAGCTGTAACCAAAATAAAGGACAAGATATTAAGAGAGAGAGTGCACAGAGCATGCCACCAAAACTATACTGTTTGCAGTTCCCTTGCACCACCAGCACAGGCAAAAGATGTGCAACCTGAAGGAAGAGCAGGAAGCAGATGCCATTCAGTACCCTTACTTCCAGTAAGAGAGGCTGGGACTTGGAGAAGTAGTCAGACCTGAAAATGTGTCTTCTACTAAATATATCAGACCTAAAAATGTGTCTTCTACAAGATGCAATTTAGGATTGAAGGTATTTATTGCTGTGCATGTTCTGGTTAGGTTTTTTTGCTTAAGCTCAGATATCACCAAATAGGAGACAATCAGATCTCTTGCTAACTACAGCTTCTGTGCTTCTTCCACTTGTTCATGGACCATGAAGGCATTCTTGTCTGAAACAAGAAGAGGAAAGCCAGGAAAAGCAGTGAAGCAGCTTGCTGGTGAATCAGAATGCATGTAGTTGGCCCAAAAATACCTACCACCTTCCTACTGGGTCCATTTAAGACCTCAAAGCTGCTTGAGGGGCAGCTGACTTCCAAAACATTTTAGCACCATCTGTCTTTGAACTTCCATCAGAAAATGCTGCTCTGAGGTAAGATTAGTTACCCAACCAGAAGCAAAGGAGAAACATCAGCCTACCCTGAGTCAAGCTTCATTTTCAAATGATGCCTATCTATAATGTTAGTATAAACCCCAACTAGTGACAGTAGGAATTGTAGCTGTCTGAAAAATTGCAGTCTGAAAACACAAAATATTCTTACATGGGAAATTGGATGGGATGAAGATTGCAACACCTCCCTTTTTTCCAAACTGTAAAAGTTCCCATTAAAATTAATGCACTTTCAGAACAGGTCCAAGCCAGGATAATTTTCCCTCTCCAGACCAATGAAGAATCTCTTCATGTTCATAGAATTTTCCTTTCCCTTTCCTGGTTGCTGTCCACACAGGGAAAGGGTTCCACAGCTGAAGTTTGAAGGTAGCTACCACCCATATGCTCATCACCTCTGCTGAGGACAAAGGAGTCCACAGTGAGCACTGAGGACTTTGACAGATTTTCCAGTTTTTCTGGTTTAGCAGAGAGTAACTTGGCTGTGCACATAATTATTTGCTCTCAGGTGAATCAAACTGCAGCAAGACTTCTTCTAATACATCTTACTGTGGAGAAAAGGCCATTTCAGAGCTGGGTCACAACACAAAAGTATTTAAAAAATACTTTTGAAAAATTATTAACAATTTCACCTCCCCTACCTATGCCTTAGAACACCCTGCTTCCATAGTTTCACTCGATATATAGGCTATTCACATGCCACAGCTTAGAGACTGGATTTCAAGCAGAGACTGCAATGAAGCACCAACAAAACCAAGTAGTGCAGTCAACATTAAACACTAGTTGTTCTTCAGAGTTTCAATTCTGGTGAGTTTTATCATATTATGACCATCAGAGAAGCTCTTGGAAAAACAGGATAAGTCAAACAATGCTAGATGCAGTTTTTAACTTCATTAACCAGTGGTCAAGAACTGTTTAGAATAGGAAAAAACTTTGTTTCACTGGGTTTTCTAAGCACAGAAAAAGTGATGATTTTATTAAAACAATTTCTGTTGGGAAAATGCATTCAGAATGCAGAACAGATGTTTCCCAGAGCTGTTGGAGAGTCTATAGCAAAAACCTTTCATAAACCCCCATACCCTGGAGATCTCAGCAAATGATTTGAGATATATCCTTCAGCATTTCCTGTCAGTGGAATAGCTGAAGTTCCCTCAATTTACTTAAAGAAAAATAAATTAAAGAAAGGAAGAATTCTGAACCCCAAATTCCCTGCAGGAATCTGTTTCTCATATCCAGACTAAGCTGACTAGCTGCAATAACTCAGGAGAGTCCCAAGGTCCAGAGGCTTGACAGGCAGATGTGTCATCTCCACATCAGCTGTGAATGCTTGTGCAGGGAAGGAGGACAGTGGCCTCACAGGGAAGTTCATGAGAGGAGGAGGAAGGTGAGTACAGCTGAGCAAACTCAGGGCTGCCACAGACATGAGCTACAAAGCACTTAATGGACCAAGGTCTTCTGCTGGCCAGCTGTATTTGGAATGGTACAGCAGGCAGAGCAGAAGTGCAGGCACCACCATTCCCAAACACCCTGTATTTTCCCTGCTCTTCTGGAAGTGGCAACATCAATTTTATACTGTGATGCATCTTGTTTTTAAAGAAGGCATTGCAAGAAAGGAGACAATCTGACCCAACCTCTCCACCAACCTTTCAATTGAGAGTTAATGCTTAAGGGGATCAGCATTCTCTGGATAAAAAGAAGGACTGAGAAGACTGAAAGGGGTCTTTTCGTGTGGGCTAACAATCACTTCTGTTCCCTAGGGTAAAAAGATAGATAACTGAGAGACAAAAGAAAGAAAAAAGTTACCTACAACCTGTGTCATTTCACGGCTTTCTTACAGTAAGAAAGAGCCCTGCAAATACAGGGCTTTTAGTGAGGCAAATGAAAATGAAAAGCTCAAGTGAGTACATGAGTATTCTGGCCATGTGCATGTCTCTGCTGTTCAGCCAGATCCCCACACATGGTGTAAGGCTTCTCCCCGCCCAGCATATAAATTGAGTAATGCATAGTACCAACTATCCCCATCCCCTTGCACTTGATTTCTTGTCAATCTGATGGATCAGGACCTATTCCTAACAGGTGTCTGCCTCACTATTACATTCCTCTCAATTCACAAAAACCATCTTCCCTCCCTGTCTCTCTTTTGGAAGGAAAGAGAAGTGAACTTGCAGGCAAGAAGGAAACTGTACAAGCTGGCTTGGGCTCTCTCATTTCTGTCCTAATAGACAGTATCAACCTCACAGCTCCCCTTGGCTGACATTCCTTCCCTTCTGACCTGCAGAGTCTAATTTCTTCAGTCCCAGTGCACGCCAGGCTGCTCTGGACAGGGCCATGCACTATTGCCCGTGCTGCCCTGCAGCAGCTCTCTGCCCTGCTCCAGCTCTGGCTTCCAGGGAGAGCCTGGGGCTCTCCACAACCCAGCCAGGCTGCTCCTCCCCTTCAGCCTTCCCAATCCTCTTGTTTTCCCCCTACCTTGTTTATACTGGATAAAAATTAACCCAAAATGAAAACACTTATATGGGAAGCTAAGTTATGTTTGAATGGAATTAAAACTCTTTCCATGGAGAATGTTTTGTGCCACTGGAGAGACCTTTCTTCCACTTCACTTTCTGCCTCACAGTCCTGGAGCTTCTTGGAGAGTTCTTGATACCTTCTTATGCCCTGGGAGCCTGAACCATGTTTAACAGGAAGTTGAGCAGCCTAAGTAGATACAGCTGAGACACCTCATCTGCTTGGTCACCTACCAACTCCACCACAGCTCATTTAAAGAGCGCCTGAAACCAACTGCCAAACCATGGAAACTCAGGCAGGAGCCAGCACTGAGGCCAGACAAGTAGGACATAAAACACTTTGGGAGCACAAGCCAAATGCAGCCACTGTTAGGTGACCTTAGACCATCTCCCTCCCTGAGGCCTTCCCTGACTCCTTGGGGAAACAGGTGCCCAAATCATTTGCTGCCATTGGAGGACATGGGGGAGCTGAGGACTAAGGGCAGAGGCACTTCCCTCACTGAACAAGCTGCCCCAATAGGTGCTGCTGGAGCTGCCCTGTCCCTCCTAGGGACAGCTGCAGTTTGCAGGGGGAGTCAGGTCACAGACCCACTCTACCACAAACTGACCCCAGGATTCAGCAACAACTGAAGAAAAAGAGTGGCTAATCCCCTCCCTAACACAGCCTGATGCATCTCACACTCCCTTTTCCTCTCTAGGAAGTGGAACTGCAAGATAATCTGAATATTTCCTTTTGCTTCTGATCTTTGCCCTGGAGAAACTTGTTACCCATTCCCCAGGGCTGTCCAAGTCACCATCTGGCCTCAGAAATACAACAGCAAACACAGTCCAGTGTTCCAGCCTAAAACTAATTTGCTTTCTTTTCCCACTTGACAGCTGAATAAATACTTTGTCCTCACCATTTGAAAAGGGGAGCCACAGCAAAGGGGTTTTATCCACTGCAGCTACAAGCATCAGCCTTGTCTCCAAATTAAGCCTGAACAAGTGGCTCCAAGTGAACACATTTATTCCACAAATGTAACCCCTTTCTGTTCAGAATCAACCACGAGCAGTTTACAAGTTCTAATTTATTTGTTGTTTGCTATTGTCCAACAAGCCATTTTGGCAATTGATTGTTCCCTGGACCTTCCAGGCATTTTTCTGATCAGTGTAAGTGACTTTTGTTTTATGGACACAGCAACATTCCTGCTTGAAAGTAGAGAGCCTGAGGGTCAAGACAATTGAGCCTGTCTTTCAGAGTGACCATCCTACAAGGACTGCTCTCAGAGCTTATTAGACCCTATTCTTTCATGGACTGTTTCTGCCTTCAAACTTGTTTGCCTAAAACACTCTCAGAAATGACGAGGCAGCTTATGCAACTGAGGCAAACACAATATTTCATTTGAGCAAATATGCAAGGAAATTAGGCATTGGCCCAGCTCTGAAGCACAAATGCATGATTTAGTCAATTCCACAGTTATTGGCTAAGCACTGTCGAATTTTACAATTAGGGTAATGGATTTAACTTTCAGTGTAATTTCCATATGGATAAACTGATCTCCTCAAGTACATTTGCCCATGTGTTCCCTTCATCACAGTTAATTAATATAAAGCTATTTAATAACCTCCACTTAAACACAAAAGACCATTCAGACTCTTCTGGCATCAGTAAAAGGAACAGCCTCCAAATGTGATACACCAGCTGTAGACGGGAGCAAAAGAAAATTTAATTAAGAGCAATCAAGAGAACGACAGTTGCAAACAGAAATCAGATGTTATAAATGCTCCTACACAGTGACTACCCCAGCTCCTGAAAGGGTTAAAAGTGCCAACCAGTACCAACTTCCAGGTGCTTTAGATGTGCCCAAGAGACTTTTGGGGACAGGGAAAAAAGTGGGGCTGGGAGCCAAAACCTGGCAAAGTTAAGAGGGGAGCGGAAGTCATTTGGCATCATCTGCGCAGGAGCGCTTCAGCAGCCATACCCAAAGCTGCAGCCATGCTCAAAGCTTATGGTGGCACCATGCTGAACAGGAAGAAATACAGAAACAGGCTGTTTGGAAGCAGCTTCAACCATAGCATCAACAGATATTTTCTGCAGATGTTTTCGGGTGCTTAAGTAATGTTAATTGCTCGTTAACAAAATCCATGCTATTTAATTTCTGAAGTGCAGCATTTGACAAGAGTGATACTGAGTTACTAGCCTTCCTGGATGATTTCTGAAAGAAGCATATGAATTGTGACTCACAAAATAATCACAACTGAAGTTTCCACTAAGAATGAGTAAGTGACAGAATTTGAACTAGCTGGGGATTTTTGGTACAATGGAGAAAGCTTTATTGCTTGGATGGATTCATTTGAGCAATACTGCAGAGCTCCTAAAACCACTAAAAAAAACCCTGTGTAAGCCTGAACATTGACTGCACAGCAGAAATCAAACCACTTATTTTGACAGGTGGAAGGCCACTGTCCAGAAAACTTGATTTCGGAGAACCTTGCGTTTACAAAACAAACTGTGGTGCATGTGACCAGCTGCCACTGGGAACTTAGACAAGAGGAAAAAGAATATTTTAGTCCACAGGAAATGTGGAGAGCAAGTAACAGGGCTGTGTCATTCAGGTTGTGCTCTGCCCATCCAGGTGTACTCAGCACCTATTGCTTGGGACTGTCTTTACCCTGCCCTGCAGAACCTTTATCACAAGCAAAGGAGAAAAAGGAGATAGATTTCATTTCTCAGTTTGTCACAAGTCTGGAACACCACAGCCAAGTGTGTAAAGGAATACTGCAAGCCCACTGGTCCCACCTGGTTTCAAAGCAACATGTCATACTCAAAAGTTGAAAGAAAGTTGAAAGAAAATCAGAGCCTGCATATCTGTTGGTGGGACAGATGGGGTAAAGACTCCAACACCTCTTGTTGCTACTCAGGCAGATCACAAGCAGCACTCACTGCACAGGAAGGCACTGGACAGCCCCTGAGAACAGGCAGAATCCAACTTCCCTGCTCTTGACAGTGCTGTCCTGACTCAGGGTTTCTTCTCCAGCCTTACAAGGGAGAGATGTCTCCTTTGCACAGATACTCACTGCTTCGGCATCTTGACTTGATCACCTCCTCTCCTCTCCTACCATCAAGCACCAGACTGGCAGATTCTAGTCCTCAGACTAGAAAAAGTGCATCCATAAGATGAGAAAAATCCCTCTCAATTATTTCCAGAAAAGACTTCAAGCTGGCACTCATAAAACCCATAAAGAAAAGCATTTGGTATGAAAATATCAAACCTAAGGATAGGTATTTTCTAGTGGAAGAGTCTTCACTACAGGGGTAATTAGAAGGTTCATCAGCTAAGGGTATGAGATTTCTAGACAGTTATCTTTATGCTGGAGAAAATCAGGCAAGTCTGAGAAGGTTGCAATAGGACTCTAAAACTCTGGGCTCAAAGGAAAAAAGCAGAGTATCTGCTCTTCTGCAAAGAGAAGATCACTGGCTTATTGCACAGAAGTGTAGATTTGGGATAGGGAATAAGTCAGAAAAGCAGTGCCAACAAGAACACTCTTGGCCCTAGAGGACTGACTTAGTTCTTCCAAAGGGGAGCTCCTGCTTTGCCTTAGCAAATACAGAACTGTGGGAAATTCATTTCATGGTTGTCTGCTCTGGTGAAACCCCTGACTGAATCAACTCACAGAGGTAAACATTTGGGCTAGTCATAGCAAAATCATTTGGCACAGCTAAACAAACCTCAGCATCAAGCCAGGCTCTAGGCACCTACATTTCCACTCTTGAGGCTCCTCTTCCTGTTAAGAATGTGCCTGGATTGCAAAGAGACATCCCCAGAGTGCATGTCATGTGTTGTGGAAAACTGAAAGGAGGTATGCAGACAGCTGGACAGAGCCCTTAGACAGGTCTGTTGGAACAAAGGTGCTCCTCTGCTCACACAGGAGGAAGCAACCTTCACTAAAGATTTCCCAGGGAAAGAGCAGACCCCTGCAGAGAGTTCCCAGATGTGGGTTACGTTACAGCACATACATAGTTACTTGCATTGCTCCTGGCCAATTATGACCAATACAGCTCAGGTTAAGTTAGCACAACCCATAGAGCTGCTCTAAGCCTAAATGAATTAAAGGTTGGGCTCCAAGCAGCCCTAAATGCTCTGACTTTGTGGTTCTGTGAAATCCAGCAATGCTGAAGTCCATTCCTTCTACCCTGAACAAGTGACATTACAGTAGAGCACCAAATATGAGTTACAAGGGGAAAACCAGCTGAGTTTGACAAGCATGTGTCAAGTCAGCTGAATTTAATAGTCTTGCTTTCAAATCCACAAATCAGATCTTCCCTGGAATCTCAGTTAGTCACGGTCTAAATCCCTGGATTTTGCAGTGTTCTCGAAGTGTATTATCCACATAAGTTAAATTTCACTAGAAACACACGAGTAGCATTCAAGAAGACTCTGATGTAATGTGCAGCACTACTACTGGCCACAGCCCCTACACTGAGGAAGCTCTCACAAAGTGAAACAGCAGAAACCCTGCTTGGGACTGCCACCAGTACCTTAAGTATTCTGCCAGAGAAGTCTTGCTCTCCACCCTGAAGTTGAGCAGCACAACTCTTAACAGGAGAGCTGCGCTCCAGCAACCTGTCCAGCAAGTAAACCCAGCTTACATGGGAATCAGTGCCTTTCCTCGAGAATACAACCAGAGACAGTGACCATGAGCATCTTGAAACAAGAAAAAACAAAGCATCCTGTTGCAGACAGGCCCTTGTGCAGATGTAGCAGAGTAGTTGCATGTATTTTCATAGCACACTCAAGAACAGCAGAACTGCTGCCAATGAACCAGGCCCCTACTCTTAAAACAAGGTTTAATGCAGAATTCCTGTCTGCCTCATTTGTCAGAGAATTAGTTGCATGAATTTGCTGTCAAAGCCTCCAGTCACTGACAGCAGCCTCTGTCTCCCCTAATGTCATTAGAGAGCCTGGGTTCAAATACATTCCTCTCCCAGCTGCACTGTTATCTGAAGCACTACCCTAGCTAGAAAAGGTGCTCTTTGAATTTCTTCTGCCAGTTATTTGTGGCAGTGTGAAAGGCTTATCAAGGCCTTCAAGCCATGAGCCTAAAAACCTCTCAGGATGAGAGATAAAGGAAACTTGTTTTGACTGTTCTTGAAAAGCATTCTTGGTGACCGTGGGGTATGGAGTCAGCTTCTCAGCAGCCAGCCCAGCACTGCATGGCACCATTGAGGGCAGCCAGACTCCCTTGGCTTCTGGTCTGCTGCTGCCAAACCCTGAAGAGACAAACTTGCCCTTCCTACTCACAGAGGGGCCTTTCAGGACTAGAAACTGTCTCTGTGATACAAAAATCAGGTAAAGGGGTAATGTATCAGAAAAGTCCTCACAATCCCTAAAATGCCCATAAAAACTTAAATCTACCCAATTAGTATTAAACAGGCACATACCTCTAAGAGGCATGGCAAGAAATAAGGTCTTCTTCCTCTGCAGCTAATGCTTCAGCAGGTAATCACCTTGCACCAGGGACTCATTTGGGTCCAAAAGAGAGGCAACACTGCAATTTCTCAGCCTGCCTTTAGATTCTCTTTTTTCCCATTGCAGCAGATTAATCCTCAAAGCTTTCAGTCAAATTTCTTCTGAACTAAATTACATTGTGAAAGCAAATATTTTCACTAGAGTTAAAAAAAATATGAGAAACTTTTCAAAACTGCCAACTTTTTGAAAAACCTGTCATCAAAGTGATTAAGAGTTGGAGATGCATGGGCTTGTTGAGATAGCACTCACTGGCAAACCTCCAGGTAACAGATTCATTTCATTATGTGCTGAACCATTACTGTCTCTCTACAGGTCCAAATCCTAAGGGTATCCATTTGAACACCACTGCATGAGAACACCTGATTTTCATAGTAAACATAACATCTAAACTTGATCCCACAGAAACAGAGATAGGGAGGCAGCTAAGACCTGCATTTTAACAATATGCCTCATTGTTTGCCCCTTCTTCTAGTTGCAAAACATTTTTAAGGATGAGGAGAAATTCCTTGTTTGGCAGGTTTTATATGGTATTACAGATGGTGATGGCAGGATGAGCAGGTGATGTGGAGGACATAGTTTGGTCTGCAAAATCTCTTATAACATAAAGCAACCAACAAAAAGATCACAATCAAGTCTCTGAGTTTAGGACTTACGTGCAAAGGAGAACAGCCAATGAGGGGAAAAAAAAATCCTGGTTTAGAAAATTTAAAAAATCTTAACTCAAAGAAAGGTCAAATGTTCAACTTTAAAAAGCTCTTTTGCCAGATCACTGATTAGGATAAAACTAGGTTTCAGGTAAAACAGAGATGAGGTTGAGAGACCTGTGGAAACGAGCCCAGAAGTCATGTAACAATCACAATCTAAAATTGGCTTTTAGAAGAAGTCTTTAGGGAAATCATGAAAGGGTCTTGACAAGAAATTAACTAGTTGGTAGCTCTGAGCCCTCTTGGAAGAGCACATGCCCTGGCATTCACTCACAGTTAATCTGCACTGCATGCAAATACCCTCTCCTAACTCCCACAGCTCAGAGCTTTAACCAAGTCAACAAGAGATCAACATGCAGACATCTAACAACTACTTTGATTAAAAGGTCTCCACTCAGCCATAGTCATGCCTGCCTTTCCCTCAGCAGGGCTGACAAAAACTCCACTTGTACAAATGCACCAGGGAAGGATGTTTGCACACAAGATGCTATTGAAAACCTACTGCAGTCTTCAGATGCTTGGCCTGTACTCTTCCTGACAAATTTTTAGGAAGGAAGCTCCTTTGGAGCAGATGAGACTGCTCACATGAATAAGGACTATCAGGTCATACACTGCACTCCAGAAGGCTTTAAGTACATAATACAAGTGATGCAATTCCCTGTGTAATGTCAATTCCCAGTGTGACCACTCACACAAAAGAATCTGGGTATACTGGACAGAGAAATTCAGACAGAGCCAAAGAGTAATAACATCATTGCCGGAGCACTGAAGGAAGGTACCAAGGAGACAGCCACCCCTAAAATCCACGAGTAGTTTTTGAGGGGGCTGCCAGAGAGCTCTGAGCCTGCATTCCTCAGAGGGAAGGAACCATGATCCTGCTCTGTTAATTTACCAAGGAGACAATGCTATTTGGTCCATTGGTTTCAGATTCTAGGAATAAAACTCTAACTAACTCCAATATTTGCCGAGACAATGCTTGGAAACACTGAACTTCAAGGCATTCCACTCTCAAGCAGGATCACAAATTTTTAGTTTCTGAAAAATGACCACAGCATTTCTGCAAGCAGGAAATTAATGGAGAAAACAAGCCAGAAGTACACTCATGCTATGAAATTAAGCTCAGGACAGAGATCCATGGCAGAATCCAAACAGTTCTCTGATTCCCTGCCCCTCTGTCTCAAGGACCCAGAGAAGTACCTAGGTATTTTCTAGACAATGACTGGGAGAGGGTGAAGAAGGGGAAGGCTTGAAACATCTGACAGTCTCTGTCTTTACCAGCCAAGGCAAAGCTTTCCTTCAAGCAGTACAATGCTGTTGGATCCCGAGGACCATGTGCTCCATCACTCCTAAGTACATGGGCACCTCAATCTTCCTGCAGAGCCTGACAGCTGCAGATGCTCCACACAAGCTATGAGGGTGCACACCTATAAACACCCAGCAGTGTCAAATGGCACAATTTTCCCTTCTCCTCCCAGCTGAACAGCACTTTCTGGGAACAAGGGAACAACAGCAGGCAAGAAGAATGCCTGGCCTAATAACATGTTCAGAACTGCAGCTCCCAGATTCGAAGAGCCTGTGTGTCTGTATATAGGTATTAAGTACTTCCTCCACTATACAACTAATCCGATTAACAGCTTTAGGAAACTCTGAAATGTTATAATTCAAGCGGTTCCATTCAAAAAGGGTCTTAGGCTGCTTCTGTACAGAGGTTGCATTCTTCCCACTGGAAATAAAGCAGGGAGTAGGATTTTCTCCCAGGGAAGAATGGAGCCCAATCCCCACCATGCTGAAGTAGGCCACCCTCTTACAATTCACATGAGTGTCAAACAAGACTCACAAGAGAAAAATCAACCCTTCCTGCCCCTGCAGAGAGCCCCTCACAGGGCAGGTGACCATAGAGATCCCTCTCTGTGTGTGCTCTGCAGAAAGCATCAGAGTCACGGGGGCTGCCCATTTGTCAGCTACACTCCCAGGGGTACAAATGAAACCTGCTAGAGATAAGGACAAGGGAAAGTGAGTGAGGTGACATCTCCATTCACCCAAGGCAAAGCACTATATGATGCACCAGTAAAAAGTGCGAGGAAGAGGCTGGTCCAACCACACCACACGAGCCATGGCTGTAAGAGAGCAGTGCCAGCATTACATGATACAAATGTGAGTTACAAAATCCAGTTCATTTTCCAGATGGCATGGGTCTGGCAGCAGTGCCAAGTGAAAGAAATGTGCTAGACATGACAACTAAAAAAGTTACCAGAAAAAACAGATACCTTCAAACATCATCTGACTTTGCTTTCCCAGCAGTGTCTTCATCTAACTTCAGGAGTCAGCAAAGGGATGTGAAAGGGATTAATGCTGCCTGTCCCACTTAGCCCTCATTTTCTGATATATCTTCTGCTCCTAATAACCTATCAACTAAAGAATGTGTGACAGCCAAAAGCACAATATGAACGGGCTAAGTGACACAGCAATGCAGAATAATGGCATTTCCAGGGAGCTACCCATAATCTGAAGGACTGGACAGCCCCTCTCTATCCAGAATTTTAGTTACATTGACAATTAAATACGTCTGTGTTGGATGTGTCATCCTTCACACTCATCCCAATAGCAAGCTGGACCACTCACCCCCAGAGCCAGACCTACATGGTACTTCGATGCTCTGAAGTCAAAGCTAGGAAGTTACAAGGAAAGAGAACCAGCCAGCAGTGCTTTCAAATTATATATGAGCTGAGTTGCACAGGGGTCAGGTGAATATACAATTTCAGTGATTTTTGCCTCTACCCACCTTCTCACCCTACTTGCTAAACCTAGAGGCAGAACAGCAAAGAAAAACAGAAGTTGTTTGTTGTGTCCCTCTGGTACCTCTCAGAACTCAGACTTCAGCAATTTCTCTCTTGCAGCATAAAGTGAACTAGAGGGAAAACACTGTGGGGAGCCCTCTGAACCAGCTGCAAAGTGTTCCAGAGACTGTTAGAGCTGGAGCCCAGTCAGAGCTCCTGAGTCAAGAAACACCTTTGGTCTGGCATGAGACAGAGCATACATTAGAGTTGCATAGGGGGACAAAATGAGCACACACTTTACAGAAAATCAACACAACTGTTAACCTATTTTGATTAGAACATCACTTCTAGGGCACTCTGTATGCACAACTGCAGTGGGTTTTACTAGGTAGACAGCTGGAAAAAATGTGCTATTCCATTAGATCATACAGTGAAAGAAAAATGAGCACAATAAGAGTCAGAACTCCTGACAAACTGAGTGGCCCAACTTCAAACACATTTCCTTCCAAATTAGCAAAAAGCTATTTCCTCACAGAAAGAGACCAGTGCTATAAATCTGAAAATCTCCCCCAGACAAGATAGGATTTGGCTACATCAAATTGGGATTTGTTTTTTTATTTAACAAAGTTCAAAGTTGGATCCCACCCTCAGTGCCATAACTAAGCTCTGCACACACCACCCTGGCTGTGGGAACAGTGTCATCAGTGAAATGGAAGTGTCCCTTCCCTAGGGACAAAACCAGGTGAAAGAAGGCATCACCACACCAGGGCTGCCTTACCTGAAGTGTGTCTTGCGTTGCCATCTGAGTGCTTTGTTAAGTCAACAGTTCTGTCTATTTGAAACAACTTCAGATCATCTTCATCTAAAGCGATATCTCCCCAAAAGGCAGCTGGAGAGAAACAAAGTGCAATTAGTTTAGTTTTTATTTTGGGAGGAAGGTACAGTTCACACCTGGCTTGTATCTGGCTTGTAGTTATTTGTCCCCTTGTCAATCAGTTCCCTAGATTTAAGTTTGCAGGGTTTTCAATTTGGTAAAAATCTTCAAATTTCAGTCAGAAGTCCTCAAAATAAGGTAAACAAATGGATCACTTGGCATTCACAGCTTAGAGAAACAGACAAGAAATCATCTGAGTGGAAAAAATTACACCCCTGGAGTATCCTGGCTGAGTTGATGCTGCATAGTATATAGGTACCTTTTTGAGAACAATAAACACAGGCAATGAGGCAGTTGACCAAGCCTAGAAGATCTTTCAGAGATAAACTGATTACAAACAGAGCCCTAAAAAATCATACAAGAAGCCTGTATAAGAAAAAAACAGAGCAAATTAATGATAGAGTTGAGGAGAACTCAGTCAGACAGACATGGTACAATGCTAAGGCACTGTCTGCAACAATGACCAGATTCAATGAAATTTCTTTTTACTTGTCTTGTTAAGTCAACATTTACATTACTTGAGGGGAAAAAACATCCCATTGCTACACTAGGAATATAACTGATCAAAACATGTTAGGCCTGAGAAACCAATGTGCTTTACCAATCATCCCACTTTCACTCACAAGACCAAATGGAATATGGACCTTTGCCTGAATATCAGAAACTTGCAGTCAGATCTGTGGCAACTGAATTAAGAAAGGCTAACTCAGAGTTTTCTCTGGCACAACATGGTACTGGTTCTGATGCAGCACTTGATTCCTCTGTTCTGCATCTCGGCACCTCAGTCAGTACAATAGCATTTGCCAATGTCATTGGTCTGGTGTTGCAGCAGCCCCCTCATTAGAGGGTAGAAATGAGAAATTGATAACTAGGGCAGACCCTCCATGTGCTACACAAACACAGAACTCAGGCTCTCCCCAACTTCTGGGCAATCCAAGCCGTCACTCAGAACAGAGAAAAACACAAAACACTGGCAGATCCCCACCAGGTAACAAGTCTACCAGTGCTGCCAAACATCCCAATCTGATTGGGATGAAAGTGGAAGTGGAAGAAAGCAGTGACATAGGTTCCCATGACTGCAGTTTGAGGAGAAGACATTTCATCCATCCACAGAAATTACTTGCCCAGAACAATGTGGCAGAGATGCAAATGGCATCCCATGCCCTCCAATTACCTCCCCAGCCACCTTTGGTAAGTCGCTCCTGTACTGGCCATCTGCCACCAGCATTCCCTACCCTCTTGTCAAACCTGCTGTCCCAACTAATTGCCACTACCCTGGGCTCTCAGTGGCTCTTTTCCACTAGTACCACACACTCTGTTTCTCAGGCTAAGGTAGCCCATGCTAAAACACAGCTTTCAGGGCAAGCCTGCAGTGTGGATTTACACCAACTGAATTGTCTTCCTTCCCAATGGAAGGCAGCAGTTTTCTCCCAGTTCTAGCAAAGGGATCTCTTTCTGTTACAAAGCCATACATCATCCTGAAAGATAGCCCACTACAAAAGCAGAATTTCCCTAGCATTTATTTCCAGCTCTCTGCAGTCCCAGCGAGCTCCAGGGGAACCATGATTTATCACAGTCCCCAACCAGCTGAACAATTTTCCTTGCTGGAAGTCCCGGCTGAGAATGCTGCACTGCAACTTCTCCTGTGCTGTCAAAGGCCCCTTCCTAAAGACATGCAAGCCTGAAAGCCTGCCTCCACCCAGAGGGAGCTGTCCCACAGGAAAGCCAAAGTACTTTATTTAAAGGGTCACAAGTTCAGAGACTGCTGGCAAATGAAGCATCTCAAACCATCCCTTCTGGTTTCTTTTCTAAGTTCTCCTTTTTAATTTAATGTGGGAGGATTTCCAAAAAAAAAAAAAAAAAAAAAAAAAAAAAAAAAAAAANAAGAAAAGAAAAGAAAAAAAGATAAAGAAAAAGAAAGAAACAAACAAAAAATATAAATCTCCAAACAGCAGGCTAACAAGCTTGGAAACCAGAGCTTCTCTTGGCAGAGCTCTGTAGTGTACACCCAGGTGCAAACTCTTAACACACAGTGCAACAGCATGCCAGCTTTTCTTTGAGAAAATGCATTAATCACTCTGGATAGTAAGAACAGAGCAGCTCTTATTGAGCTTGATGGAGCCAATATGAGAGACTTTGCTTCTCTGCTGGACTGGTAACCTGCACCAGCCACCTGAATGCTGAACCTCACCACCACCCAGCATAGGCAACCAGACAGCCTTTGTCTGCTGGGCAAAGGGGAAGGATGACTGTGTTTAACAAACAAATTCAGCACCAAAATGAAAAAAGCAGCCTGGCAAGCTGTCTGCATTCTCAACCCATTTCTCCCACAGGAAAACAGTTTACACACTGACATCTGAATTGTGTGCTGAGCACAAATGTGCCATGAGACCAGGAAAGTATGGCAGGTGGCACTGGGAAGGAGAACCTTCTGGGCAGAGGACAGGCACAACAGTTTTTCCAGGTGCTTCCTCCACAGCCAGAGCCCAAAACCACCAATGTCTTCACAGTCCTCATTTTCCACAGTAACATATTGGAGAGTCCTCAGCAATGTGACAGCACAAAGTGTCTTCTTTCTAAAACCTTCACCTTCCCTGAGAATCACCTCCAACTTGCCTTTTCCCCCCCTAATGCCACCCTTCTCCTATTCACCACTTGCATTTTCTCCTATTCCCCACTTGCATCTTTTCCCTGGTTTTGAGTAGCACAATCTTATTTCAAGGGAGAAAAACAATTTTGCTGTGTCTCACAAGAATTTAATTCAGAAGTGTTCACAACCGTTTAAAACTTTCATTTTCCATGAAAAGTGTGTTTCATTCAGGTTTTTTAAGAAAAATCTTGCACTTTCTGTTTTTGTTTTCTCTCCTTCAAAGACACATAAGGAAAAGAATAAATCATCAAAAGAAGCTTATGCTATTCAGACAGAAAACTAAATAATATTGTTCCTAAAAATACACCTCAACCCAAAATGTACTGTTGCATTTTGTATAGCAGAGTCTTATCTGTAACACTTCAAGACAAATTCCTGGGGCTGGGTGTCCTTCACCCTTACCACAGTCAGCTACAAGCTTCCACAAGAACATGAGCCACTTGAGCTGCCAGAAGAAAAATATAACTCCATACTTGAAAAGTATCACCCAGTGTCTGTGTTTGAACCAATCTTCAGCCACCAAGCTGGAGCAAACCTTTCATCCATTTGCCTGCCACAAACACTTGCCAGGAAGCCCCTATTCCAGCATCAGGATAGGTCATAGGTTTACCTGATGACCGGGAGCAGCAAAGCAGTCCCCCTCTGCATGCTGAGGAAGACCACTGCAATTTTCCTTCTAGCACTTATCAGAACCAGCTGTGACAGAGATTGACACAGAGACTTTGGAAATGTGCATACCCTGCCTGCCAGGAAAGCACCCTCCATCCCACTCCACCTCAAATATAGACTCACCATCTGAAGTTTTTATTTAAAAATGGCACGGTTTAAGTGCTGAATAGGATCTGAACCTAGATTGAAAACTATGTCTTCCAATTTGAGTGAAAAGGGCCTTCTTTCTGTGGGGTCACACTAATCTGTGTACATCACCAGCTCAAGGATCTTCTCTGCATTTGCAAGTAGCTGGCACAGCTCACATTGACAGATTTCCTTTCAGCCCTTCTAGCAGAGTTCTAACACAGTTTTGCTGCTCTTTATGAGCAGGTGTCTCACAGGGCAATATAGGAATGGGCAGGTTAAACAAAGGGCAATGTGAACCCAAGTAGGTGCCTCAAATTTGTTTCATCAGTACTCAAACTTATTTTTCACCAGCATTCCCAACCCCTGTGTGTAGATAACAGCTAGGTTCCAGAGCACACGTACCTCACAACTTGTGCCAGTACATAATAGACAAGGAACAATGCTTGCACAGCTAACCTTGACATCTCCAATTCTGTGAGCATCACAGGCAGTTGACACAGCCTGACAGAGACTCAGCTGTGTCACCCAAGTGATGAGCCCTGTGCTTGTGTCCCACAGTGCAAATGTAGGATGTGCTGTGGGGCCACCCATGAGATCAATCACACGTGCACTTCTAAGGCACAATCTCTATCCCCACCCACATCTCTGCTGTCCATCACGTACATTTTGGAAAAGTTCCTAGGGCACCAGTTAGTTCCTTTTGTTCTAGAGCTGACTGTACCACATCCAAATAGTACCAGTGAAAAACAATATCCCTCCCACCTGAGCAACAGGAGCACCTGGCAGGGGGTGCTGGGCATTTGTGGGCATGGTAACACATCCCAACTCCTGGCAAACAGCAATATAACTCCTCATGCACTGGCAAAAACATGCCCAGTTATTTCTGAGCATTTGCAGAATGCTTCCCAACCTGACAGGTCTGAGTGGTGGGAGATTTAATTTCCAGGGCTCCCGTTAGGGCTAACACTTTGCAGTCTAACAATAAGAAAATAAATCAACAGATCAAAGCATGTTCCCAGCACCTCCATATTTCTTTCCTTGCAGGAAGACAGGTCTGTTGCTGAACCTCCTGCTGGCATAGGAACCAGCAGTACAATATTCTGAAGTATGCTAAGATTTATACCTTAGAGAAAAAACTCAATACATTCCTCAGGGCAAAGTAACAGCTGTGTCAGAGGGAAAGGCAAAGCCTCAAAATAAGGTAGAAACCAGTGAAAGAAGAGAGAGAAAAAATCCCAGACCAGCAACTTGGAAATAGGGCATCAAACACTCAAGACAAAGGAAGATAGGAAACAAGCAACCAGTAAACAAAAAGCATCAAAACTGCCACATTCAGCCATTGTGTTTTCATCCAGATCAGTCTGTTTCTCCTCAGTAGGAATGATGAGAAGTCTCCCACTGGCCAACTTTGGGGATAAGCTGCCATGGAGGCTCTGGAGGTAACTCAGCACAGGTGTTTGGAGTCAGAGCTGGTGTCTGGCATCAGTGGAGTTTCCTGGCAACAGGGACTTGGTGACTCTATTTTCAGTGAGAAGTTCCTCTGTCCAGGGAGCGCATTTTTGTTTCAGAAATTGCTCTCAGTTTGTGTAAGAATGCCTATGAACATGGTTTGCTTCTAAATGGCAACAAATATTTCAAAAGCATCAAAATCTCCTGGGAATCAGAATCCAAATCCCTATTCAGCTTTCTGCAGAAACATAAACTGCCTGAATTATCATGTATAGTGCTCCCAAAGCACCCTCTCTTGGGAAGTGATCTGCAGGAGATCCAATTAGGGCAGAAATCCTGATTCATGTTTAATGGATTTCCTATCCTGGAAGATGACAATGCAGAACAAAGAAATACTTTGGGCTTGAGTTTGTCCAAAACTGCAAACGTACATGTGAGCCTACACAATGCCCAGCTTTGCTGTCCCTGGACTGAATACCATGTTATTTTAACCACAAACCAAGCAATAGAGCTTGCCAGGATCAGGTTAGGAGAAAGGTATTTTTCTTTTAAAATTCACAGCTCTCCTGCTGCTGGTTACTTCCTCACTTCATCTTTTCCACTTCAACATGATGGTGATGCCAACCTAATAACCTTTCCCAGTAAAATGAGCAGTGCAGGGGGGCACGTGTGAACACACAGAGCTGGAAATCCATGCCACAGGCAGCCAGCTGGAAATCCATGCCACAGGCAGCCAGCTGGAAATCCATGCCACAGGCAGCCAGCTGGAAATCCATGCCACAGGCAGCAAAGCAGCTCCCTCTATGGGCCCTGAAAAGGTTAAACACCTGCACCTTCACAAGAGAGCACTGCCCGGGGATGGGTGTCTGCTCCCCAGGACTTCAGAGCACCTTCAGGTTTAGGGAAGCCACTCCCTGTAATGTGGGGGACAAAACCCAAGCAACTGGCTTAACCCTTCATGTTTCCATAGGAAATAAATTAAGCTGTGGGAGCTTCATAACACTCTATTTTCTGCTCTAGGTGATGATACAAGTTCCATGGCAATGCTGACATGAGATAAGGATCTGGCTGTGCATCTCAGTTTTTCTCCCTGAAAGCTGCACACAGTCTGCAGAGTGCCTCTTGGCCACTCTGTTTTTTTGTGGAGGCAGGAGACAGACTTTAGGGAGAAGTTATCACGGACTCACAAATACATGCAGTTTGAACTCTGCCCCCCAACACAGACACCCCAAAAGCAGCTAAATTCACTTGAAGACCTCACTCCCCTTCAAGTGAAACCAAGCTCAGCAACTGACTTGGCTTTCCTGGACAGGCAACTCTGGCCCCCTCCTGCCACCTGATGGACACAGGTATCCTTCCTGGATTCTGTTCATTCCACCATGGCCATGATTCTCCAACAGCTTTTGTCACACCCTGTTCAAAGTTATTTTGGTTAAATGAAGGCAGCCGAGACAAGAGACCCAGAACCAGCTGTCTCCATCCCCTGCCAATGCCTGCACCCCACAGTGCATACAGCTCTCAAACTTACCAGAAGAGGGAACCAGGAAACAAAACCATAAAAGGACTTTGTGGTCTGATCCTAAATGATAAGACCCATAAATAGCAGAGTGGCACTATTTGACAGAGGAAGCCCTTTCTCCAGGTGCCTATGAAGTGACCCTTGTTAGCTCAACCTGCAAGGCAGCAATGCTCTCTTGGAAAGCCAGCATTGCTTCAGCTGCCCTTTAAGAGCAGGAGATGGCAAGGTTCTGGGTAATGAAATCCAAGAATGTTTTTGTCAATTAATTATGGAGAGAGCTGAACTACACAAGCCCCATCTCACCCCCTTCATCATTTTTGCTGCTCAATATAACTTTAATTAATCTTTCCTTTGGCAATTTGAAGGAAGGGTGAGCACACTGCAAACACCCACTGAGTATTAAATTGATTTTCTGTTTTATAGTCCTCTTTCCCTCCCTATTGGCCAAGCTGTGATTTGTGCCCCTTCCCCTGGAGGCATTTTTTCCATGCTAATATAATCCAAAGCCCCAAGCAACAACAGCATCCAGAAAAGTAAGGCTTTGCACAGCCCATTGCTTCAGCACAGTCTCCTCCAGTACAGAGAAGATTCTCTCTCGCCATCCTTTCCCCTCACACCACAAAAATTCAAAGCAACCACCTCATTTCCATATCTTATTCATTTTTGCTTAAAAAACTGACAGTGTTTTTGTCCTGAGTAACTAACAGATCAGGTCCCTGTAATTTCCAGTCTGCCATTTGTAGCAGTGCATCTCAATTACCAAAGCACTAAGGGAAAGCCTGTTCTGCTGGTAAACACAACCTCCCAGCCGAGGTGCCAGGCTGGTTTGGTACTGCAGGTATCTGGACCTAAAACCAGAAGATAAGAAAAAAAGCTCAGCTGAGGTCCCCAATAACTTGACCTTCTCTCAGCAATCTCACCTTGGGCTTGTGGGGCTGAAAGCAGAATCTTTAGAGCAAGCACACCCCAGTACCAGGAAAACCAAGTGCAGCCCAGCTGTGCAGCAATGGAACAAACTCTTTTCATGGCACCTTCTCCTTTACCTTGCAGGGACCCCAGGCCCTGACTGTCACCAGTCAACCATTTAAGGACGAAAGTAGTTGGGGATCACCTTCTTACCCCAGCATTGGAGACTGGCTGCCAGCAAGTTCTGTCTCAGGAATTCAGGCTCTTGTTCATCACTACTGGTTTTGGTACCATGAGTTAGGAGACCTTGACCTAAAATATTGCATGTCCCTTAGCAGCTGTCCCACAAGACTTTCTGAACCTTATGGCCACCAGCTCCAGTCTTCTGGGAGGAGACATCCAGGTCAGACCTTTTCCTCAGATAATTCCCATACCATGGGACCTGCCCTGGATTTATTCTCCAAAATTAAGATGAGAAACATAACCTTAGAGATGATAGAAGAAAATTTGAGACTAAAACTCTTCTAATTTCATTTGGAATGGTTCAGTGGCTAAGCACTGTCCCTCCACTGAGCACATTTAATTTCAAATTGCATCACTTGGGAAGGGATGTTTTTCCTTCAGGTGGCCAAACACACACAGGTGTCAAACCTCACTGTTCTCACTCCAAGCACTGCAAGAAGGGAATGGGTGACCCAAATAGGCAGAAAATTCCCTGCCACTTGCCCACCCATGGAAGAAATTGGCTTATGGCAAAAAAGAACAGAAGCAGAGCCACGAACTGAGCTGCATCCCCAAAAAAAGGAAGGTGGCAAAGCAGGCATGATTGGAGCAAACTTTAAGGCTGGCTGACAATTTAAAACCACATGGTCCTGGATGAAAGGAGGCAGTTCATGATAGATCACATCTATTCAAGGGCCAGACAAGGAAAGCAAACATAGGCTCATTTTACTCATTGTTCTTTATCCACCAACACCAGGAGAGGAGTGTTGCAGCACCATTGGGAGAGAAAAAAGAAACGGACAGCAGGCAGGAAAGAGATGGGAGCTATTTATGGAGGATAGCTAATTTGAGCTGTTTACAGACTTTCCCTCTGAAAGCTCAGGGATGGGAGGGTGGGCAGGGAGGTGGTTTCAGCCATTAAATATACAACGTGAGAATCCATTAATTTTCCATAGAAATAATGTCGTCACAGAAGCGAGACAAATCCGATCAGTCATGCAAATGTGCTGATGTTAAATTCTCAGGCCTGGGTGGGGAATTTGAGTTGCCAAAAACACCACAATGAAGAGATCAGAATGAGATTAGAAGCCAGAGTGACTGCAGCACTGACAGCATGGTAGGGGCATGGGATGTAATCACAGGCACCCCAGACTACAGTGGAGTTCCTGCCTTAAGGCAGGCACAGGTGTCCCAGCAAAAAAGACAAGAAAAAGTCATCCTTGCATGAGATCTCAGCAACTAGGTAAGTGCAACATTCCTGCTCTGCAAACCAGAAAGGACCACAGCTCACTCCAGGGAATTAAGGTCTCAGCAACCCACAGGACTGGGGCCCTCACAAGCTGCAAAGTCGCAGCATCAACGAAAAGCAAAGGGTTGATGGCAGAGGAAATGGGTGAGCATAACACAGCAAAGCACTAGGCAATTCCAGTTTTGTAGAGAACTGTCACAAGCTGGCATAAGCACTGTCCCAGGCACATGCTGAGCTGTGATGAACTCTAAAACATAGCATTTATGTTGTGTTAATAAGGGGCAAAATATTTAAAAAAAAATTATTTCCCCTCTGATAAAACAAACAAATGAAAACACCCCTAAATGAACTGCCAAAGACAAAACAAAAAGAGACCAGCAGACTTTACCTCCTTTCTTCACTCTTCTCTATCAAAATCAGGCTTTACAAACACTCCCTGGAAGGAGATAGTACAGATGAAAAGTTACAGTGACACTCTCAGCAGGAGGAGTGGAAATCACTCACCCTGGCAGGGAATGCAGCCCTTCCTTGCTGTCCAGTCACCATCCTGGACTGGCCTCACCACAAATATTTAGAGGTTAAAAACAACCTTGCAAAATGCAGTGTTCCACCCCCTGTAATATACAAAACATTGCTAGAGTAACACCTGGGACAAGGATGTTTCCCAGAGAGTCTCACCACCAGCAAAAACAGTCCAAAGAAGCATATGAATAAAAACAAACAAGAGGTCAAAACACATCATGAGAGATGTTCCACCCAGGTTCATCTATCAAGTATCAGTATTTTTCATCACAGACAGCTGTTTGGTTCACCTGTTCATTTTGAAAATGCACTGGTTTTAAGCCTTCAACGCTACAGCCATGGGAATCCCCTCCACACAAGGGCTGTTCATGCTCATCAGGTGGCTGCTGGTGTCCACAAGCCTGGGGAAGGGCTCAGCCCCCCAGTCTCTGAGAAGGGGCACTCACACCACACTGTGCACCTCAGGGAAACTCCCTGTACCACCAACTTGTCCAGAAACAGGTGTTTACCAAGTAATTCACCTTGATCACTGAAACCTGCAGGAGACAGTGGTGCCCAGATGGGTACTGTGCTGGTAGCTCAGCATTACATAGCCCAGAGCACAGGCTGCTGAAAGGACTCTTGGTTCAGAGAGACACTTTCAGGGGTTCTAGAACCCCTGAAATACCACATGCCCCTCTGGTCATTCCCTGTCTGTTTTAATCTCTGACAAGAAACCTGAAATAAAGGGTGATTGCCTCATCATTTATACAGTGTAAACAGGATCTCTTGTGTCCCCTTCTGTGGCTCATAAGGCTCACCAGCAGCCTGTTCAAATGGACACACAGCAGAGGATGGAGCCAGCCTGCTCCACCAGGGACTCCTCCACTCTGCTTTGCAATGGTGAGCACTACACATCTGGCAGCAGCACCCCCCCATAAATACTGCAGTGTGCAGACACCCCTGTGCAGCTCACACAATCACAGTACTGCCCTCACAGGAGAGGTCCGCATTCTGCCGTGGCTTCCCTTCAGATGGTTCTTTCTGATGTCCCAAAATGATCATTGCTTCCTCCCCCTTTTCTGAGTGTCACTGCCATTAATGCTCTGTCCTTGTGTTTTGGTGGTACTGTTCTACATCAGCCAAACTCAGTCAGCCAAACAGCTACAGCAGCAATCCCTGATTTCTCAGTGACTCCCACCTTGGTCTATCTCATCACAGTTGGCATCCAGAAAGCCAAAGCTTTCAATATTCAAGGGCATTTTTACTGTCACAGCCATACACACCACAGTGAGCCTCTCCCACTGTACAGAGCTCCACACAGCGTCAGAGCCTGTTGCAGCTCCAGCTACAGGAGCATGAGTTTTGGGTGCAATTTCTCATCATACACAATTGCTCTCAAGGTTCACACCCCAAAGTCACAGCAGTCAGTTTTCTGTTTTCTTCAACAAGATCTCATTACATGTCTATTTACTAAGACTGCTCAGAAAGGTTGAGAATTGTGCTCTGATCACACCTTGGAGTTTTAAACTAGGTTGTTGGTAGACAGCATACAAATGAAAGATGCTAGCAAGGAAGTCATGCACCTTGTCTTCTTTTGACACAACTGATCCTGCACCAGCTGTGAGCAGCCACAAAAGCAGTGAAAGGTTAAGTGTCATTACCTGCATTCATATTATTTATGCAGTAGGTACCCATGAGAAGTTGGTCTTTATTGATACATTCTTTAACATGCTAGTTCTGTTTCACTTCAAGCACTTAACTACATCTGGGTGAGGACATGTTCTCACTTCCCAAGCAAGCCAGCTGCACCCCTCACTCGCTCAAACATCAAGGATAAAAGCCTGCTCAGGAACATGCATCTGTTTCACGCATGGCTCATATGGCTAATTTAAACAGTTTCCATATGTTACAAAGAGCTGTGACCAAATGCCACTTGCAAATAAATGGGAAGATTGTCTGGCTTCCACAGAGAAAAGTTTCATCTTGGAGCAACAGCTCCTTTGTTCCCAGGTCTGCCTGGACTTCCCCAGCCCCTTCCACAGTCAGATGTTGCTGACCAGTCCAAACACTGCCTCCTCCTGGGATCACTCCACTGCAGCAACACTTTACAGATCAGGGCGGATAGACTTTGGAAAAGACCTGTGATGAACACCTCAACGTGTGGAAATCATAGACTCATAGAATGGTTTGGGTTGGAAAGAACCTTTAAAGGTCTAGTTCTAACCACCTGAAATGAACAGGGACACTTTCAAGTAGATCTGGTTGCTCAGAGCCCCATCCAACCTGACCTTGAGTGCTTTCAGGGATGGGGCAGCTGCCACTTCTCTGGGCAATCTGTTCCAGTGTTTCATTAACCTCTATCAGGGTAACCACCTCCTGCTCCTTGTTCCAGAAAAGGTTACATAGAGCAGCCATGTTTTTTGCTCATTCCTTGTCCAGACATTTCCATCGGGCACCAGGCTATAACTTGGAATTGCTCAAAGCATAAATGAAGCTCTGTGGCTCATATAAGCTATAATTTCATGTTCCCACATGTTGCTGTGACACCAGAAGCTACCATTTAACTTCTAAAGTACAAACAGTGGCTTTCTTCTCTATTCCAGCTTGCCAAGAGGTCACTTGCCATATTACCACATCTAAACTAATGGTCTGGAGATGTGTAGATGGGAGGACTGTCAGTAAGGCCTTCACCCAGGGTTACTGCTCTCCAAGAGGTAGATCCAGTCAGGGAAGCCTACAATAAATATCTCTATTTGGAAATGGACAGGAAGCTATTAGAAGGATTAAAAAAATTCAAAGGGGAAAGTAAACAGATGCAACTATTTTCCTTGTCAACAATGGCACATTGTACTTGCACCCCAGGGAAGTGCAGTGCAGAGCCTGTGCCTACTGGAACTGGCCTTGCACAGTAAAATCCACATTGTCTCTTCAGACAGAGCTTGCTGGAGCAGGCACCAAACGTGCCTCAAAGAGCTGTCCAAAGATATGTTTTTCAGCCTGTCCTGGAGAAGTGATTATTTTATGGTTACAGAATCCAGGATAGAGCTGGATGTCCCAGCTCTCCACCTCAGTGCTCCACTATTAGACAGACCATCCACGGCTGACCAGCACCAAAGTGCTGGAGCTCCCCTCCCTTCCTTGGGGATGGAGGGTGCCTACTCCTTGCCACTTCAGCAGGCAGAAAGGGCAGTCAGACCAAGTGGAATATGAGAACATCCAGCTCCACATTGCCTTGCACAGGGGCTGTCTCCCATTGCTCAAGGTAAGAGGATCCACGCTCACCAAAGCAATCCTTCTCCTACATCTAGTGGCCACCTTGCAACATCTCCTCCCTCTTTGGGGAAGTTGTTGGGGACCACAGACAAAGTTAACAGAAAATATCATCTCTCAATTCTGATATTGGGTGAAGCACATAAAAAACTACTCATGCAATTGATTCACATGGTTTCTGTCATTCAGAAATTCCTGTGCATAAAGGGGAGACATGGGATTTGCACATAACCGACTCAGACAGCTGCAGATTTCCATAGGCACTAAATGTCTGCAGGCAGAAGCCACTCCTCATGTAATCCCATTAAACAGCTGGAATGAATGAAAATGCTGTGCAATTCAGCATACTAACAGCAGCCACCCCTGCTTCCTCCACCATTAGTGCAGGGTCCTCTCCGGTTCAGCCTCTTCCCATGGGTCCAAATTACAGGAGTTATTTCATGCCCTAAACTTTGCAGGAAGCCTGGAGCACATGTGAGCCTACAGTAATGGAAGACTGGTGTCAGAAAGTGCTCAGAACATATCCAGGCTTGCCATCACAGTCTTCTTTGCCTTTGGGGATATCACTGCAGACCATACAAGTCTTCTCATGAACACAAATCAGTACGCTGGAGATTGGGAACAGAATTAAAATCAACACACCACTATCTCCCAAAGCAAGATGGTGGAACTCATACAGAATATAATTGCTTGTAGATTGCAGGAATCAAAGGCTGTGGAATCAGGAGGATCTCAGGTGGAAGCTGTTTGCCATTTAAAGGCCTCTCAAGGCATTTAGCACTGTATCACACTACAGCAGGTGTGAAGAGCCAGCACAGAAATATAGTGTTCAGCAAGTTGAAGGAGGCATCATGAATCCTTCACCTCCCAGAGAAGGCCAGAGCTGAGCTCTGCTCCCTCAGGTGTCCAGCAGAAGATGATATTCAACAAGGCTTATGCTTCATGCATATGCAAATATCATCTGCCTTTCACTCTGCCATTAACTGCTAACTCATCCTGAGTGTTTTCCTGTCATGTTTGATTGTCAATACATGAAATCTACAACTTCATGGAAACTGTAGGGTCTCTCAGGGAAGGTTAACTACAGATATGGCTCTCCAGACAAGCAAGCAGGATGAGACGAGCACATGCACAACAGAAACACATCAGCTGTAGGTGGTATGCAGCTTGCAGAACTGTTCATTTATGCTCCCAGAGGCAGCTGGGTTTCTATCTCTTTATGTCCCATCTTCCTTTAAAATCACTTGTTCCTATGGCCTTTCCTGTGCTACCACAAGCATTCAGATGATAGGAAAGTAAAAAGCCTTTTGGTAAAAACCAGGTAAGTCCCTCTTTGTGCTCAGTTCCTACAGCTCACTGGTACTGGGAGAAGGAGGATGAGAGGGAAGACCATCTTCCTCAACAGCAGCCCAGCTTTAAATTGGAATAAAGTGGACATGACTGCAGCATCAGTGGGCACGGCTGAGCCAGAGAGCAGTTGTTGGACCCCTAGGCAGTGGATGGACTTCTGCCTCAGTATGCCCACCCCTGGCTTTCCAGCCTTGTCCTGGATACAAAGCATCAGTCAGAGATACTCATCCCGGGCCTTCACAAACATGGATAAGTTTACATTGTAAATATTCAACTATATAAATATATAAATATAAATCATAAGTGTTTCTGCTGGCCATCCCCCTCTGAAACACATCAGCTGCACCCTGTGCATTGGCCCAGTCTTTGCCAAAGCTTTGCTCCCCACTTTGTGACAGCAAGTACTTGGCACTTTTGCAAGTGATCCATATGCTCCTATGCCAAACACTCAGTAGAGCACAAGACTAGCAAGGATCTTTTTTCATCCTTGCTCTGTGTGTACCTCCCTGGCTCTGCAAGAGAAGAGAAAGTATCTCTGTGCAAACCAGTGCCCTCTGCCACACCACTGGATCTATTCCTGAAGCAGTGCTAATCATGCAATCACATGATTAGCAGCTATCACAACACATAAGCAGGGTATGGTTGGTGGTATAAAAGAAATCTTCAATTTTTACATATCTCAGCTTTAATAAAATATCATTACACAGACAAGCTTTTCCCCTGACAAGCTGTTTGTGCCCTCTGGATAGCAAAGTCTTGTGTCAGGAGTGTGTCTGCCTTTGAAGTGAGAGATTGCAGTTTGACAAAAGCAGGGAGCAAAGGGGAGAGGGACCAGAGCTGCTGTGAGGCAGCTGCCAGGATTTAGCAGTGCCAGTACAGTCTCTGTGCTAGCCTTGCTCTGAGACAACGAAGCCCTTTTTTGGCTCAGGCTCTAAAAACATTTCCCAGCCACAGGCAGACTAGTCGGGGAAAATTCCAACCCAAAAAAACTGCAAAACAGAATCTAATTCCTGTCCCACAGCTTTAAGCCAGGCCTTATCATGAGCAACTCTGAGCATCAGCAGCAGGCAGGGTCACCAGCCCTGCTGGGAAAAGAAGGAAGGCACCAAAACAGAAAGTGGCTCGTTTACTGCAGGACACTTGTCCTGGGTTAGAAAGAAGAGGTGGTGCTCAGGTGTTTGCTTCAGTGGCTGCTGGTTTTCAATCCTTCCTGCTCCTCCAGAAGAGGCCATGGACTCGGGATTAGCTCAGCAGGAGAGCCCGAGGAAGCAGTAGCAAAGTTCCCTCCCACCATTAGCACAAAGGATGAGGAGGGAGATTTGCCTCTGGCTCACTCTCTGACAGCTCTGGATCAGTGAAAAGCAAAATGCAGGCACTTTGCAGTTTGGGAAAGAGAGCCCAAGGAACTTTACAGATCTGAAACAATAAATAAACCCCAAAATATTCCCCTGAAGAAGGAAACCAATGCACTCCACTAAATACACAGGCTTCTGCCATCAACAGGGAACACTTGAGTATGAGCTACCCAAAGAACTTGCACTACCACTTCATGCTTTCCAGGTGCCAACAGAATGAGGGCAGGTTGTGAACTTTCACAAGCTCAGAAGTGCCCCTATCCATTGCTCTTTAAAGCTGCCCTTCCTGGGTCACCCCTAGCTCCTAAGTAGAATCCCAAAGCAGCTGAAAGCTCGTATGCTCTGCTGCAGTGCGCTGCAGAGAAGCACTAAGTAGCTCCCACAAGGTGTGGGGCATGGCTGCCTGCTACTGCCCTCAATGTTTCCCCTCCTTTTTCACAGCCAGTGCAATCTCAGACTTCCTAAAGAAAGGAATTTTCCTTCAACAGCAAAGGATGAGCATTTTCTGCTATTAAAAACAGCTGGGTTCCTCTGAATCTCCCCAAGACAAGAGCCAACATGTGGGAAGCTTTGGTGTAAAAGAAAACACTAACTAAACCTCTGAGACACCAGATGCTCTGACTCCTTTACAGGTAAGAAAAGAGCACAGGGATGCTGCAGTTAAACTCTGGCACTTCTTATTCCAGCAGGCTATGGGTGCTAAAGTCAGGTTCAAAAAGAAAGCAGATGGAAGACAAAGCTATCCAATACCATTAAAGACAATGAGCCACCTCTGGACAGGGGATTGTGGAGTCTACAGCCATCAGGGAGACTTTCTGGACATTCCACTCTGTCTTACCCTGCTTTTCCACATCTCCTTTGCCATTTACTGCTGCCCCAATGAAAACAGGTTACAGGGTTTGTTTTGAGGCAGATCAGTCATTCTTAAGTATTAACAGTACATTTCTAAGGGATCATTTTAGCTTTAGCAAAGTTCCAAATATAAAAGAACAGATTAATAAAAGGCCTTTAGAAAGTATTTTCCAAGTGCTTATCCATGGAGCCTTTTGGCTCCCAACTAACTTTAAAATTCTGGCCTGAACTGTCTTGGTGAAAAAGGATAATTTTCATAGAGGGTCTTTAACAAAATAGCAGGATGTAATCATCTCTCTGGGATGATACTTCTCTTAGAGAGGAGTCACAGTAAAACATGCAGTATGTTGGACACTGAATGACAGGGCAAATTTTGTAAGCAGGAAAGAATACCGTGGTTACCAGCTGGGAAACTACTGAAGATGCAGAGCCACAGACCAGTCTTCATGTTGGAAATTCCCAATTACTTCCCCCAATTCCCACCACTTACAGTTTTATTCTAGCCCAGCTCAGAGAGCACTAAGAGGCTGAACAATTTCTGCCAGCTCCAGAGCACCACAAATGGTTTCAAGAGTGGGACGGTGTCCGAGGCAAAGACTTTGCTTTGAGGGTGCAACTTTCAGGCAGCAAGAGAGGGAAAGGGAAAGTGCAAGGCTGAAATCAGCTCAGACACATTCAGCTGGACCAAAGCCTCCAGCAGTGGGATTTATCCAGAGCTTAAAGCATTTCTCTGGGACTCTTTGTCACAGGAGTGTAGGTACAAACAAACGGCAGCTGGGACAAAGGGAGGCAACACACATTTTATTAGTAAAAAGTTAATCAGCTTAAAGTGTGCAACTAAATAAGCAAAGCTTACATTGAAGTGACCCACCAAGAAAAGATGCCATGGAAATAAAGTTATACGAAATACAATATAGTCTCTATGTTCTTTTGTAATCCATCACGATAAATATTCATGATTCTGGGTTAATGGGGTATGCAGCTCTCAGCCACCACAATAGTTTTTTGTTTATTCTCAAGACCATGAACTTTGGAACCATGAACCTGAATTTCAGGACTCTGTATTCATGCATGTTAGCAAAATTCAGGGCAAGGCAGGGGGATGGAGACAAGGCCAGGACCTTGGCTCGAGACAACGTACCAGAGTTTGCTGCAGTTTTTGACAATGAGTAACAAGAGCCCCAGGATGCACAGAACTTCAGGTGTATCTGTCACCCTTTCTGCCTCCATGCCAGCAAGAGGAGGAGAAAAGAGGCACAACCCTGCTCCTCACTTCCAGTCCATTCAGGACATGGCTCATTCCAGAGCCTCCCTCTTCAGAAGACATTGACATCCTCAGACCAGCCCTTGAGGAAGGAGAAGCTGCTGGCATCACACAGCTTCTTAAACTTTAAATGTTTGATCAAAGGCATTTTAAGATATTTTAGTTTGTTGGTTTTTTCCCTCACAACTCCTTACAACAGCAAAGACTAGTATCCAGTAAGGTATTCAGCAGATTTCTAGTGTGTTGAACTCACCAAAGTATACACCTCCTTTCCCAATAAAAACTTCCAATTACCTTTTTCCTCTTTCCCCACATAATGTAGTGAACCATGAAAGCAACAGCCTGGCACCAGTGTCAGGCCCTGTTTTGCTGAGAGCTGGGAGCAGAGCTCTCCACTGGGCACCACCACGGATCAGTCTGCTCGGTCTGCAAACAGAACTCAGACCCCTTCACTGACCCCTCGGGTTTAATTGCCTGTTTTGGGGAAAGCACAGCCTAAGACTTGAAAATAAATAGGATCTATTCTTCATGAACCTTTCTTTAGGACAATCTAGATGACAATCCTTGCCACACAGAGCTCTGTTGCTCTGTTCCTCTGTTTGGGCAAAGCTGATCACTGTGATCAGCTGAACGTGAGCAGCACTAGGACCAGCCAGGCAGCACAAAGACCAACTATGGCTGCAGAATGCTCTGTCCTGGAATAATGCAAAACTCTGAGAAACAACAATACTCCCTTAGATTTTAAGCCTTTGATGCTTCAATTGCAATAGCTCAACAAAGGACCAGCACAGAACATTCATATATAAAGAAGAGTAATTTAGCACGAACCATGGAAGTTGAGAAAATAATACAAAAGATGAAACTGTACTTTTGGAAAGAAAACTTTTTCTCCAACTACTGAAATATCTGCCTTGAACCACAGAAAGGCTCCACCTAAAAATCAAGAACATCAGAAAACAACAACAGCCTTCTCAAAACCAAGGTGTCTTGCTGAGACTGCATGTATTTAGCATTGTAATATTTGTAACATTTTATCTTTGCAATACCTGCAACAGCACAGAGATGGCTGTCCAGAAGGAGAAATACACAAATGTTCAGAGTAGAAGGGGAACTGGTTGGGAAGCAAACACTTTCCCCATTTCCTGTATGGAATTTTGCTCTGAATGACACCCTTCTGAAACAGGGGACACCTCCAAGCTCTCCCACTCAGATCCAAGGAGAGTTCTCTTTCCCCTCACACTTGCTACAACCCATCTCTGTAACAACAAGCCCAAACATGGCAGCTCCTTCCATTTCACCACAAAAGCACTGAGATCCAGCCACTGCCATGACCCAGGAGGACAGAAAGAGCAGGCACAAGGCACACGTGATGGTTTGAAGTCTCCATTTCATGCATGCTTGCAAACCCCATGGCAAATGTGTCACACCTCTGCCAAGAGATGAGGGATTGCACAATGGGCAAAAAGAGAAAAAGATGCTCTTTTCAACATCAAAACAAAAGAGGGCAGCCAGGAGGTTTTACTCCTCATGTCAACATCCTATTACCAACCAGCAGTTTGCCTTGACAACAAAGCTTTCCAAGAAAAGGCAGAGACGTGGGCACTTGAGCAATGGGCTTAGGAGATCCCAGCTCTTTGCCCAGGAAACAGCAAAAAAAAACCAAACCCCAAACCAGCATATCACATATCACCTTCCTACTGAAGCATGACAAAGAGGAGAATATATGGCAAAAGAGGCCAACGAGGGGAAAAACAGAAATCAATAGGATCTAACAGAGCGTGACAGAAAATCACTTCCCTCATAAAAAGAGGTTACTTACCAGGTTAATGAATCTTTTCTGTTCTGTACTTAGACACCCAGGAAATGGAAGGGGTCACAGGAGCGGTGTGGGTGGGAATGAAATCCCTAGAACATGCTTTCAAGAACAATCAAAGGTTACAGATTAAATCCAGACAGCGGTCAACTGCACAGCATATCAGCAGCTTGGTACAGGCGCCAGCTGCAGCTCAGAGTGTCACCAAGCAAAACACTCTTCCACCATCAGCAGCACAGCAAAAAACAGACTCCTCTTCCAGGGCAAAACTAACCTGACAGGCCACTCCTGCCCCCTCAAAGGGTCAGCCCCAAGAGCCAGAGCATATCTGCCTGCATGGTCAGAACAAAGTGGTCTATGGGTCTCTGATGTAACTGCAATAGAACCATGACAAACAGACTGCACCAGAAATCACACTGTGCAAATCACAGAGACAGCTCTTGGCCCCACGGCCAAAACTTCTCGAAACTCACCTTTATATAAAGTCCTGTTTCTTATCTTTGTTGGAAATGCACAGGCAAAAAGAAAACCGAAAAAAACCCAAACAACAAAGAAGCATCTGGGCAATGGCAAGGTACAAGATCTGGTGATAACATAAGGCTGAATCAGACCTCTGGAATATCAAACACATCTGAAGCCAGATGCATTCTGGAGCCCTACTGGCAGGCCCCACAAATAAAACACAGACCCTTGCTGCTTTATCACTCCCCTGCCCACATCTAGTTTGAGCTACTGACAACAAGTGACCCAAGGAATAGATCTACTTAGGCCCAAGGTACTCAGTGAGGGAAATGCAGGTGCAAGAGTTCCATCTTTTTTCAAGGCCACTGAACTTGTAGGTCACTATACTGGGTTCCCCCACTGCCTGCAAGAATTGGTTACCAGTGGATGTTTCTCATAGTTTGTCTTGACTCCAGGACAGCTCAGACACCTCTGCCATGCAGCTGTACAAGCTTCTCCTGCAGCAGCTGCCTTGTTTACTACCCACTACCCAATTTCTACAACAGAGATATGGATAATGCAGCCAGAAATCCCCTTTGTTACTCAAATTTAATGCAGTCTCAGGTTAGATTTGTTTTACAGGATAGCTGTTCAAATCAGTAAAAAGCTGATCCATGTGACATCATCTGCCTTCATGCCCAAGGAACTACACCACAAGTTCCAAAGCAGACCTAAAACTGGCATTTCTATGAGTTTTGACTTTGCAAGTCTAGTGAGTTTAAGGATTTCTATATCTGAGGAATTTCAAAGCAAAACCAATGCACACACATCCTGCCAACACACACAGCAGTGTGGACAGTCCTTCACACAGATATCTGTCCCTGGAGCTGGGAGAAGCCCTTCTGTCAGGTACAGCCACTGTTAGTGGGAAGGACACAATTTATAATTATATCTGTCTCTTTCCAAGTCTGCTCTTTGAAATGAGCAACCCCCAGCAGGTCCCACCTGAAACTCAGCATGCAAAATGCCAAACAAACCAGCCAATTTTGCCAAAGTTCTGAGCAAATGAAAGTGCTGCTGATTAGGAACTGCTGTTTGCAGACAATGCTGAGTTCAGAGTCACACTGATGGAGCATGAGATTGGCTACACCCACGATGACATGAGAAGTGGAGAAAGGCAATCCTCAGTACCCAGTACTGTATCAGTCTCTTCTAATAAGGAGGCAGAGGTACCCACTTGTACTCTCAACAGCAACTCTCAGGAAGAGATAAAGCACTCAGCAGACTTAAATTTATGTCTCATAACATTGTGGTATGCTTTGCTCTGCACTGGGGTTTGTGGATAGAAAACTTAAAGAAATGTTTTTTACTTGAGTGCTGACATTTGCATGAATACGAAATCATTTGAGAGCACGTGATTTTCCATTCAGGTCTAAAGTTGAGCTGATTCATGGGCCAGCAACAGCAGTGGGTCTCTGACTATTTGTACCACTCAAACCAGAGGCTTGAGAAACCAGGATTTACCAGTTGCTGGGATTTCCTGCGGGCTTCTTTCTCAACATTCAGTTAGAGATTTCTCTCCATTGCAAGCTAGGCTGACACAAACTGGCCAAGAAGAGGCAATCAGTCATTGAGAGTTCTTTAATAAAGGGCTTCCTTGCACGTTTAAGCAGTTTCTATTGACAGGGAGCCTTCCTGTTCAGGAAGTGCTAGAATGGGAACATCAAACTACGCTTTTCAGATCAGCATTTCTTGAAGCTCAGCTGCAACAAAGGAGAAAAAAAAATACAAAATCCAAACAAACCCAGAAATCCTAGTAGCTGAATCAAAACAACAGCCAGTTTCTGCTTAGTCATCTATCTCTTCTGGGCACTGAAATCACATTTCAGCACTAGTTGAAAGTGGTTTTGTTGCAGCTTAATACCTGCAATACTTGTGATCCAGAACAACAGAGTCACTCAGTGTCAGAGGACCCTCCTTTCTGCCAAGCCTGCCCATCTCCAGCACACAGATTGCCCTGTCAGTTCAGTGCCCCCCCCGTGCCGTGGTCACCTCCTCAGCACAGGCAGCTGTGCACTCTGAGTCACAGAAACCAGCCCTCCATTCCTGTTTCCCAAAGGGAAGAGGAGCTGGGTGGAGCAGCCCATTTATTGCAGCAAGCAGCCTGCTGCACAGAAGGGGCTGATCCAGTGCAGCACAGCAGGTGGGTTCACAGCTGGGCTGCCCTGCCCTCGGCGTCCCACTGACCTCTGGGGGTTACTGCCAGCACCAGAGAGGAGATGCTGGGAGAAGCCTGGGGGAGAAGGCATCGCACAGCACCTGAGGCAGGGAGCAGAGAAGGATCTGAGCAGTTCTCCAGGCAGGTTTGGGGGAGTGCTTCAGCAAAAGGGAGGCAGGGGAACATGTGAAATAAACCTGTAGGAAACACAGGGGGAAGCAGGCAGAGAGCACAAAGGTCTCTGCAGCAAAGGCCGGGGAAGAGAAGGAAATTAATGTATCAAAACACAGGTTAGAATGTATCGGTGTATCAGGCACACGGCACTGTCAATTTCCCAAGGACTGAGGTGTTCTAATGAGCCCGAGCCGGTTGCAGTGGCAATCCACAGCTCTTCCCCAGACCCGGCCAGAGGCCGCTCACCTGGGACACACCCGCAGGCACAGTTTTAGCAGCAAGAAAAAGGTGGGTTACCTGTACATGCAGCAACTTCTTCTGTTAACCATTAGCAAGGCACACTACACAGGTTAGAGCAGGAAGAGAATAAAATCTCCAAGCACAACTGCAAAGGTATAATGTAATTACACAAATGCCAAGCGCCTCCAACCAAAATCCTCAGCTCTGTGGACTTTTAAATCCTTTTAGAGCACAGTTTCTGAATGCCTTTCTTCTGGGGCTCTGACTTACTAATCTTATGCTACGAAACAGCTGAAGAACAATCAGTTTGATCCCACCTGTGCAGGCTACGGTCAAGGGCAGACACCTGTGAACTGCACCCAGACTAGGAAGTTCAATAAAAGCCCTGGAGAAGTATCCATGACAACTGCAAGGACCTCTTCCCCACCCTACCAGGCTTTTTTAAGGGGAAAAAAAGTCCTCTGCCCTAAATTTGTCCATCTTCTGTCCTGTCCGTTGCTAAATCCCTAGGTGTGGGTATAGCACAGAGGGTTACATCTCCTACAGGCCAAGCAGATCCAACACACCCCCAGAAGTGTCAAAGATCAGGCATGATTTAGTCAGATCCCAAGAAGACAGGTAAACACTGGAAGGACTTCAGACCCAGATCTCAAGTTGCAGTGATCATAAGGTTTTGCTCTCCAGACCATTGATTTCCCTGCTGAGGAATCTCAGGTGCAATAACAGGGTTGGTGGTTATTATTTCTTTGAGCCAGAGCCATTAGCTTGTTATAATCAAAGTCACCTTAAACCTTCCCTTTGAGGAGGAAACTTCTGCTGCAGCTCTACCTCACTGCAAAACACCTCCCCAATAGCCAACAGCTGCATCACTGAAGAGCGACTCTAGTAGTTTTCACCCACCTGTTTTCTGTTCTGTAACTGCTGTCATCTCTCCAATACAAGTAAATTAAAGACTGAACAGTCTGGTCTCTCATTCTTTCCCAGACCACCCAAAAAGAGTCAATTTTCTCCTTGAGTATTTAACCCTTCCTGCAGTGTACCAGGGAAAAAATGCAAAGGGAATGACTGCCAGTGAGAGCTCTCTCCATCCTCTAAAGAAGTTTCCATCAGCTCCGCACTGAAGATTCCACAGACTGGGTCATGTCCCAGACTCTTCTCTCTAAGCACTCCCATAAGCATTTGTGGCAAAGGAAGGAAGTTTCCTTTTCTGGAAGGCCATACACCTTCTAAAGTCAGGAGACCAGGACTCAGCTCCCAGCACAGCCACCACCATGGACTGCCCCTGGGTAAGCCATGGCTCCCACTCTCTTCTACAACTCAGACCCCACACCAGAGGACTAGTACCTTCACCTCAGCTGCACTGTCACTTTCCATACAAGCCCAGAGGCTTGAAAGCTGTAAAGAAAATCTGTAGGATGGAAATGAGGTTTTTTCACAGGATTCTGTGATTCCCAAGCAAAGGGCAGTTTGGCACACAACCTGCCAGTGCTCCCACCATTGCCAAACTAAATAGGACCACTTGCAAGACTGCAGGAAAGCTCTTGTCAAGAAGTGATCTGTGGATGACTTGTGGATCATCCATAGGGCTGGATCCATAGCACAGCCTGCAAAGAGGTTTCTGGTTGCCCTGCTAACATGACAGATCCATGCTTCCAACTGGGAAAACAGCATCTGTATCCCACTAAAAACACAAGCAACATTCAAATGACCCAGACTTTATAGATGCTGTCTCCTCTTTCTCATTTGATTACCCCCTCAAGGCTTTCAGTTCCTAATAGCAAATTCCTCAGCTGCCCACAGAAATGTCTGCACCTGACTTCAGATGTTTGCACCACAGCCCAAATGAAACGTGCAGTCTCTGGAACAAAAGGCCCCTGTGCCTTTACAGAGGAAGAGCTGTGAGGAACAGAACAACAATGAAGCACCATTTACAGGTCTCGGGACAGCACTGTGTGTGAGAACTCTAAATACATGGGGCATTTAGAAGTTAGTGGATCAAATCAGCAGGTGGAGCAGGAACAAGGATGCACAGCAGTATCCTGTGATGGACAAGCACTATCCACACCTGAAGGAGCCTTGGCTTGCAGGAAAAGATGATCTATCATTGCCAAACTGCTTCTCTAATAACTTTTCTAGTGATAAAGAAACAAGAGATATGGAATGCTGGTCAGTTGATGCCCCTTCACACCTCTTGCTCCAGTTCTTCCCCTTTTGAGCTCATATCCTGAGAACTCCACAAAATCCATGGGGACTAATTCACTTTCTAGGTGCTATCTCCCTGCCAGAGCCCTGCTCTGTTTTGCAGCCTCCCCAGGTCAGGCTCTGCCTGCTCAGAGCACTGCAAGCAACAGCCCAGAGAAAATGCCATGGAGAGATCAAAGTCCCAAGGAAAGAAGCTGAGCTTGACTGCAAGGCTCACTTGAACCCATAGGCAACTCCTCCTTGGTCCAGCTCTCCTCAGCAACACAAACCCTCCTGAAGGACACTTGAGACACACAGAGGCAGCAGGAGCCCAAGTCCCCTTTGGCCTGTGCCTCAGGCTCCAAGGCAGGGCAGGCAGCTCTGCCATTCTCCTAATGCAAACATCCAGACAGAGAAACACTGCCCTTGGCCTGGGAGTCTAGACACGTAGGTTGGCCCGTGTCTGGACTTGGTCAGCCTGTAGTCAGGACATGTCACACCAGGATGAACTGCCCAGAGAGAGAGAAACAGGACTCCAGCACAAAATACCCTCAGTGGGCCCTCCTGGAAGATGAGCTATTGCACTGCACCCCCAGCTCACAAAAGGCAGGAAGTACCATGTTAGGAGATGAAGTGCCAAGGAATCAAGATGGTGAAATCAAACTGCAGCTTTTTCTCCTCACCTGGCAAGTGGAAGACAGCCTCATGGCAGGTTTGAGCTGGAAGGAAGGGATCATCAAGTCTGTACACATCCAGAGGATAAGTTACTCAGTGCCCAGCTCTCCCTCCTATTTACACCTCCCACCTCCCCTTGTTGACATAAGTTGGATGATATTATTCCTAGAGGTCACTTTGAACCTCAGAGATTCTGCTCTTCACCTCAAATTAAAGTTTGTACAAGCTTGCACCCAAATAACTACCAGAACAAATTACAGTCTATTTAATTCCTTTGGTTCCAGTTTGTCTGAGGAGTGTCATAAGGACACGTTTGTTTTGTTTAGAAGGCATCCATGGTTCCTCCTGCTGCCTGTCATACAGCCTCACTCAGACCTGCACACTGGCCTGGGCGTCCTTAACGGGATCCTCTGAACAGCAGGTCCATCCAAAGCACACGTGAGCCTTATGACATTTTCCCATCTATCACAGAGCAGTTCTGGGCAGGGATCTTTGTACTGTTCCCTTTGAAAAGCTCCAGTGACCTGCTACAACACTCAGCAAAATCCACCCCACAGAGGCAGCACTGCCACCTTCCCTGGCAACTCAAGCTGGCAGTGCAGTGCTGCCCCAGCTGCCCCTTGATCAGCTAGTCAGGAAGCTCCTTGTTTCTTTCTGCCTTACCAAAAGGCAGGAAAGCAGCCACGTTAGGAAAAGAAAATCCTGGATGGGTGGAGTTAAGAGCTTGAGCAGCAGTGGCATTGTGGCCCATCATCTGAGCCCTGGTAACTGGGCACATGTTGGTACCAGTAGCTCAGTGGTTGCAGTGCTTTAGGAGGTTATGCCCTGTGCTGTCCCTCCTGCCTTGCTGCAAGAGATTATTACATCCTCCACTAATGCAAGAGAGAGGAGCATGTGCTAGGCTTTCCACTCCTGGTCTAGCAGAACAGCCATCAACAGTCTGCACTCAACCTCAGGGCATGAGCTGCAGGGGTGGGGAACTGCCAAGTTTCACGTCGTAACCGGCCAGATTTAAATCCATCACAGCTTCTGGGCCACAGCCATTAGCTCACAGGAAATGAGAAAAAATAAAAGAAGATAATAAAAAGAAATAAGTAAAGCACCATAGTTTTAACAGCTTTGGAAACCATGTAAGAGGAGCAGCAGCAGCTTGTCTTCACAATGGGCTAAGAGCCTGCACATGATGTGCAGCCATAGGACCGTGCACAGGAGCCTGTGCCCACGGCAGCAATGGAAGCACCACCACAAGTCTCGTAGTGCCAGCTCTGTTTCCACAGACCACCTGTTTCCCCTTGCAAAACATACCAGACACCTGAGCATTTCACAGCAGGTCTGCAGCATTGCCCTCTCCAGTCATGCTTCTTGACAGATCCCGACACTGTCCCACGAGTGGAGGAACTCAGGCCTAAGGAAGTTAAGAAGACTTGTCACTGCTACAGTTCATCAGGAACAGAGTGTGATAGACTTTCCATACAGGCATTAGACCACAGCCCAGACAGGCCCTCTTGGAGAGGCAACTCTATTAATGGTGTCTTCATCTTGTTTCACCAATAGAAATAGATCACTTATTAATCTGAGCTCAGCTAACCCTTTGAGATGGTGTTTGCAGCAGAGAAATCTGCCTGGCTCCACTAGGTGCTGACAGTCTATGACAGGAAGAGGAACAAAGCTGTGAATGCAAGGCAGGGTCTAACACAGGTCCTTGTGCTACAAGCCTTGTTTGGTTTGTCTTGGGGCTAGCTTTAAAACTTGGAACAATTCAGTACACTGAGAGAGGTGCACAGCATGTAAGGAGTGTCCTGTTCTCTAAGTGCTCTGCACTTTAGGTGGACACAGCCACGTGAAGAGAAACTGGATCAGAGAGCCAGGAAATACAGCCAGTCAGGACACAGTGAAAGGATCAGAGTCTCTTTCTTCTACAGAAAACAAGACTGAAACTTGAGAAAGCTGGTAATGGTGCTCACCAGTGCAGAAGGCTGCAGCAAAGCAGAAGGCACTGTACTGTCCTCCACACATGCACAGACTGGTAAGAAAGGCAAACTCAAACTGCAGTACTGGAGCCTCAGGTCAGGAACTCAGAGCAGTGCTGGGCTGGGCTGCCTGGCAGCCCCCACCACAGGCAGCTGTGTGCCAGCACTGCCAGAAACACCAGCCTGCTCCTGGGAGGAAAAGGAATCACCTGTGTGACCTCCACAGATCTTGTTCACTCCTCCCCTTCTATTGGAAAGAAGACATTGGAAAAGCATAAAAAGCAAACACCTAGAAGTCAGAAAATATAATTTCTGTGATTGATCCTGCCTGAATTGAATTAGCAGGAAAAACACACGCGAAGTTTTTCTGTCTACCACAAGAAGAGGCACTGATGTAAATGAAGGGAGGCTGTCCTTGGCAGTCCAGAGTCTTTTCTGTGTGCATGCAGAAGTGAGAGGGAGAGAACTTGGTAAATGAGGGCTGCGGGAAAACAAAATAAAAGGTCCTGCAATGAAGGCAGGCAAAAGGAAGGCTGGGAAAATAATTTTTCTCCTTTTCTGCCACAGGTTCCCTGTTAGATGCAGAGAAGTCAAAGTCAATGTTCTCTGTGTGGTCCTTAAAGGAGGATTCCTCATCCTCCATGTACTTGACCTGACAGCAGCACCCAGCAGTCAGAAGGGCAAGTGAGGAAACAGAGATGATGGTATAATTTTGAGGAGAAAGCAAGGATAATACATTTTCAGATGGGAAGGCTGGAAGCACTGCACCTGTAGCTTTCCAAGTCTAAATAATACTTGTGCCACTAACAATTAGTTTCACTAGAAAGCGAGATCAATTCATTACCATTTACAAGCAGACACAAATAAAGCATGTTTGGGCTGGATCCCATATTCATTACAAAGAATTAACCTCCACACACACCAAACTATATATCAAGTGACAGATGACTTACTGATCAAGGGAATGTTTTGTGCAAAAAATATTCTCTGGAGAGGACTGAATTTTGGAAGGACACCCACCACACTCAGCCTGCATACAAAGCCAGCTAAACTTGCTGTACCAGGCAGAGAAGCTCTGAAAGACATTACACTGATAGTGCTCGTCTCTGTGACTAGATACGGCTGCAAGTACAAAAAAAGCAGGCAGGAGAGAGCAGATAACCAGAGAAGCTATCACCAAGGGACACTGAGTAACAGCGAAGAGCACATTCAGGGGGCAAAGCCCCAACTCAAGAGACCAAGAACACCACACACGAAGAAACACCTTTCTTTTTTCAACTCCTACAATATTAATAAACAACACTTCACACAAAATTATCTGTAAATGTAACATAAGTAACAAGGTATCGGTTGCCGATTTCTCAGCAGAGAAGCAATTCACAAGACTACAACATTCTCCAATAGCTGTAACCAAAACGAGTTACACTCACATCAAGAGTACCACTAGTTTTCCAAACAGAAAATCTGGGTCCATGTTCTCTTTAAATTAAGGGAATGCAACATTAGGGATGACAGCAGCTCTTTTCGAACTCAAATAGATAAAAAGCAACGAGCTGAGAACCAGAAGAGTGCAGTCTGACAAGGGAACGCAAAACTCCAGGAAAGGGATGGAGGGAGCAGCTGGAGGCTTCCCGGAGAGGATGTGGTAACTTGCACAGAGGCAGCTAGGGAGCACCTGGATGCCCCGGGAGGCCGGGCTGTGTCCCTCCCGCCGGGGCGGCCGGGGAGCCCCGCCGAGCGCCGCCGCGCTCCCGCCGC
>VYXD01000211.1:67496-119144 GCA_013397195.1 Hylia prasina
GGTGAGCCTGGGCACGGTTCGGCCGGGCGGACCCGGGGTACCGAGGAGCGCCTCGCAGGGACACCTGTCCACCGCCGCCGCGCTTCCAAACTTCTCCCAGAGTTGCAGCCAGCCCGCTTCCCTACCGGCTTTGCAAGGGTCGCGGTACTCCATCAGCTCCTCCGCCGTGTCCGGTTCCCCCAGCGTTAAGGAGGCTCCGGGCGCGCCCGCGGCAGGCAGCAGGAGCAGGGAGAGCAGCAGGCGGCGGAGCGGGGCGGCCCCNTCGGGGGCAGCCAAAGAGAATTAGCTGATCCGCCGCCGGGAGAATCAACGTTTCACATCGCAGCCTTAAAACCCGTGTGTAAGTGGAGTTGTTAGACCGTGGATGGAGAACGATGGGGGGAAAAAAAATCACTCCAAACTAAAGAATGGGTGAAATTAAGAAAGATGGGACTAAACATCAAGATGCGCATTTATCCCTCTCACCTGCTTTTCACAGTAATTTTCAGGAGCAACTAGGCTGCTTTACTGGAAACATGGGCTTTAGGATGATCCATATACAGCAAAGCCTGGGAAATCAGGAAGATGGATCACACGCAAGATGCTGAATTGCATCAAAATGTACACCTTGGTATCTGATCTTGTGGCTGTCTGAGCCTGTATGATATCTTGGACATCTCTAACAGCAGAGCATGGGCTAACACACAGGAAAGCACCATACTTTTAGGGCTGCTGGCTTGTGGTGGAGGTAGATCACACAGGCACGATGACTCTGCTGTTTGCATCGTGACAGGGAAGGGGCAGATGCCCAAAGCCCAGCCCTCTCGCTGGGAGCTGAATCGTCTTTACAAACAATCTCACAAAGGCCAGCCAGGTGCTTCCATATGAATTCAAGACTGCCTAGCACAGCCTCTGGTCTGACAAGATGCTAGGCTGAGCCTGGACCACTATTTCCAGGTTGGTTGTCTGTGCTCACGCTGCTCAGCAGATGCAGCATCAGGCACAGAGGGTGCGGCTGCCAGCCCGGTGAGCAAAGGAGAGCTGACAAGGGTACAAGCTCACTGGGGCGTCCTTTGGGTGAACATGTATACCACCATCTCCCTGTGCCAAAACTGCTCCTTCAGCGGTGTACTTCCAACCTCCCACAGCAGGATCCTCAAGCAGCATTTCCCAGTGCAGCAAGGGCTCCATGCCCTCTCTTCACTCAGACAGATAATCATTTGCCACCCATAAATTTGTCCCTTCTCTTGCAGCCTCCAGCCATGAATAACTCAGCATATAAGGGCACAATAGGATTCAGGCATCCCCTCAGCAGCAACTCAGTCTATTGCAAACTGTTCCTGGCTGTTGCCCGTCTCTCATTTAATATTTAAAATTGTCTTCAAACCTTCACAGGAGCCAAAAAGGCTACATCAAACTCTGACATGAAGACGACACTGAACAATTCCGCTAATTAAACACACTGGAGTTTCTTACAACTGGTGTTCAATGAATCAAGGAAGATCTAGGTTTCAGGCAAGGTTTCTAGCAGCACAACAGGGAAGTCCTAGAGCAGATTGCCATGAAGAACCATCACTGTAGGTTTTTGAAGAGGAATGTAGACAAACAGCCATCAAGACTAACTTAGTAAGGTAACTTTATCCATTTCCTGAGTTTTATACTGCCCATTTAAATACTATCTACTTTTTCTGTATTAGGTTGCTACTTTCTTTGATTTTGCCAGAAGGAAGAGCAGTCTAATGGTTATTTTAAAATGTAAAGCTGATCACCTCTCTGTGTTTCAGAACTCCCAGCTTTTATGGGATGAGCACTAGCTGCTCTTTTCTCTCTGCAAAAAAGTCCTTTCTGAAGGTATGGGAAGCTGGAAAACAAAAGCTTGAACCTTTGTAAGGGTGGTCAACAGCGTCCCTGATCAGCATCATGAATCCTTGTCATCCCTGTGGAAAGCTGGGCTGTCACCCACTAAGAGTCTTTTGACCACATAGAAACTGCTTGTTAACCTTTTCCAGGTTACGCTGGGGAGCCCGGCCTCTTCTGCACACAGAGCCTCTATTATAGACATGGATGGACGTAGAAGAGGACATCCTACAGCTTTGAAGGAGGAAGAGAGCAAATTAAAATATGGATCCTTAATTTTGCAATTACAGAGTTTGTGAGGGAGTTCAGAGGAGTCTATCCCTATTACCCACACACAAAAAATAGTGTCGTCCTACTACAGGGAACTCTGGAAGTCTCTAACATGAGAACTGCTCAAACCTTCCAGAAATAGCTCTCAGTAACAATCATGGCACTTTTCTTCTTCTCTCTGCATTTCTAGTTCCCCTCACTTCTCCTTTAACTTCTTTCATTGCTTCTTTTTACGGTAGGAAAGAACTCCTGTTGTAGGTGTAGCCCAATGAGCTGTATCCCTACAGGCACACGGGGCCCTGTGCAGAACCATCACCCTCCCTTTGCCTCACCCCCCTCTAGCAGAGGCCCATTTACTCTTAGTACTAGTACAGGCTTCCTGCCCTGCCAAAACCTCTTCACTTCCCCATCTCCTTTTTTCTCTGACTGGTTTATATCTAGCAGTCTATTGCTCTCAACTCCCTTATCACTCATAGAGTTGATCACTCTTGGGATGTCCCTTCTTCCCTGAGCAGTCACAGACAAATCCAGGTGATAAAATAAGTATCAATTCCTGCTCTCTCTTCCTTCCATCACCCATTTTAGTTTCTTCCAGTAAATTGGGAGTGGCTGATTTTTTATCAAGATTATTGCATTACCACCCAGAAAGTACCTCCCATAAGGTTAAATGATTTGCTACCTAAAAGAAATCTTTTACAGTGCTGACACACACGTGTTCCAGGGGTTCTGAAATCCCCTGTACAGAGCTCGCTGCCATCACAGGCACATTCACCTGTGCATTAACAACTCCATCTATAATTAACAACAGCCTTATCATAACAGGCAGTGACACTTAGAGACACTAGAAGTAAGCCATGGTTGGAAAATTCCTTTTTCTTTACCAAAGTAGCAGCAGGAAGGATTTGAAGTCACCCCACATAAAAAAAGGCACCATTTTGCCCATCATTAAATGCAATCCTTGAATTATGTGAGAAAAACCAAGATACTTCTGGGGTAATTTTGAGTTGTATAGGGACAAGCTGTGGGAGGCAGGGAGAGAAATCTGTCTTAACTGGAAGCATGAATTTTGGCTTGACCACCGTTTCCCAAACTGAGGCATGTCAAACTGATGTTTCATTACTTCACTTAAATTCCATTTTCAGGGTTCACACAGGAGTCAGTTATGCTTGGAAAGCATTGAGCAAAGCTGGTGGTTTTGGTGAGCTCTGCTGCAAGGTTAAGAAGGGCATGGGAACATCTTTGGAAAAGTATCTGCTGTTCCAAATTTGAAGAGCTGAATCCATTGGCTTTTCCAAAGTGCATTTTGCCATAGGAAAAGTTGTCTTCTTTTTTCTTCCTTCTCTTTATGCAGAGGAATAAATCTGGGGAAGTATAAACGTATTTCCAATCCTCTGTTATGAGATGAAGATGAGATAGGTGCATTCCCTGTTCACAGGCAGGCATCCTTTACCGAGTCTGGAACATATGCTACCTGAGTTAAGGCTGTTTGACAAGGGGGTAGAATTTAATGAGTCTCTCAGAAAAGATGTTGCCCCATCAAAAATTGCCTTAGAGAATTTTCCCAGTTACAGCTTCTGCACAGGATTTCTACACAGAGATTTAACTATAGTAATATGCACACCTAAGAATAGGTTCATCTTACAAGTCATCCCTTAGATGACTAAAACCAGGAACAGTGATTTCCCTTTTCATTATTTTGGCATCGTTAAAAATACACATAATTAAAAATTACAGTAATTTGAGCTTCAGACAAAGGTGGGTGTTTGATCACTTTCTGGTAGTGAGATAAATGGAAAAAAAATCTCAACAAAAATCACCTTTTATCTGGCCAACTAAAATTACTAAAAATCATTCTGCAGAATCGAAATGCAGAACTTAGGTAATCTAATGGTATTTCTTCAACATTTTATTATACAGGTCTCCAATTCTTGCAGGTAAATGGGTGCCTGACTCTGTAAAACTGTCACATCTTTTTAAAGCAAACAGTAGGTAATGTTCACTACTCACCTGCTAATGTCTGGTCAGACATTAAGAAAATAAGGAGAATATTTCCACCCCATTCTTGTAGTTACTCCTGTGTAGCAGAGCAAGAGAAGCCTCACACTATGTTAATTACATAACCCACTTTTCTCAGCCCAATAAAGTGATAAGACAAGTGATTTGGAATGAAAAAAAAAGCATAAAATGCAGTCTAAAGGACAATTACATGCCTAGTAGAGAGAAAACCACTGTGCCTTGCTTAGTGTTTTCAGTCTGAAATTCCTGACACAAACCTTTGGAAAATGAGCATGAGCAGCCACAAAAGGTTCCTTGAATTCAGTCTCACATGATGTTCTCAGCCCTGTTTGGAAGCTTCTCAGAAAAAGTTACTATAGCTCTCAAAACATTTCTGAAACCAAATAAAAGCTTGTGACACACAGGGTTCAGGAAAAAAAAAAAAAATCACTGTGTGCTAACTGTAACATGTTTTCTAGGTTGGGCAGCTTGTTACACAGAACTGCTGGAGAGTGGCATTTCTCACCCAGATCCAGCATTTCCAATTTGTAGGACCTAGGTCTAGGCTTTGGTGACCTGGAATCTATCCAGCTAACCACTGCAACATATGGGTAAGCACGGCTCACAGTATTAGGAGAACCTGAATACCAGTCCTGTAAAATTAGGTATTTTGTTAATAGTACATAAACTCCCAATTCTACAAATGCATGTGTTTTCTGGAGTGCTGCAGTCACCCGATGCCAGCTGAAGGATAAGCACGAGCTTGTGGAGGTATGTTCTGGAATGCCCCAAGCCCATGGTCCTGAAGGAGATGTATCTAGAACATACAGAAAGTTCAAATGGGTTTGGTTTTCGTAACAAAACAAACCACAGCACGGTAGAACCTCCAGAGATATTTGACAAATTGTTCTGTGTTGTTTTGGTAAGACCTGGTGAGAAAATCCATACACTGATAAGCCAAGAATGCTGGTACCAGGCGATATCACCCCCTAGTTCATGGTAGATGAGTCCTTGGCTTTTTGCAAAGGCCTTGCACTGTGGCAAATACACTGATGAAAATAAAAACACTGTAACTGGTACAGGGCTGGGGGCAATGACATTGTTAACAGCATATCTGTTTCAAGGTCTGCCTTTCTAATAGGTTAGTCCACCAGATAAAAAAGCTATTTCCTTATCCTTTTCCCAAATTAATTTCTGCCCTTTAAAGTAACTTTCTCCAAGAACACACAAAGCCTTCCAGATTCATGGGTCTTCCCATCATCTTAACAGTTTCCCCACACAAGCCAAACCCCCAAAATTGGAAGAAGTTTCAGAACTACCGAATGAAAGTAAATATTGAAAGTAAGGAAGGACCCCTTTCCTGAACTGAATCTGCACTCCTGGATAAAAGCACACTACTTGCAGAACGCACATGCAGATGTCTCCTTTGCAAGTTTTGAGAATTTTCTCACTGCAGCCATTTACCAGAATGACAATGTTCCCTTGAAAGACTTTGGAAAACAAATGGCACCAAAACTTTTTTTTAAAATGATGCTCCTGAAGAATGCAAGCAATAAACACACTGCTCCAACACTTTCAAGTGTAGCCTTATTCCAATAGAAGTCCAATAACAAGAGGGGCTTTCATTATTTCAGGGCTACCCCTGGTATGAAACAGTGGTTTTAGATGGCAGCAGTGCTAACAGCTATTGCAGGGCTGCCCTGCCACAGTGCATTAACCTGGAAAAGATCCAAGGGATCCAAAACTGGAATTCTTTGCAATCTACAGTTCTAACAGACTTGAAATGAAACATAAGCTGCAGAGTCAAGAATTCATTCAAGGTACCAGGAGTCCTACACTCCAGCTCCAACTATTCAGTTTACTTGCCCACAGACTGGAGAGGAGACTTGTCTTTTCCTGAGCTGATGCTTTCCGGACACATTCCAATGGAGAAATTACTGAAGCACTCACAATTACAGAATTTTGCTGTCTTCAGTGAAGCTGTGTATATATAATTCATTGGGCAAATTTGGCTAGATCCTGGTGATGTTGAAGTTAGAGCAAAATGTAACTTTGTCATTTGCATTAGCTCTGCCAAAATGATAGTGCTATCAATTTCACTGCCTTAGAAGTGTAAAAAGTGTTAGTGTTTTGGGTTTGTTTTTTAAACTGAACTTGTTAAAGAAATACACCTAGGACTATCCAACCAAAAACCAATTTGTGTTCCTTTTATACACTTTGGAGTGTAATTCTGTAGAGGAATTAATAGACGCTGTAGCTTCAAAACATTCAGACATCAAAAAGAGCATAATATAATGATTATTTGCAGTCTCCATTCCCTCTAATGCAGCATTCACCATATATTTTCATATATTAATTACAACAGGCACTTTCTATGTTGCACTCTGCCTCAACTGAAAATATTTACAATTCTATTTACCTAAAACATTTGGTGAAGACTGGCTATTGCTTATGCAATTATTTACCCAAATCCCTGGCCCCTGTACCAAGAAGTGGGAAGCACTGAGCAGCCAACTGCAGAGTTATCAAAGAGCCTGAATTCAAGAACCAGAAACTCTTAAGAAACAACCATGGTAAGAGGAGTATTGTCTGTAAGATCTTTATTTCTTCCATAAAAGAGGAAGGACTACATCATCTAAGCAGAGAGCTTCCAATTTCTATTAAGCAAGATGGTTCAAGCTATACCCACATTTTTGGGGAGGAGGGCAAGGAGGGGGAAGGGGAGCAAACAGCCTTGCCCCAAACAGCAACCATAGACAAGCTGTTGAAAACTGGTTACACTTTGCACTCCTTCAGAAACCGAAAGGGGGAAAACAAAGCAAACTCCCAACTTACGTGCTAGGGTGGCTGTATAAAAATGTCAATTATTTAAACACAGTAGTTCTCCGGAGGAACTCGCTTGCAGAAACAAAAGCAATGCCTGTGCAGTATCTTTCCAATGTCACTTTAGAAGATACACAATTCTGTCTGGATATGCAAAAGCCAGTAATGCCAGAGGATAGAAAGAGCAAGTAGGCAGCCCACCATCCTGTGGCATTAAAAAGCGATTAAATGAAATTCACAAGCGGTTTAGTGAAGTTTCTGATAGACTAATCACATAGCAGTGCTCTAAACAGAGAAGCAGACCCATTATCAAAACATTCCCTTTAAAAAAAACTTTTATCTTGGCAGAGTACTTAATGTATTTATTATGTGGAGATAATGGCTTCTCACTTCAGGTTTAGAAGAACACAGATGAAAAGAGGGCTTCCCACAGCTGTATGCACTAGCAAGTACTAATACAAAATCCATTCTTTGCTTTAAGTCTCCATGTTTTGGAACAAAAACGAACTAACTGTTGACCCAGTTTATAAGCTCATCTTAAAACTGGCCAGTACTTCAAAATTTAAAAAAAAAAAATCTGTTCAGCAGTGGAGTGTTCACCTACAGATACCAATGATTCACTTGAAGCAAAACTTAATTCTTTTCTAACAGATTGGTTAAAATTGGCCAGGGAAATCAGAGCTGAAAGCTCTAATACTTTTCAGAAGCCATATGCAGCAGGATGCACTGCTTCCCACTATTAACCTACCTGTACAGTTCACCCAAGCTAAACATGGAGGTTTCTCATTGTGGCTACTGCATTATCAGTACTTTAAATATAGAAACAGTACAGTGCTAATCAATACAAATATTTGGCTCATTTTTTAAATTCAGGAAGTTTCCTTCTCCACGGCAGGTGCTCTATTTCAGACTGCCACACTGATGAAAACATCCCTACATGGCAGATGTCTAAAAAAACCCATGAAAAAATCAAGCCCAGGGGCTCTCAAATCTGTCACAAACACATTCAGGATATTTCTAACTAAATACAGTGCATAATTAACAGTCATCTTAGAAAGACTTAACCTTTATTTGCCCATTTATTTCACTCCACACTTACCCCCATTTTTCCCAGTACACTGGCTGGATCACAAAACACTTCTCCACAGCCAAGAAGAATCTTTTTGGGTTGGTCATTCACTTTGGAGTTGTATTGTACAATACAGTTGTAAGCAAATTCTGAATTCAAAGCAGGGGGGTTTGATAGATGAAAACCACACTAATATTGTATACAGAAACTGGTGCTCAGCAGTATTGCCTTTTCAAACATTCTCAACTGCAAACTCATCTATTTTCACAATCAAAACATTTTTGTCTGAAAAGTTTATTTTAGTTTTCTGAACACTCTAAAGCAACTGTGCTTTTGATGTTACACAAGTGTTCAGATAGGATTAACAAAAATTAAAATGTTCTAAATTACAAATTTAATTCCTGTAAGAGCTTGAGAAATAGAACAGAAAAGCATGACATACACACATTGTGAAGAAACCCCAACTTTTCATGCAATGGCAGGCAAGATGTAAAAAGCCACCCAAATTCACACATTTTTACACCGAATCATCAGAAAAAGGACTCTGTAGTAAATCTGTACATCCAAATACATTTGGGATCTACACCTAAGTTACATTATTTAATGTTATATACACTTATTACCCCTCATATGATGTCTAAAGGAAAATCTTCATTCAACCCAAACCCAAAAAAAATATGCAAGACTAACTTGGAAAAAAGGAGAATCACTTTAGACATTCAGTTAAAACGTTGGTTTTGTTTTAATCTAGACCTCAGAGTGTTTATTAAAAAACAAACAATCCTCTTCATTTAACATTTTGCTTTCTAACTGTACAGTAAATTGCATTGCAGAGAACACATCCCGTCTTCAGACTGTATTTTCTTTGGATGGATTTAAGATGTAGCTGGATATTACTTTAAAGATAAATAAAGGGAAGTTGGTCCAACTAGAACAACAGCTGATATATTACATGCATATGGGAGTTTTATATATGTTTAAATTATTTTTTAAACAAATGAGTGTAGGGTAGTTGATATTGCAAATAAACCAAAAAGCACCTGGAGTTGAAAATAGAAAACATACCTCCTATCCTGGCAATGGCAGTAAAAATCAGAAGAGTAATCTTTCTGGAACAGCATTTTTACATAATTTAGAAATGTTGAGTACCAGGAAGACTACTAATCAAGTAGTTTTAGCAGCCAAGTTTCCCTCTTTTTATTGAATGGAACAAATGCTTTAAACAAACTGTTTGTCCTCTTCACTGAAGAGAGCTAGTCTATTCATCTTTAATGAGCTAGGTTTTTTGCTTTTTGATGTTGGTTTTTTTGGGGGGAAAGATTAGCCACGTACTGTAGTAATGCCTACTGCATATAATCCAAGCATTTGCTGTGAACAGTTGGAGAAAGCAGTCAGTAAGAACCTAGGATCAATGAAATAGATGTTACTTTAAGCCATCCACAAAATGGAGACCCATACAGTGCCCAGTGTTAAAACCCAAATCTCTTCTCGCGCTTTTTGCTGTGCAAGTTCATCCCCAGGAAAACAGGAGCTGATCCATAGTTCAATTTTCTTATTTCCTTAGTCAATTTTCACATTAGTGTAGATTTTACGAACAAAGGCACTTGTTCCCATGTAACCAATAGCTCCTGCAAAATAAACCAAAAACATTGAATATGTTAGAGGTGATCATCAAAACAAGCCAACGGTATAAACTACAGACACTTCAACAGACAAAGTCACATAAAGCACATATTCTGCACACAGAAACTTCCTTACCTGCAACACTTGTTCTTAAATTCTAATTATCCATGTTCCCCCTGAATGGCTGACAGGAACTTCCCCTGTCTCGAAATCTAAATCCATTAAGCCATCTTACCAAGAGGCCATGCTCACTTGGCCTTGATAAATATAGCATCCCCCCTACTGCTGCCAATAACCAAGTCCATTTTTTCTGAGCAGAGGGTAAAAAAAATACAATCACCCACTCTGCAGGGAAAGTGGATGGGAAGGCGGGTTTTTATTATAAATTACATGCCTTCTGGATGAGTGTTTTATTGGCAGATGGCTTTTTCCCTCCCACAAAGCACAAATAATAATAGATCCCCATCCCAGCAGTCTTACACTCCAAGGAGGTCTGTACAAAGACATTAACAAGTAGCAGTTAGTAGTTAAAGAAATTGCAATCTGTGGTTTTCAAATTAGTAAGAGTCATGAGGAAAATATGCATTGTCACAGCAGTAATAAAAGAACAGGTCACTGAGTTTTTGACAGGGGCAACAGTTTACGCTAAACCCAAAATACTGCAGTACTAAGGACATCCAGAAAAAGAAATGAAACACACTGGACTAAGGCCTCTTCTCAGAAAGATTCAGCAACCTACCTGGTCAAACCCAGAACCTCAGGTTTGCCAGGCTCAGTAAATACTGTGGTCTTACAGCATCAGCAGGGAACGTCTTCATCTCTTCCAAGCAAAATGAGAGTAAGTCTATTTGGGTAATCATCGTGTTTGAAGTGAAGTTGAAGATCAGGCAAGAATTAAAGACAACTGCTGTCTGACTGCCAACACAACTATACAATATGGGATGGACAGAGAAGTCAGGGTCTGTAAATCACTACAAAGAACTTCTAACATTAACTGCTTGGATGCTTGGTAAAGAACACTTTTAAGAGAAAAGATACTTTTCCTTCCTTGAAGCAATGAAGAAAAGCCCACAACAAAGCACTGCAGTGAACTAGGGTGCACCAGAACTGCAGAAGACATATTAAATATAGAACTCTAAGCCATGCTAAAATTTTTATGCCAAACTTTCCAGTAAAAATATGAAGTGGCTGTTTTGCCTTTATATATTAAGCCTGTACAGACCCAGAGCTGGCATTGCTGACTATGGAATTATTCAGATCCTGAAAAGTTCTTTAAATCCTGGAGACTGATGGGATAATTTCTGAAGCCAGCCACTAAGCTGCCACTAAGCTTTGATTTTTAGACCCTAAAAAGCCCAACATTCATACCCAATCAAGAAATCTGCACAAGGCAAACCTAAATAAAAAGTACTAAATCATTCCAATGTTTTTGGAGCAGTGAAGAGCTTGTGGATTCAGCTTCTGTACAGCACAGCATTCCAAGTTGTATAAATATCATGGCAACCATTCCACTGGCCAGCAAACAAGGGATTTGCATTACTAACTTGGGCAAAGTAGAGTTCAATTAAAACAAGTACAGCAGACACAAGATCAGGTTGCTGCTTGCACGCAAGCTGAGCATGCAGCAGAAGGAAGGCCTGGCTGTTCAAGGAGAGACCAGTGTAGCACTTAGACAGACCCAAGCGTGGGCTCTGAAGAGGTGACGTGAGCTTGGAGTCATACAGAAGCACATGCAGATTTTTCTGCAGCTTGTCAAGAAATTAATCTTCTGCCTTATGAAGTAAATGAACAAAATAATGGCACCGGACTCTGCTTTAAGACTCACCAAGCTTTTCCTGTTAAAGCAAACACTGCCAACAGCTCCAATGCCCATTTCCGTTGCTAAACTGAGATGCATTCCAGAATTTGTTCTTTAAGAGTTCCTCTAGTGATATGATGCCAGGTATCACAGAGATTTCAGAGAACAAAGCATTAACTGTGTTTCACTTGGGATCTAGAGAACGCATGAGGTGGAAGTGAGGGGGAAGAATAGAGAGTAGCAGCCACATGAGACCACAAGCTCTCATCCCCATAAACAAATCATAACCTATTCTGAATCTGAGGTGCCTTATCCATGAAGGCCACTAATGGCCAATACCCAAGGCAGGGGTTAAGCCTCAAGGCTACTTCACAGGCATTGAATAAAACATAGGGCAGGGAGGCAGAAACCCTGGGCAATGAGGACTAAAAAATGTCCTCCTGATTCAAATGCAAGGCAGCTGGCTCATTTGAATTAAAAAAAAACATAGTAAAGGGAAAAATTTTATTTATTTATTAAACACCTCACCAGATGATATTTATAACCTGGTTGTGACCTATATATAGGTTTAGCAGAAATAGACTACAAGCATATTTCAGCATAACAACAGGCTTTTAAATAAAAAGAAAAAAATCCAAATACTGCGGAAGAACAACCACAAAGCAAAAAGAGATTAATTCCCATCTATTACTTCAAACCAATTACCAATTCCTACAGTTGTGACTTTGTAAGGACCAAATTTCTTTCAAGGCTCCTTAAGTATACTTACAGTACTTCTCTGAATGCTGAAGTGTGGTATTGCAAGAGGCCCTTCTATGTTATGTAGCTCCTAAGCCTTCCACTAAACTGGGAAATGAGTCTTAACCTTTTCTGCCACTAAGAGGGAAACATGAGGAGCTCAAAAGGTTTGGAAATTCTCACGGGCTCCCACTGTCTGGTCCCAGACCTGAGATGCTCTGCAGAGAGCAGCAAACTGCATGGATCAAAGCATCCCACTACAGCTGGGACTGAGTTCACTAGGCATTGTCAAGGGCATTAAACCCAGAGCTGGATGATCCATGCCTACAGAGGAGTTTCCCTGTGGCTGCTTTGGGCCCTAACTAGTTCATCTCACATCCAACTGTGATACCCAACACGCCCGCCCGTGTGAGCCCCCAGAGAACAGCTCCACACACTTTTCACAGACCTACAGTCAGTAGCACACATACTGCACAATTCTTTAACACAAATGTCTTTGTTAGACCTCAATGGCTGCAAGTTCCCTACACAAATGCTTTTTGACAGGGGATTTTTTTTCTCCACTCCACATGCTGAAAATGGCACTTCTCAGTAAAAAGGAATCTCACAGCTTCTCTTCCAACACATTTAAAAGGGAAAAAAAAAAGAAGTCTCAATAGAGCTGTGGAAATAAAGTGCTGAAGTATTTTCTGGTTTTAAGAAATTTGGATTTTACTCTCATATTCCATCAAATAATGTCCTACCATGAGAAGAAATCATTTGGCAATCTTCCTTTTTTGTGTTTTAAAAAACACATTTTAATTACAGAAACTGGTGGACAAGCTTGGCTTCTGCATCACAGACATTTTAATCAATACTGGCCTGAGCACTTCAGAAAGAAAACATTAGAGCTGAAAAGTATAAGCCTATTATAGAAAAAAAATGGCTGCAAGACTACCAAAACAGCAGGGAAGTCTTGTAATGTGCCAAGAACCTGATGAAGCAAAATTACATTGTATGAGAGAAAAGCGGAACAGGTACTCAGCTGTTAAGTGATGAATTCCCTCCCCTTTTTATAAAGCACTGTGATATTACCCACCCTCTTGAAATATCAAGAAATGTATACTTTACAGAAGTAAGTTCCTGTAAGACATCTTGTGTCTCAAATATAACTCTAAGAAATCTTCCCACTAGCTAAAGGACTATTCATTCACTGCTAAGAAGTATTAAATTAAGATTGCTCACAAAAAACCAACATTATAGAAAAGTGCAAAAGAATCAAGAAGCACTTTCTGAAGGTCATAAAGGAAATTATAAAAATAAAGTTAATGTGTGAACAAGTGTTTGGCTTTATTGGAAGACGTCCCTCCAAAACTGTTTTCAATTAAACATCTGTCAAAATAGTATCTTAAAAAGCAATGAAATCCAGCTGCACACAGGAGCACCCTGCACTCTCTCCTCCCCTGTGAATATTGCAATACTTAATTCTCAAATGTTATCCTCAAGCTCTCAGTCCTCTGTTCTGCTCATCCTCATATATACATACCACAAGATACACATGGTACTGTCATCAGTATTGTGCTATCACTGATGCCTCAATGGGTGCACCCAGCTCCTGGTCTTGGGTGACAGTAAAAATTCCAAAGCAAAATGCTGACATGGTCTCAACTTTATTTGGATTTTATTTTGCAGGATTTCTTGCCAAATACTGAGTCTTTCAAGCTTGCACAGAGGGTGAAATTCCCAGCACAGTACATAAATTATCTTCCTATCAGACAACACAATCCACAGGAATCTCCTATATAAGGTAGGAACCAAGCATAAGCAGAAAACTCTTTTGATTCTTCTTGAAGACATTTTGAGCAGATCTTGCAGACATACACATTCCACCACCAAAACCAAGAAGTAAAGCCAGAAATACAAGTCTGAAATTGTAGGAAAACCGCCAAAATATCTGGAACTTACCACACATTATTCCCAAAGCTGTGCTAAATACTGCCATATAACCGAAGTAAAATGATGTTTGAAACAAGCCATACATCCTGAAAAAGAAAGATAGAAATTTATGTTAGGTGTTTCCCCTGTTTTTTTTTCAATAAAACTTATTTGGCAATACAGTAATCTGATATTCAAGCCAGAAAACTGTCACTTACTTTGTCTTGAAAAAGTAGTAGTAAAAGGAGTACATGTAAACATAAATCGCAGTTGATGCCGCAGAAAGAAAGCTTGTCCATTGCCTAAAAGTAAACACACATGTCCATCATACAACTAGCCAAAAGGCTTCCAAAGATGCACAATGGACTTGGAAAAGACCCATCTAGACTGAAGAAACACTACTTTTCTACAAAAGTCTCACAATCTGGTTAACTATAAAAATAATGCAACACTTACCACCTGTAATCCTCTGCGTTTAGCAGGAAATACGTACAAACGATGGTCACACAAACTGTCACAATGCAGAGGATAACCAGAACCAGCATCATAAAGCCATAAACATAGTAGATCTTGTAAGCCCAGAATGAAGTAAAAATGAAATACCTGAAGAGAGTTAACAAAATATGCAGATGATATTGTAATTTAACTTAAATTGTAATTTTTAATCAAACTGGGAAAGAGCTGACATACTCACATTTCAATAAAAATTGATCCAAAAGGGAGGATTCCACCTAGGCAAACAATAACAGCTGGTTCCATGAACCTGAAAGATATTAGGATTCATTTAGGGACAACTGAAATTTTTCATTTGTAAACATATTAAGCCCAGATAATTAATATAGCACAGATAATTAATATATTGTTTAAAAGGCATGCTAACAAGAACATTTCTGTCTCATACCAGACTCCCTCAAAATGTCACATGTATGAATAAAACAAGAAGTTACTCTTGGGGAAAGCTGAAACAAAACATGAGGCTCATGCCTATCACCTACAGGCATCAGGTTAGCCTTCCAACCAGCCTTAAGGCCACAGAAAGCATATTTTCTTTTCTTGACAAAAAGGGCCTAAGCAATCAAGCCCCATGACATCAACCAGCCCTGAATGAAGGCAGTGAAAACACAGTGCTGCTGGATGGCTACAAATGCACCAAAAAGTGCAAAGAAAATTTCACAGGATAATGGCAATATAAATAAGAACCAGTGTTAATTTTTAATGCTATACCAAATCATGAACATATAGCTAAAAATGAATACCCAGCTACCTGTAGAAGACACTGTCACTAAAAGGTGACCTCTCTGTAGTACCTGCAGTGATGCTGAACCCAGCTAGTAACCAGTGATTTAATTTGCAGATTCTTTTATTATTTATAGAGAGACTTGTCTAAGTTGATGGTGTGTTACTTCATCATCGTCAAGAAAACTATCCTTAACTGTCATGCTGATCCAGAAAAACCCATCAAATTCCCAAGATACAGGTCACAATATAAATTAAATTCTAACATTTGAGCTGCACAACCCACCACTAACAGGAGACTAAGTGTGCTACACTTCTTAGGCTTACATGTTTCAGTGCCCCTTTCACTTTGTCTGTTCCGTTCCTCTGAACAGCGAGAGCAAGAAAAGTCTATTAAAAAAATCCTCTGAGGATATTTTAATTTCCGTAGCTTGCTGCTTTCACCTCAGAATTAAATTAATAGGAAAAAGTGATTGCATTCATAATTTTCCAAAAACCTAAGTATACTTTTTGAGACTAGGCACCATTTTACATTCACTTCAAAAATTATAAAGACTTCTTCACAGTTCAAACTATATACCTGTAATATTTTAGGCTCTGTGCCACCAACAAAAGTACAGAATTGGGAACAGCATTGCAAGCTGCTCCCCACCATAACCCTGCAAATATGTCTCAGCTTGTGTAAGGAGACCATTAATCAGAACAGTTCTGCCTTCAAGGCACACTCAGTCCTAAACCTGTAAGAAGCATTAACTGAAGAGGAGAGGTTTCAGTGTCACTATATCTATACAAGAACTGAGTTGGCACCATCCCCTTTACACAGACTAAAGAGCATTTCAAGCAAAATGTGAATCAGTGATCCAGGAGTGTAAAACTGCTACAACTATTAACTGTGGTGTTTTAATTCAAAAGAAAAATCACATTAAGAAAATGTCAGTTGAGCGGCTCGTCTAGGCACAACTCAATTTAAATTAAAAGAAGTTATTCCATTAAAGCTGAGCCCCAGAAAAGCCATTTTAAATGTACTGAAGTGAGTATTTCTAGTTAACATTTATGCTCATCTTTACCATTTCTTCTCTGGTATAGGACGAGGCACTGCATTGACACGACATGGAAAGTTAGGCTGTCCTGACAGATTTCGGCCAAGAATAGTCCCAACGAGGTTCAGTGGAAGGATGACAAAGAAACAAATACAGCACACTGCCACCTGCAAGCAAAAAATTACAGTTGCAATTAAAAAAACAGGTCTAAAACAACAACAGAAGATAATCAACCAGTATTAGTCCTTAGTAGTTATTGCTGTATAATCATACTCCTACTTATGAAGCATTAGTCAACATGTTTTTATCAAATAGAAGCATTTTTTCCCTGAGAAACTTTCTAATAAACATTATTAAGCATATTTTCATCCATCAGTTGAGAGGAGAGAACCATTACAGATTGCTTTACTGTTTCCACCTAATCATTATACTCAATACATTCCACAAGAAATAAAAGGAAATCTCTTCATGGTACTTCATAATGGAAAGTGTTGTCAGTGTCTTTTACAGTTTTGCAGAGAGTACTATCTCTAGCAATTAACATCTAGCAGTCAGGTAGTTGCACACAAAATTACAACTGTTGGGTGCAAAATTTTTAATCCAACAAAAAAGAAAAAACTCAACCCAACTAACCAACCAACCAACCAACCAACCAATCAACCCACCCAAAAAGAATCACAAAACATGTAAGAATGCTACCAACTTTGATTCCATTTTGGGTTTGATTGTTTCCACTATGCACCAACCAGGCAATTAAGAACGCAAACTGACAAAGAAACCAGTGACATTGGTATGCAAAGACACATGATTTAGAAGCACAATGACCCTATTTACATACAGAAGTTTATGCGCAATACAGGAAAGGTCAAGCCAATGCTCCAGCTCTTTCTAATGGAACAGCCTCTCTAAAAATTTGCCACAAATCTTTTTATGCCACTATATTTATGTAGCTCCATTTTTTCTATTCCTTAAAGGCAACATAATCTCCCAAAAATAGGAAAATTTTAAGTGTTAAGCAAGACATTGTCCACTCCTAACTCTTTAGCACAAAAAGAAATAGAATTAGGCAATTTGGTAACTTTTTGATATTGATAACTAAAGACAGAACAGTTGCCCATAATGCAACCACCACAGTACTGAATACTGACCCTGTGACCTTTTCTATGCAAACATATGAAAATACTGCCTTTTAATGGCTTTCTTGCCTGAGGCTCTGTGTACACTCTGGTGCCTCCTGAGCAAAGGAGCCACATTTGTCCTCACTCCAGCAGAATGCCAAGTCCATGGCAGCAGATTAATGCAAAACAACAGAGAGCAGAACACTGACTTGCTTAAGAAGCAGTTACTTTGAGGATAAATAAAAGCTGCTCATGTATGTTGTATCTATATGCAACAGCTACAAATCTACAACAAGCAGCTGAAAAGAAAGGATGACATTAGTTCAATACAAACTTAGCATTAGGTGAATCGCAGAAATTTAAGGCAACATTTGACTAAAGTCAGTGGGTTGCAGAAGTATTATTGGCTAGCTTAGGTCAGATGTGAATGGAAAACATTGCCTGGGGTTGGATGGAGCAAGCCTCCATGCTTCACAGGAGGGATATACCAAACTGGTGGGTCAACAAGCAGAAGCACTTTCCAGACTGCTCTGTATATCTTTGAGGAGAGGTCATTAAAGAATTACTTCATGAACCACTAAAATATGAATTGTCACTGGTAAATAAGGAGTCACTAAGTTGTACTTATACTTGAAGTATAAATAATATAATAATGATAAAGCAGTTTTTACACGATTAATTTACTATCTCCTATTTATCTTCTTCCATTACACAAAAAACACAGGTAAGCAAGCATAATGCTTCAGGTAGGACACTGATGTTGCTTAAGAATAAATTTCAGGAGAAGCATACAACTCAATGGATACAGGTTCTACCCTTGAAAACTGCTCAGTCTAAGTAAATGAGCAGAGGAAAATTTCCAGAGAAAAATGTCAAAAAGTATCAAAAAATCAAAGAACATAATCTTGAGTGCTACGTTTATTAAAATCCTCACCAAAAAGTCAGGGCTTGTTTGAGGTGCAGTGGGTAGAAGAGATGTTCAAGAATTAAAGCTTGGATAGGATCCCAAGTATTTCTGAGCTGAACATATTGAAACCACTTCCATTTTCAAGAAGAGTGTGCTCTTCTTCCTGCAGCAAGGCCCTCGGGATGTGTTGGGTGGTCCATTGAGATCTGTGGTATTGTTCTGGCAGGCAGGTTCCACATCTGGCTGAGGCAGAAAGCTCAGGTCCAGGCAGTGTGAAAGGGCATCTGTGCTACTCAAGCAGCCACAACTGTCTTTTACAGTGCAGGTTTTAAGATGACTGTAGCTTAATTTCTTGATCTTAAAAATTTTGCCTGACTGGGGACAGTGGTAGAAGGAATCCACTGCTTTACTACGTAAAGAAACTGCCCAGGAACATCCTTGGGCTCTAAGTTCACCTGGAACAACACTTAGCATCTTGTATTTGTCCATCTTGCAGAAGATTCTATTCTACTCTTCTATATTACAGAATCCACACAGAAAGATTATCATCTTGGACAAGGAACCAAGCAAGGAACATCCAGGCCTAATTACTGATTAGCTGGCAAACTCCTGGATGAAACAAAGCTGTCAGTAGCATTTCATTCTAGTGACACGCTCTGCAGAGCTGAATGGCTTCAAATCAGGTGGGAAAGGAAAGGGCTCAACTTGATCCAGCTGGGCTTGGCTGATGTGTTATCCAGGAAACTAAGTCAGCAGTAGCTTTGAAATCTAAAATGTTCATCTGCATAAAACAAGCTGAGACAGACCAAGGTTCCTTGGATAATGACTTCAGTAAGCACAGTCAAACTATCTCCAGTACACCTATAATTGGCATCCATCAGAAAATCTGAGTGCTTGTGGTTTCATTATCAAAGTATGACTGATACTAGTGTAACATCTTATATTCTGTTATCCATTTGGCTGAAAAATAAATTAATTTGAAACAGAACAGCCAGCATCTTCAGTGATACCTAGCAGCAGCATTAGATAAAGTCAGCATTTTGTTAAACAGTGAAATGCCACCTCTCTTAATGCTATGCAGTGTTCTGAGGACACCTGAAAGCAAAATACATTTTTTTCCTTTTATCCTGGAGCCACTTCAGGAGTCTAAAAATTACCTGAGCTAATTCTAGAATACAAAGGAGACACAATTGAGCAAACAAGGATGAACCATAGCACAGGCTCAGGAATGTCTCCTACTCCCACCTGGCTCTGATAAGCTGTCCAAAATGAAGAAGATGTGCACGTTCTTTCTACTGAGGTAAGACCACCCTAGTGACAGCAACCTTCTGGTCTTAGTAAGACGACCAACAAAACCAGTACTGGTTGTGCACACCATGTTGAACTCAGCAGCATCTTCTTTCTTGCTTTCCACTCATTGTCTGACTCACAAGCAGTCTACCTGCTCAGATTGATGACTGGTAAAACAATTTTCTCCACTCTTGGCAATAATAAGCATTCTCTGGATGTCAGAGATGACTGGAGATAGCTGGTGTTTTTTAGGCATGTTCCTCTTAATTACAGGTGTGAAGTAAAATCAGTGCCCCTTCTCTCAAACTAACCAGGTAGTGCCTGTAGCTGCAGATGGCAAGGGCAGAGTTTGCAGGCTGGGCAATATCCAAACCTACAGAGTCCAAATCCTAACTGAAGCAAACACAGGGGCAACGAGTGTCTTAAAGATGAAGTTACAAGGCTTCTGCCTAAAAGGTTTCCAAGAGTAAGAATACAATGGGAAAAGCATTTCAGGCACTTAATGGCCTCCACCATCACAACTGGAAAGGAGAAATGAAGACAAGAGCAACACACATACCCACTCTACCCTCCTGCCAAAGTCACTGACAACATACTAAATAACAGTAGTTGGGTGACAGGTAGAGATAAGAAAGTTATGTCTTTATGAGTGTATTAAGATGCTGTAACATCTGTATGTGAGAAATTCTGTAACTTGACTGTAACATCAGCCATGAGAAATTCACAGAACCGTTTTAACTGCTACTTCATAAAACACAAATTATGCAGAGGCAAATACATTACATCTTCAAACCTGTTTTTTCATGAAGCAAACAAGGAGAGGCTCTCTATAATCCATGTTACCCAAAACAAATTACGTGAGCTTGTGTACCAAGCCACTACATTAAAAATACTTATTTTGACTATTGCAATTTTGTTGTACAAAATACCTTATTGTACACTAGTAGCTGATTTAGTTTGTGGGTTTTAGTTGCCATAGAAGAGATTTTCAACCTCACCAAGCCTGCATTCTTTCTAACTTCTTTTTGGTTTGTTTTGATGGAGAAAGAATATTCTACTGCCCTTGACTGAATGTGCAGAATTCAGTTTTCCATATTTAAAAGGAAACATTGTCACGAAGGATATAATTTATTTCCTAGTGCCATGTGTTTCATATTTTCTGACAACTGTAGATTAAACTTCTTTCAAAGGTGATAATTAAAATTTTTATGAGCATATCTAATATTAAACAGCTACTGGCAGGCTATGGTGCCATGTCTGCTTAATGCACAGGGAAGAAAAGCAATAAAAATTAACTGTCAAAGCAGCAGCTTGATCTTCCCTGTCAGCTACCAAAATGCACTCTTAGTCATGAGACTCCCTCCCATAGAGAGGTTACTAAATTTGTATAATGTAACAGTTTTCTGCACATTGTCCAAACATTACAAGAAAAAGAATAGAATAGAAGGCTTCAAAATAAAGTGTTATTAGTTTTATTACAACTAAGTTGTCAATCTAGAGTGCTGCTTCGGGTAATAATTTGAACTGTTAAAAATGTTGGCAGAAGAACTAAGCTGTGTCTATTTTTAGCAAAACGAAGGGGTTTGACCAAGGGTTGCACAGTCACTTTCAGGTGAATTGAGGAAGAACCCTGCTGAATGTATCTAACAGGATTTTTTTCCTATTTTTAGCCAGGTGTATTTCTTTATCAGGCTCAAGGCATGAAAATTGTTGGCACTACCAGGTCCTCTTTTTTTAGTGGCAGTCAACATTCATATCAACTCAAAGCTGTCAGGGAAAGCTGCAGCTTGGATTAAGCTATCTGTTGGAGGAAACACTTTTTCCTTTTCAAAACAAGGTACAAAAGATGCAAACAATGGGGTCTCATCCCACGAGAAATACAGTGTGCTTAACCTTATTTAATTAAATCATTAAAAATGCACACTGGAAACCCTAGCCACAAAGGAACCTACTGTTCAAACAAAACAAAAATGATAAATTTTAAAACAGTTAATAGAAGCTGCATAGATTTTGCAGTCAGAATATTACATTAGTCATAGTAGCCTTAATGGAAATCTTTAAATTATGCATCACTCACAGAACATTGTAAGCAGTCACAACTTACGAAATGCCAGAATTAAAATGGTCCCTTCAAATTCAATCATGCTGTACTCTAGAAATTTTGCATTAGTCAGTATTTCTGCACAGAACTAGTATCATACTCCTCAAACATATTGTACAGAAGTCACTTCATATACCATTATTTAAAATTCTTAAATCTTCCATGCTCCACTTTTTACATATAATTCAAACACAAAAAAATATAAATATGATTGTTAAATACACCACAAAGACTAAAAAACATAAACAGAAAGTAAGTCAAGATGTAGAACAACATCAGAACTCAATGTTCACCCGTAAGAGGACATAATAAACAAATTACACCAAAAAATCAAATTTGAATAATTGAACAGTACCCATTGCTCTTCTATAAAGGTGAAGGGATGAGTGAAAAAAGCAAAGATTTTGTATCTGCTTCATATGCTCTGCGAGTTAAAAGCTTTAATGCATTAAGTTTAAAAAGGTCTCATATTTGAATAAAATCTGTCACATTCTTGATATCACTCTGCAGGGAAGGGCAGCTGAAAGCTACCCCAAGGAAGAGATCAAGCCTTTGTTCATGCTCATGGCTTATTTCACTGCAGAGGGTTTGTCATTCCATAGGTAAGACAGCTTGCAGGTATATCCGAAAGGACTAAGGGCAGATTCTGAAGAGTGAAGACTGATTTCAGAAACAAGCTGTGCATCTTCCCAGGCCCTGTCACATCTTCAAGGAGAACTCAGACACCAGGAAAGAGTTATACAAGGTGAATGAAGTTTTGAAGTTCAAAACAGACTCAATGAGATGCATTAAAGTCCTGAAGAGCCCAATCAACTTGAGGACTTCAAGACAAAGTGTAGAAAAGCAGATACCAGGTAGGTCAAAGATGCAGCAACCAGGTGTTAGTTTGGATGTTCTGGATTTGATTCTATCAGCTGCCCTTGCCTAAATTCCATAGGAAAGTCCCTCTGGAGGGAAGAACTAAGTCACTACTTAGATACCTCACTGGGAAGTGGCAATGCCAAACTGGCAAAGTACAGGATGACATATTTAAGAATAGTCTCTTAGCAACCTTTTAGCTAAGGAACTTTTTTCAGCAACTCAGTTTCTGCTTTTTTCAGATTTACAGGAGTCAAGAGGAGGGGGCAATATTTGCCAGCAATTTAAATCAAGGAGGGTGGTTTCAAGACATGTCAGGGTAAAGGAAGTTATTTCTGTGTTGTAATAAATTTAGGTGGCAGAGGTTTTATTTCCCCAAGAAAGCAGCAAATTTGCATTAGACAATTCTGGAAGCTTCTTTACATTGAAAACAGAGGTGGAAAGACACAAAGGAATCTCATGCATAAAACCAGAGGGCTTCCTGGGGACTTCAACCTGAAGCATAACATGGTAATTGCGAACAATTTCCATTTCCTTCTACAAACCAGCTTGTTGATTTGAAGTCATTAGAGCGTTGCTCATTCTGATGAAGTTTCCGATTCATAACCTGCTTGCCTGCTAACTCCACTTAAGTTTTATTGCCACAGTCACAATGATTCAAATGCTTTCATAAAACCTTGCAAACATTAAAATCACTGTGTATAGAGAGTCCTAACATCCTGATGAAGTGAACCCTGAAGATTTATATATCCATTTGCTTTTCCATGCATATGCCCATGGTCTTAAAATACAAATCAGTTGAACAAATTCACAAGACAAACTTCAGAGCACGTGGAATCAACTTCCCTCAGCATTCCTGGCCTCCAAATGAGAATACAAGTGAGAAATGGGATACCATAACTGCTTGCTTAGCAGTAAAACAGAGTCTCTTTGCACATATCAAAGATCAATGCTGTAAACTTTTATGGCAGTATTATATATGGCTGCTAGTGTAGGAAAGAAAAAACAATACGATATTGCTTTGGGACACTGACCAACTAACATGAACATACTCCAAGACAGAATTTTAATCTAATTTCTTGAAGGAAAACAGAAAAAATAAGTGAAGAGTTAAAAAAAAATAGCTTTATATTACATTTAATAGTTTTATAAAAATGAATTCAATGTAAAAAGCTGGTATTTAAGCATGCTTTGAAAATACTGTTAATAAGGAGGTGACTAGAACCAGCAACGTACACAGAGTGACTCCTCCATCAGTAAAAAATTATTGTCTTTGTCTGAAACTGAGAATTGTCTCTCTTGTTTCCATTTATAATCACTATCACATTCACTCATTAACAATGTGATCTTTAGAAGTATTTTCAATCACATACTGAATTCCCATCACAAACCTAAATAATACAATATATGAGACAGAGACTTCTGATACTAAGCTTCATTTTGTGGTAGATTTAAACTAAGAAGAAATCCAAGGCTACTTGAATGTCTCTGAGTTATTTGAACAACTTAACATATCACAAAAACTAATATGCAAAGAAGAAATCTATAAAAAATGTTACCAAGATTTGCTACAGATATTACTGAAAAGAAAACAAGACTTTCTGTATTAAGATATTCTTTTAAGTTAACAGTGCTACTGCACAAAATTAGAAAAAGCAATTTTATGGTGCATATTTTTTTTAAAATTCTGCTTTAAAACACTAACCCTTACCAGCTCAAACAGAAATTCTGCCCAAGTGGCAAGTGATTATTTCCTACATTTTATTCACAGGATTATTTGAGGTTGCTTGAAAGGGGCCAACACAAAAAAAAATCCTGACGAAAGAAATAGAGAAAGTCATCATGACCAAATGAAGTACTACAATAAGCATAGTTTTTCAAGTGATAGAGTAAATGTACAGACACAAGACCATAACTAGACAGTAAATAACACTAAACAAAGTGAAAAGAGAGAGTCATTTTTGTAAAGACGTATCTGCTCAGAATGCCCTATCTCATATTGTTGCCTGATTTTTTTTTTTCTTGATTACAAGTATCTTTCACTTGGAATCCCTTTGTGTTTCATTTTATATTATAAACAGTTTGCACTGGCCATACAGAAAGAAATTCAAGTTGCTAACTTTCCATGTTGTTAAAACACTAAGCTGAATACAAAGCAGAGCTGTCACTTTAAGCAGAGATGACTGTTTCTGGCATCCAGGAGCTGTTGCTATTGGGATTAAAATTAACTGTACCTGGAGCACCTTAACCCCCTCCCATGATAAATTTCTAATTAGCTAAAGCTATGACTCACAAATGTATTTAGATTAAAAAAATGTAATTTTTCTGTGTGTACAGTGGAGTTTAAATTCTCCAACAAAACAACTTACCATGGTTGCAAAGGGTATAGCTCTTGAAGCATGGTAATAGATGGCAATGAAGTTGATGAAGAAGGCAGTTCCACACACCATTGCTGGAATAAGGAAGGCTCCAATGAACATCTGCTTTATCCATCGCCTTCCTGTAAGCAGGGACATTTCAATGGGACTGGTAAGATAAAACTGGCTTTTTTTTTTTTTTTAATTAGTAAGCACTCCAGAATTTACATGTTTGACTACTTCTCCCACAAAAAGGTAAAAGAAATAAGTAACAACATACTACATCAATACAAGAGCTAAGAGCAAACTAAGTTTCATCTGACTCTGGTAACTCACAAGATGCAGCACATTAATCAGTTTAGCAGGCCAGGTGAACAGACAAGAAAAGGGATCCAGCATGAGAACATCTCAGCTGAAGAACAACCTATGCTAAGCTGGCCAAAGACCCTGGGGTGTGAAACCTAAGGGTGCACGTAGCTGCAGATGAGAAGAGGCACAGACAGCAGAGCTAGCCATGTGCAGAACCTGCTCCCACTCTGAGAGCACAGGAGATCTCAGCACTGCTCCCAGGACAACTCAGCACTACAGCTGCTCCCAGGCAGCACCTGCTCTGGGGTGGCTTGATCCAACCAAGCTGATTACACACATTCAGGATGCACTAAGGAAATGGCTATCCCTGGTATAAAGCAAACTGCCACAGCATTTAACATACAGGAAAACTGGACCCTTGACATCTTCAACAGCAGAAAAAGTAGAAAGAAAGTGGTTCCTAAACTCCAAGCATCAAGGGAACAGAACAGTTTTAGCAGTTATTTACTAAGTTTAGAGCTCCCTGAGGAGCTCCAAGAAATCCTTTTGGGCAATACCTTAAAAATCATTCCTATCTGTATTCCCTGTACTTTTTATGCTCTTAAATACTGTCTATATTTATACAGCATGATATTAATATGTAGTAAGTAAAAGCAATTTTTAAAAGTGTATTTTTTCAAGACAATCATAGGTATTTTCACCATGAGCCAACATAATCAGCATTTCATGGTTTGATACATGTTTATCTGTTTAAAAAAAAGCACATCTGGCTCAACTAAGAGCACAATACATTACAGCACAGCAACCCTTTTCTAAGGAGATCTGTTTTCACACAAATTGCTAGGTTTATAAACAAGCCACATGAAAATAAACTTCTAACCTCCAAACTCAAAGTACAGTTGAGATTGAACACTAACAGGTATATCATGCTAAAAAGATACAAATTTTCTTTTACGAACTTACCAGAATTATTTTTTCTAAGCACTCTAGAAGATAATAGATATTGATTATTCTTTTATTGCAGCATGGGGAATGGATGAAGCTAGTGCACTGCAAGAATCTAACTGGTCATAACTCAGAGGCATAGTGGGGGAGCATTTGAAGGCAGCCTCTTCAAATCTTCTGTCAATTTTATTTGGCTTCTGCTCTCAACTGATGCTCATTTTGATTTGCTAAGTATAAAGTAGAGCATATACTGGAAAGTAGAACAACTTTCTTTAAAAGATGATATAAACAGTTTTCCCCATCCACAAATAATGGTCCAGTAAATAATCTATACTCATCCTTTTTGTGTTAGCCTAACATAACCCCCCTAGTACATACAGAAGAGGACCATGTAGGAGTCACCTGGAGAGGATGACATGAGTTGTTTAGCAACATGTTGCACAAAAGGGAAAGCCTATTATACTCTGTGGATGTCAAGAGCCAAAAATTATATACAAGAGTATAACAAGCAATTTGGAAGTCACAACCATTAACAATTCTTTAGCTCTTTTAAATTAACCTAAGACTTTGGTTACCTTTTTAGAAAGTGCAGCCAGTACTGACTGAGTAGGTAATATGAAAGCTAAATATACTCAAAATATTTTTATTAAGAATCAAATGGATTCCATCTAATTCCATGGGACTCTACTACATTGGTGCAAATCAGAAAATAATGACTTCTCCATTTAACAAAGCAATGAAAATGCTGAAGCATGAAAACAATTTACCTCCTTGTCTAGCATAAAGGCTTCCTCCAAAATATCCATTCACTGGCGATGTTGCAGCATAAACAAATATAGCTGTACTAAGCATTGATCCTCTCCTACAAGAAGGGATGTTTTTTGTAAATGAAGTACAAAACCAAACATGATTACAGCAAAAAACCCTGTATTTTTAGCAGAAGCAGTTATTTAATATTTTTAGGCAAGACATATATTTAGAAATGCCTAAACTGTAAAATCTGCATAAGAGTGAGAACTGTTTGTATATAAGGCTTTGGTCTAGTTTAATTCAATGTGGGAAAGAGTTTTGACATACTACATTCTTTTCTAACGTGCATTTATTTTAGCTGGAGTACAGGATCTCACCTCTGATAAATATCCTCTGACATTTGGATGTGTGTACTTCATGCATAAATAACTATTTACATTACATACATTAAGTGCAAGAGTCAACTGCAGATAAAATGTCAAAAGGCTAGTATTAACAAAAATATACTAAGATTGTGAATAATGTTTCTGCCATCCTCCAGAAATTAACTTTTAAGATTGAAAGTGTTCATCTGGCAGAAAATTAGATTTAGAAACTATAAATACTATAATGAAGTCACAAATCAGCATTAAGTAGTGCAATCAGAAGAGCTTAGTAATTTTTAAATGTCACCCCATTAAATGCTGGACTACTAATTTTGGCATAATTTTTCTGAAATTTTACAAGCAAAGCTAATAATTTTAAATCAAAGAAGCCATTTCCAAATACATTTTAAAACATCACCTCTAAGAATAGGAAGATATAAATGTTATTCATTAATAGAATTGTTTCTCCACATCCCTCTGCTATTCTTTGACAGCAAATAGCAAATAGGTTTTCAGCCGACTTACTGTACTTTCTTCAAATTATTTGCTCTGAGAGATTCTAGTTACTGCCTTTTTCGGTTTTGAGGAACATTCTTGGATGCCTGCTGTACTCAAAGATGGAATATTTAGCACTTAAGCTTCCATGACTGCATGACCAAAGCAAATACACCTCCTGGTCACACACACTGAAGGACTGTTTAGCCAACATTTGTTTTTTAAAAATTTCTCCTAATTTAAGAGAATTTAGAAACGCCTGCAAAGCCCCCAAGAGGAGGCACAGTCTGAAATGGCACTGCCACTGTGTAAATCCAGGCTACCACTAAGAACACCAGATAGTGTTCCTTTCCTAAACATAAGAATTGTCTGCAACACAACTGTTGCAATCGTGGTCAATTGTTCCACTATACAACCAGAATGAAATTCACTTTGAAAGTGACAGAAAGGCCTATTGCAATAAAAGATTAAGTGCACATATCTTTTAAAAAAATACCGTTCAGATACATTTTACAACTGACATGACTAAGTTACAGCTTTCTTACAGCACATACAGTCTGAAATGGTTTCATTTTGTCCTCTGAAGGGCTGACATGCTGCACAATTAAAAGTGTCTATGTATACCTGTCTACAAATATAACCATGAGGCACAAGGAGGGGAATAACACCCCATGAAGAATGAAAATATGCCATGACTCTGGTACTACAGAGTGGCTTTTTAAACACACTGTCAAAAGGCCACTAAATTGAAAAGCAAGAGTTCTCTCTAGTGGCACATTAGAAGTATTACAACGTGTTAAAATCAAGTTACAGGTGATATTCACAGAAGAAAGTTTAGCCACTGCTTAAAACAAATCACTTGTAAAAAACCCAAAAAATCCCAACCCACAAGCCAATAATTCCCTCCAATACCCAAAATACAATCACTACAGAAAAAGATGAAGTCCACCCAGTAACCCAAAAATCTAAATCAAATTACGAGGTAAAAGAAGAAAACAAGTGAACTACAAGTGGTGTGTTAAATTCAAACTTGAGTATTATTTCTTTTTTAAAATAGATTCTTTCCAGTCAGGACCACAGACCACTTATTTCCAGGGATTTTACATCAACACAGGCTCAGCACTATGTGTTCAAAAGAACTTGAGGAATTACATTTTCATTCACAAGCCGACTTGTGATAAGACTGACTTGTGATAATACTGACTTGTCAGCAGAAAACAGGACTATTCACAACAGAGCACACTCTTATTTCAGCCTTCACAGGACATGGTGGGGAAACAGGGTCAGAATACTAAGATCTTGTTACTCTGGATGAAACCAGGAGTACAATATGTACCTTTGAATACATATATTTCCCATATTATCTACTAGTGATTCTGCAGAACAACAAACTGATTTCATAATAAATCATTCAAAAAGCAAGCACTAAAAGAGAAAATCAAAGACGACTGACTAATGTAGCAACAGCAGGACAAAGTGTCATTACAAATTAAAAGAGCACTTCTTAATCTGATCTACAGATTACAACTAAAGACTCTCAAACACTTTGTTTCAGGCCAGTTAGAACAATAATTTTTGTAATTATTTTGTTCACTTAAACACTTATATATGGAAGACATGGCACAATTATACTTACTCTGTGTATAAATCTTCTATCATTGCAACAATAATGACTATAAGAGACACAGCAAAAATTTGACAGCCAGAACCAATAAGCGATGAAAATATTAGAGGATGACTGGATGGTCTAAACACATCTCCATGGACCTGCTTCCACCCATACTCATCACCCAGATCTCTGTCCTGGGAACAACAACAACAAATTTTAAGTCTAATCATGACAATTAAAGACAAACACAAAAGCTACATAAAAACAAAAGGTCTGTTTAACAAAGCAACTTCAAGTGACGTGTGTCTTCTCTTCTGAATGCATCAAATCTAAAATAAAAGTTTACTTTTCAGATGCTTATGGAAGACAATAACAAATTACTACCTGAATGTAAGACACAATAAAATCTATCTGAATCCCTCCCTGTCCCTAAAGCCATTGAGGTGCTTAGGAGTATATCAGGTTTCTACTACAAAGTCAGAATGGACCTAGTTTATCCTAAGGTTGGATATGAACATTAACACAGTACTACAGAGAGATTTTTGGATTGCAACCTAGAAGCATGCTATAAAGAAAACCAGTAACACTTTCAAGACACATAAAAGGCATTTTCTGTCCAATTGAAGAAAGCCATTCAGAGCTGCTAACACAATGAATGTACAACAAAACAATAAGCCTTAAAGCTTTTATAGAGTGAATGCAGATCTTACCATATCATCCATTTCTTCCTCCTTGCTGTATCTTGCATAATCTTTTCGCAAAGTTCTCATTAATATCATAGACACCAGGCCAACCAGAAAGATCACCATCATAAAAGAATTGAAAATTGAAAACCAGTGAATCTACAAAAAGAAAACATACCCATAAGGTTTAGAAATGTAAATGTGTTTCAAATTGTTCCAAGAAAGATAAATTGTTGCCCATAAGGACAGCTTGTCAGCACTTGCTAAGTAACAATAAACCTTATCATAACTAACACTACATTTTTAAAACCAGCCTGTGTAACACCATATATAAACCTTTTTAACAGCCAGCCTTGCTCAGGATGAAATTATCACAACTTTGTTAAGCAGCAGCAAAGTTTGAACAACTGGCTGTGCACACTCCCTTGGTAAGCAAAAGGCAACACAATGCACTGCTGCCTTCCTAGAGAAGAGGTTTAAGTAGCAAAGCCAAAGGAATTATTGCTTTGCACAGGATCAAAATGTGCAGCAGCATTATTTTGCTCTCAAAAGCATACCCTTCTGGTTTTCACTCAGCTCCAAACAGAATGCAAATCTCAACTTTCAGAAAGTAGCACTACCCTTAAGGAGATTACAATCACAGATTTAAACAGAACTGATAGTGCCAACTAGTTTAGCCTAATGCTTTTTGCTCTGCATTTACTTCAGAAAGAAGTCTGTCTGTGGCCAACTGCATTTATTCAGCTTACATAGTTGCACAGTCATGTCCCTGAAGTTTCATTGCTTCTGGTCACCTGAAGGTATTTTCTTCAACTACCCTGTATTTTCTGCAAGCTTGAAGCTTGCCTGCATATTTATGGAAGTACTGTAAAAAAAACCAAGCCATCCCGTTTTAGCAGCAACACTACCAGTTAAGAGTCAGACCTCCCTGTTTTATTGTCCCAGAACACCTGGAAATTCAAAGACATAACCCAAAAATTGCAGGACATCTGAACTAATACAACCATTTTAAAGGGATGTATTGTAAGGCTGTCTTAGAACAATACATACTCTGTGCTGAAAGAAAGATGGGTCAAGATACTTGTCAAATCGGTCTTCAAACTTCACATCTGATTTCTTCCATTTCACCTAAGAAAGAAATGTCTATATTTGAAAAGCTTCTTACAGTATTTGTAGCTATACTCACATGCAGAAACCCAGAACACATATTAAGAATCATCCACTTTAGATGTTTTCCTCAGTATCAATGGGGTTTGGCAAAAAACAATGCCTTAAAGACTGGCATCTAAAGGTCAGGTATAGAATGAACATCAGCCACCTTGTCTCATGGTCATGTGTAAGAAAAAGGAAGAATCAAGTCTTGCACTGCCTCAGTTCTTGCTGCCTCTGTGAGGCAAACCAAAGATACAAATTTGTAGTTGTCAAACACAGCAAACCTTTTTCATTATTACAGTATCTATATTTTATATATATACACACAAATAATTACTATGAATCTAGACACTTCAATTGCCAATAAATTACTCTGAAACCAACTGGAAAAGTATGTGTTTATGGACAGAGTATCACATATTACTGCTGTCAGTTCTCCACCAGCTGCAGAGAGGATTGCTTTGGATTTGGAAAATTTAATTGCATTAATGAACTACATGCTGCTAATATGGTAGCACAAAATATTTTTGAGAATTTTTGCAAGACCGCATTTAAAAATTAAAATTAAAACAATTTTACAAACTAAATACAAGTCTACCCGAAAATATTTTTCAAAAGCATGCTAAAAATTATCAGGACTTTTAGTGATATTGAAGCAAATGTAGCCCCCTTGTACCAATTATTTTAAAACACATGAGAAGGAACTATCCCTTCCAAAAGCTGTTCTCTTACTGAGTATAGAAGAAAGCATGTAAATGTAGATGGAACACTCCAATCACTCACCACTCCTGAGACATATTAAAAACCCCAAGATGCCAGCATCACTGATTTTGAGGTTTGATATTAATGTTTCTCAGTTCAAATTACAACCTCATTCAGGATTAGTAGCTCAAAACATTAATAACTTCCAAAATTGTTTTAAGCAGATATATTTCTCCTTAAAGCATCTGCCACTATGAAGCACAGCTTAGAACAAATCCATCAGTGACTATTTGTGAATTAAACACCACATACAGGCCAGCCCAGCAACAGCCCAGTGGTGCCAACAGAATTTGACAGAGAAGTCCTGAGCTTTGTACACTAAAAAGTACTTTAAGGGAATATCCTATGTTATTTTCATTACTGGCTGCTATTCAATGCTGTCCTACTTAAAATTTAGAGCAAATGGACTTCACAATGCTGGCAGAATTTAAAACAGCAATTTCTGAAATTTCTACTATCAATTTTGCAGTAAAAATAGAGCAATTAGTGTAAATGTAATTCTAAAACACAGTTAATCTGCACTTCAAACTATACAACTTATTCAGCACAAGAGAAATGTAATTGTGGCAAGACCAGTCTCTGAAATAAAATCCTATGCTGACATCTGCTGTTAACACATGGAAGAAAAGCAATGTATTAAAAAATGGTTTTACTACAGAAACGACATAGCCCGACACAGCAGTACATAGTGTAGTACACAAGTGCCTATTTTTGAGCTATTTCACCACGCAGAATTTCTTATTTCAAATTACTTACGGAATATGACATCTGGATTTTTGTGTTTGGTACCAATTTCACCTTTCCTTCACTGGTCAGATTGACATCTACAATTCTATTTCCATTGAAACCAATTTCAAGTTTTTTATAAGTCCAAAGGTAGTAATCTTCTCCATTTTCATCTGCTTCTCCAACAATCCCTGAATAGGAAACAAGTGTAAGCATCTATTACAGATATGCTTTTCAGATATTTTGCCTTTTTTTTTTTTTAAATATGGATTAAAAAAGTTTTGCCAGCTAAAAAAACAACATAAACAAAGAGAACATGGAAGACTGAATGCTTTTCTTTTCAACTCTAATATTTAGACTGCACTTTCAATCCACAGGTCTCTGAAAGAAGCATTTTATAACGTCATTAAAAGGAAAAACATGCAGCAACAAACACTGCAGAAGACCCAACAACAGTGCCTCTACTTTTATTTGCAATTCTTACCAGATAAATAACTAGGTAAACAGAGATTCATTTTCCCTAACAGAACTTAGCCAAGACCTCTATAATTTCCCATCTATCCATTCATTCCTCTTAAAAATTTTACTTTCTCTCTGTAATCCTCATTAGTTGACTTCCCAACACTTGCTTTTTTGCTTTTGTTTGCACACAAGTTTCCAACGCTTGCAAAAAATGTGGTTTTATATTAGGAAGAAATTCTTTACTGTGAGGATGGTGAGACACTGGAACAGGCTGCCCAAGAGAAGTTGTGGCTGTACCATCCCCAAAAGTGTTCAAGGCCAGGCTGGATGGAGCTCTGTGCAACTTGATACAGCAGAAGGTGTCCCTGCCCAGGGTAAGGGGGTGCTGGAACAAGATGATCTTTATGTTCCCTTCCAACTCATATCATCCAAACCATTCTATGATTAAGTCCTTAATTTCCAGTAAGTTAGTGCAAAATGTCTCATCTACTACAGAAGAATTCCAGAGACTGTGCTATGCTGGGTGAAAACAGAAAAAGTTCAACAGTCAACAAGTTCCCAGGCTGTGTCACCTTTGATGTCAAGATCAAAGATCACATATAAGATGTACAAGACGGAAAGTCACAAAAAAAGCAGCACTCAAGATACACAAGGGTGAGGGGAAGGATATGGAAAAGGCTGTAACAAAGCACCAGGTTATATGAAGGAAGAGCCTTTGTGCATCACCTGTGGTTTTTTATTTTCAAGGTGGTATTTTTCTGTCAAGTTTTTTACTCATGCTCATCTGTCAGGATTGCCTTGTATGTGCCATTCTACACAAAACATGTGCCAGTCTGTGCCTTCACCACACACCATGGCACCATCTGTTCCCATGGTAGTATCAAGAACCATGACAAAATAGACCTCTCAACTACTTAAAGGACATTCCGATCAATCACTCACTAAAGGAATGAACTACCACAGTGTTTCACATACTTAGGGAATGTCCTAATCAAGGACAATCAAGCCTAGTCTCTCTCTCCACTGTGGGACAGCAATTCAGGAAAAAAATATAAAATGGGAAAATTTTTTCTGAATGCACTTAAAAAGATCTGGTTGTCTTTTCAGGTTAGAAAATAGTGTAAACCTTCCAGAGCCCTCAAACAGCAGTTTGATGTCATTACCTTCAGTTATCAGCAGTTTAGAAAGGTGAATTTATGCCTAGTCTTTACTGAAAATAGAGTACTCCTTACAGGGTATTTTGAGGTCTTCTAGGGCAAATTTTAACAATTAATGTTTTTCCATATGTCTGGTATCAGTAAGCCTTAGCAAGGTGGAAAACCATAAGAACATAAAGGATGTACTTAACTAAAGTTTGCCAGGAGACGGGAGGAGTGCCATGAATGCACCTGGATGAGCCCAGAGAAGTGAACGGTTGGCTTTAAGAACAGAATTAAAGAGAAGTTGCCTAGAATTCTCAGCAAACATAAGCACCACCTGAATCCTTTTCTTTTACACTCTTCAGAGAGAACTTACTTTTGGTAGCACTAAAAAAGGACTCCAGCTGTCTACATTTAGGGAACAAAATTTTAGTTTAATCCAGCTATAACATGGGAAGGAACAATGAAAAGAAATAGGTTATTGGGTCATACAATATATACAATACATGCTGGCTGATAAGGTTCTCAAGATAGGTACTCCAGATGAAATGGATCAACATGATAGCCTTCACACAGTAACAAAAAACGTCATTCAGAACAAGCTATTTTTAATGCAGGCTGAGGGTAACCAGTTTTGGACACGACCTTCATGAAACCAAAAAAACCCTTCTCAGTATTCAGAGTATTTCAGAGATACCATCATATCTACTTCAGTTCTTACGTATCTTAAATAGTCCTAATGGGTTTCTTCATTATAATTACTGAAATTCAGTAACTTTTTAGAAATAGTTACATCTATGCAACCACAATCAAGCAAAAGATATTTGCTTTCTTTAGTCTCTCTACCTGCCACCACATTACGTGGTACTAGACAAGTCTACACAACACACTCAAAGGCATCAGCGAGCTGCCAGAGGCATGTGTACAGTATCATTCATGCCACATTCATAACAGAAATACTTGAAATAAAAACTGTTCAGTTGGCAGTAAGTCTCAGTGCTTTAAGTTTTAAGCAGCACTCAGAGCTTGAAACATTTCTGTTGTTGAACAGAGACTCAGGAAATGCAAAATTATTGCAGATAAGCTATAGTCCCTGTTTTCTCCACTGTACTGGGAACACAAAGGTCCAAAATACTCATTCAGACTTGCAGATAAGCACTTCTGATTGGTTCAGGTGCACCTACTCCTTTCTCAGCCCCCCATCAAGAACTCATTAATTTTTTGAGTAAAAGGCTAATATTTACTAATCTGCAGTCCTGCTACATCTCCCTAATCCACAGGAGGCAGAGACCAAAACTGTCAGCACTGCTTGCTTTCACACCTGATGTCAGATTATATCCGTACATAATATTACCAGTACTTACAATCCTGTAGTCCCCTATTATGTAGCACAGCTTGAGATCCTGGTTCCAAACTATCAAAAGCAGCTTCTTAATATCTTAGAAAGATGATACCTACATTCTATATGTTTTCTAGCTGACTTCTTGTGCATAAAAAGCATACTATTGGGAAACATTAAAAACACTGGAATCACAGGAAAACAGATTTTTTAACTGAGAGCATAAAATCTGTCAGTGTACAAAAGATTTAGTAGGTATGTTAGTTCCTTGGCATTTTTGATGATGAAAACATGACCAGAAAAATAAATCCTAAAAAAGAAAGCCTCCAAGACTTGTTAAGCCACACAGGACTCCAAAAGTCAGCTTAGCATCCATCATCCTTGAGCATTTCAAAGCCTACATACCTGCCAGTAGTCTAGAAAAATAATTCATTGGTCTTTTGCTGAAAGGCCAAAGCCATAAAAATATTGTAGCAACAACTGTCACCCATGCATGCCTTTAAAAAGCCTACCAGCAATTGCACAAGTAGTACAGTAAAGGCCACACAGAGTAATTCAGGTCTACTCCAAGCCCGGCTACAGAGCCATTACACACAAGCAAATCAGCTGAAAAGAATGAAATCAATACTTAAGTACTTCTCTTCAGGCATTATAATGGTATCTCTTAAAAACAGACACATTAAAACAAAACAAAAAACCCCAGACTTTCCTGGCTACCAGATAAATAATAAATAAAGTGTTAATATTTCCGCCATGTTCATCAGACAAACACAGAGACCTTAGGAGACAATGGCAATAAAGATACACACATTTTTACTTAAGACACAAGCACTTTTAAACCCAGATTAATAATACTCAACAAGAGCAATCCTGAGAACTGTAAAAGAATAAGTAAAACTCCATGAAAACACAGATCACAAAGCAACACTGTTACCAGCCACAAAATTACCATAAAAGTAAACAAAAGCTTTTTCATGAGTAGTAAAGAAAAGTAGCAAATTAAAGTGTAAACTCTCAAATAATTTCATGAAATTTGTTATTCATGATCACAATAACATGGACCTTATGTGTAACCTAATTACTACACACTTGAACATTTGAACAAATTTAAACCTAAGAACTTACTGTTATTAAATGAGGGCTTGAGAAACAAACCAGCTTTTTGTAGTTTTTGTATTTTGCTAGTACAGCCATCCTACTGTTCCTTCAGTGCAATAAGCCTTCAAATTATTTCACACAGAATCACACAGAATTCATTAGGCTGGAAAAGACCACTGAGATAATCAAGTCCAACCTACGACCTAACACCATCTTGTCAACTAGATCATGGCACTAAGTGCCACATCCAGTCTTTCCTTAGACACCTCCAGGGATGGTGACTCCACCACCTCCCTGGGCAGCCCATTCCAAAGTCTCATCACCCTCTCTGTGAAGAAATGCTTCTTAATGTTCAACCTAACCCCCCCCACCGTGCAGCTTAAAACTATGTCCTCTATTACTTCATTTCATATTCTTGTGAATTTGACTTGCATGTAAGTTTCAAATTCTTGTGGAATTCTTGTAATGAAGCTTAGTCATTAAATGACTCCATGAAACCCACTAGTACAGGACTTGAGTAGGTGTAATCCAGTCATTAATGCACAATATCACTCACCCCATATTGGCAAGTCATCAATATACATCTGGTACCAATAGTGATTTTTGATAGCATACACAAATGCATCTCTTCTTCCCTTGTCCAAATCAACTTCACAGTAAGTAGTCTGCATTACATCATCTGCAAAAAAATTAAAGGGCAGTTAAAGATTTATTAATGAGATGGCTCAAAGTGAAGGCAAACCAAGCAAATGGAGGAATGGATAGTGCTGAAGTCTCCAAGCCCTCTTGGCTATCCTCAAGTAGATAACAAAAAAGGACATTTAAAATGGAACCATTAAAGCAAATACATTATTGTGTTCAGAAATCCATGCTTCTGCATGCAGAGGCTTCCCACATACTGGACAAGGACAGGTTTCACAGTATCCTTTTGCTGCTTCACCCACATTAAATTAAGGTACAAAAGCTGATCGCAGATTCACCTGAACAGATAATGAGATCTCTCTAATTTTAACAAGAGGTATGAAATTATTAACAAATACCTAAAACTGTTTATGACATTATCTCCCTGTTTTAGTATAATCAGCTTCACTGACTAGGAATAATGTTTGTAAAAAAAAATCTAAAACTTTTTAAAGTTCTCAGTAATTCTGAAGAAACTACCACTAAGGAAGAACCAAAGCAATCAGAGTAAAGACACATAAAAAAGAAGACAAAAATAGGAATAATGCAAAAAATGCACAAGAGGCTGCATTTGGAAATGAAATAAAATAAATCCACCTCTTTCAGCCAGAAAGCTGTTCTTCCACATCTACAATCCCTAAGTTATACTGTTAGCAGACATTCTTTTGCATCCCAGTTTCCTTCCCTAATGTCTCCTTTACAAGTGGAGAAAGATGAAAGGCCTCATATTCTTAAGACTTCAGATAGCAACAGATTCAGAGACAAGCCCCCTCATATACATCTTAGGAATTGTTTTCATGCCACAAATAGTGAAACACAGTAAAAGTAAAAGCTTCCAGCCTCTCCTCTTTTTGTCATCTCTGGAATTGAGGACCCATTTTAGTAGATAAAATTAATTTATGCCCTAAGTACAGCTCTAATTTGTATCAAAATCCAGCTTACTTTCTTCAATACACTAACTACAGCATAAAGCTTAAAAGGAAAATCAAATCACCTGCACAGAAAAAGCACAGGCAAGCAGAATATTTCTAACACAAAACATAACTTATCTGATAACAACAAAAATCAAAATATGCCAAGTACATCTGGTTAACTAAACTTTTTTTCTGGAGAAACAAAGAGAGTAACAAAGCCACTCAAGTCAACAAATGTACCAAGAAGACTTTTAGTGCATGGAGAACACTCTCAGGGCCCTTACTGGTACATTCCAGAGAAGGAAACCATTAAAGTTGGCACCACAGCTGAAACAGACATACAAATTCAAGTTTGCACTTATGCCTCTACTGAGCTGGATCCTGTATTTTTGGACGTTTTCCCCCACCCGCAAAATGCCTCTGCTTGGCACTTTTTCATTTTAACAGATTTTTAAATTGTCTTGACATTAATTAAAAGGGAAAAAAAAAAAGCCAGCCCACAAGCCCCAGAACCATTATTTTCTGGATTTGTTGCTAAGTAGGGATTCTTTCCGAGAATTTGTCACTTCACTGTCATGCTACGCTCAAATAAAGGATAACACCTTCCTAATACTACATTTTTTGATTCAAAGGATTGTTCAATACGCACATCAAATGAAAATAAGCAATGAGTTAAAACGCAGGTAAAAGAGAAACTGATAGAGGCTGTTAAAGAAAGCACTTCCCAGGGCCAAAGCAAGAAGCCTTTTTGGGAGAAGTATTATGGGGGCCAGGCTGGCTTTAGGTGACTCTCTGGTTCACAGCAGTACCAGCACAGGTAGGTTAGGCTGTAACCTACTTTAAATTACTCCATGGGCTTTCAGACTGTGGAATTTGCCACTTGCTTGTTTTACCAACTGATATGAGCTACTCTGCATATAATGCTTTAGGATAGAAACAGTGAGGTTTGCTGCTGTTAAAAGAAAAAAACTTTGGAATATCATTTGAAGTGGAATGACTGCACTGACACAAGGCTGCAGATAGCAGCATGCCACAAGAAAACCTATCTTCACCAATTTTTACAAATCTTATTCCCAGCATTCAGAATACCAGAAGACATCACACAGATAGTATAAATCTCGATTAACTGTGTTACGAGGTGCTCCAGAGCACACACACAAAACCCCAGTGGAATCATTAGAAACAATCTCATTCTATTCTTGCAAAACACAGGCATGACATGTGGAATGCGATGTCAGCCATGCTGCACAGTACAGTTCCTCTCACCTCCCTTTAAAAAAAGTAAAGGAAGACAAGTGCTCCTTTCTCCAGCCACTGACAACTGAAGCTGTTGTTTAGTTACAGGACAGGGTTAGGTGGTCAAGCTTAAATCCACAGCATTAAATGATTAGTGAAAGAAGCTTAGAAAAGACGAACCTGATGGCTACTTCACTACAGCTTTACCAGATCTAAGGTTTTGCATATATTAGAGAATTCTTATCAAAGTTATGGCTGAATGTGTATGCAAGAGGAGAGGGAAGTTAAAGGCAGGTTTTGTGGTGCCTCTGTATCAGGGATGTCACAGAGGAGCTATGTAATACAGCTTCAGTAACATCAGTAGCACACTTAGGAAATTTTTTAAAAGCGTGACTCATTAGAAAAGGAAATATGCTTAGCCAGATTTCATATTTCCTATGAACAGTCAGATCAATGCAGTTTTATTCAAACATGTGAACCATATAAAACCTCACTATATCTGACAACACTATGTGTCATCCTTCTAGAGGTGTTGCAGAAGAAAGTTTAGGTGAAGGATTCTCCATAAGAAATATGGCCATTTAGTAACATTTCAGAAGAAATATAAAATGCAATTTTGTTAAAACATCGTTTTCCTCTTTAAGTTCTTTTTCTCTAACTGCACTGTATGATAAATACGAAAAATAAATTTTCAAACTGAAGTCACTATGGTACCAATGTTCAATACATTTAATAATTTACTAGGCCTCAGGTGTAATAGTGGATGTCACTCAAATACTTGAGTAAAGAACTTGACATATCAATTAAAAAGCATTATTATCCTAGATTTAGCTTGACAAGATAATTAAGCCAACCGAAAACTTAGAAGTTATATTACAATATGAGTGTATGTTAATAATTCATTTCTTCCTTCACGCAGATATTTATACAGATTTGAGACCTGTGATATAAGAACAACATTGTCCATATTGTAACATAAGGAAAATCCAGCTATTCTTGTATGATTGCATGTATCCTTTCATATGCCACACTTAATACAAGACACACTACTCCATGGAGACTTGGATACACTGTAGATTTGCCCCACCAGTCACCACCGTGAGAGTTCAAGTGGAAACCTTCACCTCAGAAGGACACATCTCCACAGAACCATAATTTTTTTTATTCTAGTTCAAAAAATAGTCAGTGCCTACTGATTCAACTACCAGTTTTACTTACACAGTTGAGTACTTCAGCTAATAACAGCTGTAGCCAAAACAATTTTTTGAATATGATGAACAACATGCAGCTTCATGCTTACCTGCTACAGCTGTCCAGTCAAACATTGTTGAGAAGGGAATTATTTTTTATTGCAGAAGCTAATTTATTAGAACAATTCTACTTCCCTTTTACTCACTATAGAGGATAAAAACTTAGAAGTACGAAGTTCAAATCTAATCTAATTTTGTAAACTCATACAATATTTTTAAAGAGAAAGAACTGCCTGCAACTGTTAATCTTGCCATAATGCCAACTGCACATAAAGAAAAGCACAGATGCCTGTTAACTCAGAACTTAGATATGATTCACATATTCATGAAGAAAATCTGTGCAAGTTTATTACTTATTATCTTAATTATTTCAGCTGCAGATTTTAGATACTCAACACTCTTTCAAGCTGCATCTCTTACTTAAGAACACATGAATCTACTGGTACCAACCAAGCCTCTATCTGTTAACAAAAGGAAAAAGGAAAACAAAAACCAACCAAAAAACCAGACCACCACAAAAACACTAATAGCCCTGTTTCAATTTAAGCATAGCAACTTCTGGAACACGGATGCAGAGTTGAAGCCTATATCAATCACACTGAAATAAAACATTACCATTACAAAAAAAATTTTCAATTTCATGGATACAATTTAGTTACAATTAAAGAAAAAAGTGAACAGCACTTCAGCAAAGAAAGAGATCTACCATTAAAATGTCACCAAAAAACTGAGCTACCATCACATTTCAAGAACCTCACTGGAAAAGGATTCTTTATAAAAATGCTAAACTTTAAAGACTGGTCTAAGAAATCCATATTTTACAACACATAAATCAGATATTATCTGTACTGGGTTTATGAGAGCTTTTAAGCCTTAAAAAATGAATTTAAGTATTGCAGTCCTCTGCTCTATTTCTTTATTTTTAAAACCTGTGTATCAAGGAATTATACAAATTTTACATAATTACACATTATATAGTAATAATTACTGTTGCAATTAATTTATACTTGTTACTCTGAAATGTGGAAAAATTAGTATTTTAATACTTTTAACAGCAGATTAAGGATACTAAAATAGAGTTGACTCCCATTCAGACTTCACTTCATGGACCACTGCTAGAAATACTAAAACAGCTCCTGATGCAGAAGCTGCTGGATAACAGCAGCAAAGAGATTATTGTCTTCATCTTTTTTCCAGAGGACACAGACTGCAAGAGAAAAACTAGAAGTGCACATGTACAGCTTCACACATCATGTACACATACTTAGTAATCAACAAGCTATCATGTACCATCTGCTTTATTGAAAACATCTGACCTGCAGCCACTTTGGTTGGGAGTTCAATTCACTGCAGGTCCAATAAGGATTATCAACTGCTAAGCTCCAAGATGTTAATAACAAGAATTAAATTTTTAAAAATTCTGTGCACTGGCTACATCATAGCTGTAAACATTAACTCACAAACCTTCTAGTCTTTTCAAGTTGGTGCTGCACCTAGAGAGTGCATTTGCCACAGAAATAAAAAAATCTCTTTGTAAAGTTGGGGTACTTAAAGGAAGTAAAAATTACACATCAAACTGTACAAACAAACATTTACCATACTCTGATAAAAGAAGTTTTACTAGTCTTCACCACTGTGTTGAATTGCTGCCAGTTGACTTCACTGTTCTTTCCATTTTGTGTTTCTGAGGACATTCTATGAGGTTTGACAAGAAAACGGTTTCTCCAAAATTGAGTAAAATTTTTGGCATGCTACAAGTGTAACAAAGCAGTAGTAGGACTGTTTCCCTGTGTTTGTGCAGCTACTGTTTCTTTCTTAAAAGGAAAGATTCAACTCCAAAATCCTTTAGTGTGGCAACTCCTTTAGTGTGGCAATTTTTAAATTATGAAGAATTGAAGGTATTAACTTTCTAAAAACTTTTGATTCAACTTATCCTACTGCTAGCAAACATCATTAGGTCTTTATTTTGCAGATGTCCAGTTCTGGATAAAACTTTTACAGCTTACAGAAACTAAATCCCATCTAACTGTAAATACTCAGACAAGAGATACTATGTTTAAGCATAGATACTAAGCACTAGTGATGCAATGAAGTGCAGTGTTCTGGAAAAAAAAAGATACACAGAAACATAAATTCAATTAAATTAATAAATGTTAAAACTCAAGAGGCAATAAGAATGTGTTATTATTTGAAGTTCTGCAACTACTAGCTACAGATATCTGAAAGGACACACACAGAGAAATTATGCAATAGAAGACTCAGACCTCAATATCAAGAAATATATTTGCATAAAAGTTAAATGTCTTTTCTGGAACAGTATGGCAAGATGGTGAGGACAAGAAACAACAGGGAAAAAAAACAGACCAGCTTCATCCTGCTCCATCCTGACTGGCAGTTAGAGACAGTACTATAAAGGTATTTATCAAAGTTATTTTAAGCTAGACAGTAATCAGAAGGATACAACCATCAACTTCATGTTGAGGTGGAACTTTGAGATGTTGAGCCCTTGCTACTCCTTTGCAATTGCAGTGAGTCTGTAAGTATTCATCATCACAGGAAAAATTACATCTTCAGAACTGGTAATTCCAGAATATTAATTCCAGTAAATAACTAAACATTCATATGCAGAAAACTTAGTTTTACTTTGTAAAATTATATCAGTTACTTCCAAGGCAAAATCTGCTGCAAGCACATTCCTTCAAGGGCACATAGATGGAAATTTCACTGTAAACTCAAAAGCCAGTGGCAGGGACCTTGCAGGGTGTACCAATCAACAATATAAAATACAATCAGTTGCTAGCAGCAAGAAAAATTCAGTTCTTCTTATTAAAAGATTAAGTTTGAAGAGTTTGTGTATTTTTAAGTGATTAAATGCACTTAGAATCACTTACCTTTAAATTTGATGTCAAGACCACTAAATTCCAATTCAACTCCTTGAAGTGCTTCCCCTAGGGTTTCATGGTAATGGCTGATGCTTTTTTTTGATCCCACACAGAAAGGGAGAGAGAAGTACTTGTATGTTTCTTGGCGATTGTGGTAGGGTCCTACAGTATTCATCCACAGAACAACCTCCTCTTTATCTTGGTACTGAAAGATAAAGTTATTGAGTTAGATGAGAAGCCCAGCAGAATAAAAATGTTCAAGAAGCTCCCATTGATATTAACTATCAGGGCAGGATTGATCTATCACAGGCAACAGTCACATTTAAAGACAGAGGAGCATTTTTGTCTTTTGCATGACAGGGATTCTAGGATAAAATTTCAGCCTGCTTTTGTAGGAAAAAAAAAGCCAAGTTGATCATACAGTTCCCTAGAGCCTAACAGTGAAGTATCAGATGAGGGGGATTTAAGAAAAATGTAGAAGATACAGTGAGCAGAAGTGGTAAAAAGCAGAAGTCTTGAAAATAAATAAGCTTTTACTAATTTTGTAAAAACATAGATCAGTTAAAAGCAAAACTCAGCTAATCTCAACTGAAAGAAAGGAAACACCAAATTAATGTCTTGTTAAACAAGATATTAGCAAAGTAGTCAGGCAATCTACCCACACTGACACATATTCTGTATTTTCCTAAAATGCAGCTCCCTTTACTTTTTAGCAAGGGTATAAATTGCATTCAAAACTCCCAGAAGAGCACAATGCCTCACAGGAAGCACTAAAATTAAACTGTTGCATACCTACAGTAGCCAAGAGCCAAAGTCAGACAGAAGAACTGTATTTTGATGCATTTCCAACATTCCCACAGTGAAAAAACAGAACAGCAAGAAGTCTGGGGGCTGCCATGAAATTCTCTCTGGGAACATTCACTCTTCACTTTCCACAGCTACTGTTAGCCAGGAAAAGATATTCCTTGTCTAGCAGCCAGTAATTTTTTTCAAGCCCTTATTACTTCTGAACAACAGAAAAAGCACTTAAAGTCATTAATCTATTAGTATTCAAATACTGGATGAATTCAGGAAAATTAGATGATCTGAAATAATAATTTGCATTACACTTGTATGCATCTGGATGAGGTATCCAATTTGCTGATTACTAGACAAAGTCTCTCATGCAGCACAACTTCTTCACCTGTAATTTCAACAGAATAAGAGGAACAGGGACTGTGATATAACTAAGGCAGGAAAACCCACTACTTATAACTGCATACACATGAAAGTAAATCACTGTATAGGTCCTGAATTTTTTTAGGTACAGAAGTATAAAGTACTGTTATAAGACCAAAACACAGAACACCCTGGAGAAGAAAAGAAAGTAAAATGTTAATTAGACATAACTATTATATAGTGCACAGCTGAAATACTGAATACACTTCTGTATCTCCATTTTTAACAAATGAACATAGGTTTTTCAACTCCATTTATTCTGAACAATCACAGTCACACCAAGAGGTTAATGCAGAAATAATTAGGTACATGCAGAATAAAAAAAAATATTCAGATGAAGTGTTTAAAAGTTAAACTCAAGGATTTAAACATGCTTTGGAAAACAATTTAATTCCTTTAAACTAACACACCATCTCAATTAAAGGCTTATCGTTTTTTGTTTACAAAGATGTACAAAGGTCATTCCAGCCTCTTATGTGAGTGATTTCCAACAAGAAATTTAAAATATCTTACTAATTTCATTCTGAGCTGCAGTAGAGACCAAACCCTTTGCAGAGCACACACTTCAGAGCATTTCTGACAGGCAAAGAATGTCAAAGAAGTATCAAAAAGTAAACAAGAAGAGAAAACAAGAGAAAGTAGGCATTCTTCCTCTCTGCCAGCCACCAGCAAGGTGATACCAGGGGAGCACAGCTGTCCAAAGAAAGTTGGTAAAGAAAACAGAAAGAAAGTAAAATCACATTTCCAACCCCCTCAGCTGCAGAAGCAGACAGTGGAATCTGCACTTCAAATCTGCCTCTAGCTCTTGCCAAGGGAGCACGGGACAAGCTGGTCCATTTCTTCCTAGCCTGTTATTTCTAGCATGTCTTCTGTTTCTTCCTCTAACAGCTGCAGAACGTATTTCCAGCCCCTTCTCAAAACAGTCTTAACTTGTCAAGAGCCCACTTTAGCACTAGTCGTACCGAACAGCTTACATGTGAACTGACCTCTGTTCAACCTTCAGTAATAGAATATGACAACATCCTTAGGTCTGTGAGTTCATCTTTGCCTGAATAAAGAAAGCCCTGACCACTGCTTTTCTTAGCTGCTTGTTTCTGACATGCTTCATACTGAGCTGGGACCTCCACATTTTTGGAATTACACCAGAAATGACAGACAAGGCAAAAACCAACAGATTAAGAACATAAAATGAAAAATCTTGTTATATTTTCTGATCTACCAATGTAACTAATTAGTAATTACAACATCTGCACTAACAAATCTGGTCTTTGCTTGTCTCTTATCTGCATGGGGCTTAGTCCTTCTTCAAGGCTTACAAGTTTTTCCCACAATGACTCCAAGATGCCATCAGCCTGCTCTAGAGAGAAAAGGGGCCACATCAAACAGATGCAAAGAATTCAGTCTGCATTTATTACTTCCTCCTTTCTCACAACCACCCCAGAACAGCACGAGATAAATCTTTTCAGGCCTGCTACATAAACAAACATGACACCTCAGCCAGCCCAGGCTACACCTCACTCACAGCCGTCCTCAGGCACAGCCGCCTGCCGTCCATCAGGTGCTCCCAGTGGCCTCCTCAAATGAAGTGTTGTAGTAAAAGCAAAACAACTTAAGCACCTGCAGCTTAAAGTTGGGGATGGTGTCTAGCAGAAACTGAAGGACATTTTTTTTCTCTCTACATTTGCTGGGTTTTGCTCATTGTCAATTATAAGGATGAGCTTTCACATTTAAATACATTTCTCTCATCCTCACATTCTTAGCCTAGTGGTAGGTAAATTTGGTGGCAAGAACACAGTGCTATTTAAGAGTTTGAGTATGGTGGTTTGATGGTGGGTTTTCTGCCTGGCTTCTTTTTTTTCTGTTTCATTAGTGCCTTCATAATATCAAAACATCTACAACAAATACCAGTGCCAACACAAAGGAAAATTTATGTAGGCAAGACAAAGCACTAGATTATCTTGTACTGTCACCTCTTTATGAAGACTGTTAGGTTTTGAGAAGGCTTACATACAACACACCTTACAGCAAAAAGGTCATGCTATGAGAGAAAGAACATAAAGTAAGCCAAGATGAACACCATAAGTAACAAGGCAAAGAAGGTCAACAAATAAGATGCTGCAATCTGTACTCTGGTGCATCTCAGCAAGCTCTTCTGGTTTTGGTTCACATGAAGTGATAATATACTGCATGCAGCACAGAGATCCTAATTATATTCACAGACACAAGCATTTAACAACTTGGTCACAGTGTCACAACTCACATAGTTCAGTACTTCTACATGTGAGAGAAAGTTACAAAACACAATTTTATTTATGTCTCACTGTAATTTATGAAAAAATGTCTGTAAGCTTTGCATATTTTTCTGCACTAAGCTTAGTATCAGCTCAGTAATTTCTGTAACTATATGGAATGTATAATGATACATTTATAGATGCAGCCTGAAAAGTCTCAGCATCGACACAAGTTACCTACCACATAGCTGTTAAGCTAAGGGAAACAAACGTTCAGAAACTTTTTTCTGTAATTGCCAACCAGGTGGTGGAGGACCAACCTTCTCCACCAGGTGTAGCTGTACCTCAAGTGCAACTACACATCATCTACAACCCTCATGACAGCTGAGGACATGTGTTCCAAAGCAGCACAATATGGTCATGCTGCCTGTTCAGAGCACTGGGCTGCAGGGATGTGTCCTCAAGCTAAAATCACATCCAACCCATCTACAGCTCCTCCTTGCTGCTGGTATTGAAGGGTCCACTCTAGTTCCCTGCAGAACACTAAAGGGGCAGGAAGTCTCACGTGGCCAGGAGTGGATCTCTTCTATGTAACACAACTAGTGAAAAACTGGGGGTGTGCACCACTTAATACAAAGACAATTTCCATACACCTATAGAGTTTAGAAACTATTCAAGCAATACTGACACTACCTTCAGTACAGCACATGCATCTTTCTTTCCTGTTACCCAACAGGGCACCCATGGTGTGGAAAGCAACTACGTTCTCTTTGCACAACTGTAGAAATTAGCATGCTAACCCTAAAAATAGACTATTTATTCTACAAAACAATTAAGGCTAGATTAAATCAGTATACGAAAGGTTACAGAAAAAGATGAGACTGTCAAGTTGCTGATATTCTTCTTTAAACCTGGAAAACACTTTGCAAAAAAATGATAGGAGACAAAAAGAGGATTACAACTGCCAAATCTCATGTGATGATTCAGCAAAATAAATTCAAATCAAGACAGTTTCTTTCAGATAATATGCAATTTTACTCCTTTTCTTGAATAAATGTCTGGAATGACACTCTCCACAGTGCACATCCTTCAGGGGGAAAAAAGGAGCAACATTATTTGTTACTGGCAGAGCAAAGATGTAGAAGCAGGACAGGAAATACAGGTGGCAGCAAGTCAGACTCACCGGGTAATATCCCAGGCTTGTACTCCTCAGTATGTTACAGATATTCTACCTACTGAGCACTTTGATAATACTCAGTGTTTGCAGCTCACATCCACACCCTATTAAACTGTGGATTTCAGCCTCATGCTCTCCTTTGGACAAAGCAGGTAACTATTTCAAGTAACATTTCTTTATTTCTCTCTGAATTTTAGGCCTCACCAAGATGTGCCTAGAACTGCACCAGTGGCACAGGCTGAACTATTGTACATGCAGTACCTTTACTGTTACACCTCCTAGATGCACGAGATTGCTCAGGCACACCACGTCCTGCTTCCATGACATTTATTTCACCTCTTCAAAATGGAAACACAACTTCAAAGAGGAATCAGGCTGCTCATCTGTGCACAACTTCACATGCAAATAAGTATTTTACATGAACTGAAATGCTTTCCACAGTGTTTCTCTAACTGACAATTTTCACATACTATACAAAGCTCCTAATTTTATATACTAATTTTAAATAAGCCTTACATGCTCAGGGTTTTAACGCACTTCACTGAAGTCAAGCAAAAATGCTTTTCTCAACCAAAATTAGGAATTTTGCTATGCAATACAGGATGGGCTTTGTTTATTTTTCAATGTTTTTCATATATTTCTATTCTTGCAGACCACAAACAAACTGAAGCAACATTAAACCTAAAATGCTACCTACTCTCTAGACCATTCTCCTGCAACAAAAACCACAGGATATTTCAGAATGTTTTATGGTTTGTCTATTTCACCATCAATTCCAACAAGTCTAGCAACAGAAGATGTGAAAGCAAAGGCCAGCCCTGTTTCTGCAGGATCAGTATACACTGTGATAGGGCTGCCAGTACCCCATTGATACTATCACCTCCACAAATAAAAGGACAACTGTCAAAAATGTTGCAATTATTATAATACAGGTAATGAGCAAGTACATGACATGCTCTGAGGCACGAAAATAAGTTAAAGAATCACCAGACAAGTTTTCAGTTAGTTCCTGATGAACTGTTCTGTTATGGTCTGAAGTTATGCTGGTGTACTGTCTTTAGACAATAGAGATTTTAAATGATGTATCAAAAATTTCTCTTCACTTACTATTAATTTTAAATACCCATGTCTTTATCTTATAATTGTGTTTACACTACTCTTCCTCCAAAGAAAGGCAGATGTGATTTTTAGAGACTAAATCAAATTTAAGATAAAGGATATAGGTGTTGATTCAGTGATACCATCCATACCTAGTATCTCCAGAAACAATAGCATAGACCTAGAACTTCATGCAGAGTCCTCTCACAACTACCTTTTATAGTATTTGCTTAGAAGTCCACAATTATAAAGGATATTATAATACATATTACAGCACACACTGCATACAATCCCATGTCATAGCAGCATTAAAAGCTTAAAACAGCACTTCTGTATGTCCAACATGCTGAGCACTGGTAACACTCTGCGCAGCTGTGTCAGGGTGCACCAGCACACCTTCCCAGGGAGCTGCACACCAAGGAAATGGAAGCACAAGGATGTGTATTCCTACCACCAGGTAGGAATACACGAGTTTTAAAGCCAGTGAAAATTTAGTTTGAGATTACCAAATCCTAAATTTCCCTTCCACTTCTCCGAAAGTGAGCAGAGCCTTCAAAATGTAGTTAAGCACTTTGATTATGAGACGATTATCTTCCAATTGCAATCATATTTAAAACTGAATTTCAATAAAATGTAATATTTAAGGAATATTTCCTTCAGGTTCTTTATCTTAAAATCAGTATACTACTAGAAAACCCTGGTCATGTTTCATTCATGCTATTAATGCTTGCAGTCCAATCTCCCACATAAGATTAAAATATCAAAATACCCAAGCCAGGAGACAGCCTTCCAAAAAAAGGCAACTGTCTTTCTACACCAACTATTCCTAACCTATCACATAACCTATCCAGTTAATAAACTGGACATTATGTGAACAAGAACACTAAACCCAAATAGACTTATACCTCCTCAGAGTTGAAAAGCTTAGATGAAAAAAATGACATGCCCTCAAAAGGAATTTGTAATTTCCATGGGTAATTGTTTAGGCTATCATTCAGAAGACCTAAAAACCACCAGAAATCGCTTTTCAAGGGAGAGCACAAACCCAAATAAATTCAGTGTCAGCTTTATTTTTTACCTAGAAGATTACCAATATTAATTTAATAATGAATAATTCCTCAAGTCAACCAGCCCTTAAAATAAACACAGTGCTATGCTGAAAACCATCTCACCTCAGCAGAAGCCTCACTCTAAAGCATAGGTTCAGTAACAAAACAGGGACCTAAACTAGTTAAAAGAATATCTGTTTCTTCAAAGTACTGAATGTTAGATTAACTCTTCTGTCATTTGCAGCACCAATAAATCCACCTTCCTTTCAAAAAATAAACACAATCCTAATCAGTTTTAAAGTCCTCAAAAATGCATGGAATGAGAAAATTACCTACCACTTATACAAAAACAATCAATACTATTTAGCTGTTTTAGTAAGAACACTTGGTAAGCTTTACCACACACCTCATCTTGAGAAAACTATGTAAGAAACTCAGTAAGTGTTTACCAGCCAGGCTGCTCAAGAGCAAAAAAAGTCCTGACAGTCAGACAGACCCAGTGTTTAATCACAGCCATATTCAACCCACTCCACTTGCCGGAAATAGAGAAAGTTTTCAGGCAAGTCTCGTTCCAAAATCACATCTCAGCTTATCACATAAACTTCCACTTTTTCACACTGAAAGCCACGGGAAACAACACTCCGATGTAAAATCAGAAACTGACGAAGCACAGGTATTTTTTTCCTAGAGAATCTTTTTGGGCAATATTGCGAGCACTTCATTAAAACTATTCTCACGCCAATGTGTGAGCGCTCAAATTGTATTTTATACACCCATTTTTCTTGCGGGTGTGTGGCATTGTCCCCGTCCTGCTCTCACTCCGCAGCCCATTCCCGAGCCGCCCTGCCTCTTCCCGAGGGGAGCTGTCAGCCCGTCCCGCGGGGCTGTCAGAGCCGCGCTCCGGCGTGGACTTGTGCTCTGAAGCAAGAGCAAACATCCTCCCGAGCAAACAACGCTCTCCAAACAAAGCTCGCGTACCTGCCGGGGCGTTTATCTGCTCCAGGAAAAGGTGGGACACCCCGCCCGGCCGCACAAGGATGTGCAAACCGGATCAGAGGACTCGGTGGCCCTGCCCCGAGCGCCCCGGCGTCCCCCTCCCGCCGAA
>VYXD01000212.1:9676-41499 GCA_013397195.1 Hylia prasina
CCGAGCCGGCCCGGCGCAGGCACCGCCGCGCCCCAGCTGCGCTTCGCTCTGCCGCGGGGAGCGCGGCCCCCCGCAAAACCCGGCCTGGAGCTCCGGAGCGGCGAGGCGTGAGGGCTCACCTTCGCCTGCCTCGGTGGCGTCCGGAGGAGGCGTAGGTTCAACCGAGAGCGCTCCTCCGTGGGGTCAAGGGCGGCTCGTAGCGTCCCATCGCTGGGTCCAACTTCCCAAAGTCGCGGCTGGGTAGTAGCTGAGGCCTCTCCAGCCGAGCCCGTCTCGGGGCTCCCGCACCCTCCCCGGCAGGCCGTGTCCGCTCACTTCACCTGTCTTCAGCATCTCTGAAGTAAAAAATCTGTGTCGGTTTGGTACGAATTGCCAAGGAGGTGTAAACAGCAACAGAGAAATCAATTTTTTGTGCTGCATAAAGGATCGCAGAATCACATAATAGGTAAGGTTGGAAGGGACCACAGTGGGTCATCTGCTCCAGCTTCCTTGCCTAAGCTGGGTCATCCTAGAGCACAGGACACAGGATTGTGTCCAGATGATTCTTGAATATCTCCAGAGAAGGCGAATCCACAACCTCTCTGGGCAATCTATTCCAGTGCTCTGTCACCCACACAGTAATGAAAATCCCTCACATTCACGTGGAACTTCTGTGCGTCACTTTCTGCCCATTGCTCCTTGTGTCCTAATGGTTGGCACCAACAAAAATATCCTGGCTCTAGTTTCTTGGACACCTCCCCCCCACCACCTTTAGATATTTTTGCACATGAATGAGGTCGCCTCTCAGTTTTCTCCAGATGAATGGGTCGGCCTGGGCACAGGCCATGCTGCTTCAGGAGTGCTGGGTACAAAGAGCCATAATACCCACAGCCCCCCACTTTAGATATCCCACAGACCCTCACTTGGGAGGGGGGCTGAGGCAGTGCCTGCTCTTTGCAGCCTTGAGCTCCTTTCCTAAAGTGCACACAAATGTTCCCCTAAATGCCATGAAACTCGCCTGAGCCTGCTCAGGCTAGGATCATGCACGAACCAACCTGTCAGTTCAGCAAAGGTAGGACCGAGGCATGCTCTGTCAACATCATTTCACGTGAGCCAACCAAAAGCTGTCCATCGATAGTCACCGCTATCACTTGCCATTACTTTTTCAGGGACTTCAATGAAATGGGAGATATTTTTTGTGTGTATATTACCCCTCCCTGAGCTATCTTCTCCCATGTGCAATATGTTTCTTCCCTTACAGATTAAATTTCATCCACTAATTGACAAGTACACATCTTACTTGGAGTTCTGCCCATTTTTGACATTGAGCATGTGGCTCTTTTTGAACAAGGTGTAGCTGTGATTTACACCAGCGCACAATTTTTGCTTGTTTCCTAAATGTAGTTTTCGTAATACAGTGTTGTCAGCTCTCATGATTGTTTGGTGAACTGATGTTCTGTGGTAGAAATTCTGTAACGTTCCAGTTACGCAAGTCAAGTAAGAATTTTGGCTTTCATCTAAAAGGAAAATGTCTGTTTCTGGTCCTCTTATTTGCAACAGAAACTTACGTTGTGTGCTGTAGCAGCTCTGAACCAAAAGGAAAGGAAACATAAATGTGTTATTATGACCATCATTGGTATTGTTTTATTTTAGCTCTCTTGATACTTGTGTCCCTGAGTCTTTATAGCCTGGCAATACTTAATATAAGATATGGATAAAAAGCCTTGTGCAGCTTCCACAGCCACCTGTTTCTCAGCTCAGATCTCTCCACTATATTTTAAGGTGAGACAAACAAGCATTATTACTTTGAGGGACTGTAGTTTTGGCAGCTGACTATATGTTTTTTTCTGGATGATTTCTGTAAAAATAAGTCATTTATGATTTTTACAGATTAGTATATCAGCAGAAGTCTGTGTTGTACTACAAGAGAGGTGCCATTTTCTCTAAATGTGTATAGCATGCCATAGCTTTTCACAGTTTGCCATGGGAGAGATCTTCAGGAGTTTTTCGGTCTTTTTTCTCAAATACATTCGTACAAAATCTACCAAGAGGGAGAGATGATTGTTTATAGAAAGTTTACTTTGTCTTGTCTTATTTTCCATCATTGACAAACACCCTCTTATATCTTTCCATACCAATTAAGCAATTTTTCTCTTACTACATTTTACCATGAGAACATTCATCTGTCTCTTAACAGTTTTGGCTCCTGACCTTCTCATGGTCAGGCTAACACTTCCCACCTACACACACACTCATACAAGTATTCTTCATCTATCAGAAGGTATTTCCCACATGGTTTGAGAGGTTATCCTTTCTCAAGGGGCTGCACTGTCAGCATCATAGTTTGGGGCACCTGTCCATTGACTCCTGAATCTCTCTGTAATTACATTCCTGTTTCACACACCATTATGTCCCCATGTTTGGCTGGTTGCAAAATCCACCTCAGCAAGGGCTCCAGGTTCTGTGGCAGAACCACAGGAAATAGGTTCGCTCCATTGCAACCATGGCAACACTTTTCAAAGATGCAGCCTACAGTCTTTGTGAGTCTTCCAGTTTTCCATGGCAGCCTCCTTTCTCAGAGGCTACATCTACTCCAGGAATAAGTATGTTGCAAAACACGTAAGTTGATATTCAATAAAATACATCCTTAGCATGTACAAAACCACCTGAGCTCTAAGAAAGAGTGGAGGACTACATATAGTCCTGTGAACTTAATATAAGAATTCAACAAAAGGGAGAGGTAATTTTAACTTCTGCTTCAGAAAGGCCCTGTGCCATTAAATCAGCCAAATTTTTATAAATCCAAAATCTCAGTTGTGTTCTCACTTGTTAAAGTAGAACCAAAATAAGCACTTTGGTCTTTAGGTTGCCCATTTCCTGAAGATATGAGATTCCTAGGAGGCCTTACACTTGGATATACCTATGGACCTAGGGAGTTTAGAGACAAACATTTTGCTTTGCTGTCCTGCTGTACCAAGCCAAATTCTCAAATTTAGGGAGCTCATGAATTTCTGTAAGGTTCAAGAGTGACTTGAAAGTTCTCTCAGTATGTTTTGATAGGGCTTATGTTATGCATTCACCTGTGAATTATCAAGAGTTTGAAATAATGCACTCAGAAGAGTGGAAGTAAAAACTTCATGAGCCAAAAATTATTTTGTGGGAGAGAGTGAGGTAGAAGGAAAAAAATTTGTAGAACTTTATAGCCTGTGGTATTAAAATCAATGGAAGATCTTCCACTGGCTGCAGTGACAGTGGATGTGGGCAGCGATACCTATAGTCAGACTGTAGACTGAAATAACACCAGGTTCAAAAGTAGTGTGTTTTTTACAATGTCTGTGTAGATGCAATTTCCCAAATGTTAGGTCTCCACCTATGTTTCTTTTCTGAGTCTTTTGAGTTGAGCAGTGGACACTAGACAGCCTCTCTTTCCTCTAATATGCATCACACCTGGCTCCTGTAGCAGCACCATGCCACATTTGACACAGAGCCTAGATTTTGAGCTAAACATAACAGGAACCCTTTAAATGTACTTTATATCACTTGCTTGCTGCCCTTTAACAGGGTGGATGTCTTTTTTTCTCACTCACAACTTGCAGATCACCAGTTTGTTCAAGAGTGGGAGATGTCTTTCCAGCTTGAGAAACCAATGTCATTGCTGCCAAATTAACTGGGAGGACAGTTGTTCCATACTGATTGTATGTGGGGCATCTCACTGTACTGATGACAGTTTTGTTATTTTAAATTATAAAGGAGTTTAATTCTCTTCCAATGTCCAGAGTGAACTCATTTGTCAATGTGATGCATTTCATTACCCTCATCAGCTCATTTCCTTTTCGTGATGGAGAAAAAGGCTGAACCTTGTTTTACTTTATGGAAGTCAGGATTCTTTCTAATTAATGAATTTTCTGTTTAGCCAGCACTACGAAAATTGTTCTTTCCACTGTATATGTGTGTGCTGAAGAACACATCTGCTCCTCTGGTAATTTTTTTCAGTAGCACCTTTTTGTCTGAGATGAAAAGGATCCACTCCTAAGTCCTGGACTGAGAGCTGTGCTCCTGAAGGAGAAATTACTCTTTTAAGAGACTTCCAAGAGCTGTAGCCAACCACAGCATACTGTAGATGTTACACTTTTTGTACATTGCATCTTTGCCAATATTTGAATACAAGCCATAATTCAGTGGGAGCATAAATAACTTCCATTCAGAGAGATGGATGCTGTGGTATCAGGCCAAATGGTAAGCCTTGTCAATGCCTGCATTTTCACTTTATCGATCACACAGCATAATACGATGTTCCTTATTTAAATCCTTCATGCAGATGTCATATTGGGTTAATTGACAAGCAACCGGATTTGATAATACGTATAATGCTGTAGCAGCCATTGATTCTTGGATAGTGCGGATGTGCATGTAGTGATCCTGGGGTTATGATTCTCAGCGGTGGGAGATGAATAAGTCGTGTGGGTTGCAATGTAAATTTAAGCTGCTGAGGGGTGAGCATTAACTTACATGCCAGTTTAGATTGATATAATAATTCTTTATAGGGACAGAGCATGATTGGCTGTAAAAGAGTTGTCCTTGTACCTGAATTGTTTCAGAGCAGCAGAGCTTTATGCTGAGCTAACAGCATGCTGTTAAGAATCAGTACTGATGTAAACACAGAGAATGATGGCTTTATGCTGGCCGTTATGTCATGCAGTATTTCACAGTTGTTGAAATCATTTCATTTTCAACCAGGTTGCTTTGTCAGTCTATCATCAAAGACTAAGCAAAGTGCAGTGCTGAAAATGAAATTAAACTCCCAGCTCTCCATATACATAAGTGATAGCACTTTTGTTGAGCTGGAATTCTATAAGAATGCTTACTAATTAATTAATAATATAAAGTTATTTCCTGCTTCACTTCTTTGCCTGAAGTTCATCATAGTTATATTATTAAGTTTTTACATGAATTTATGCTGTTCTAAGTCAGAGACAGCAAGGAGGTAAATAAGAATGAGCAAGGAAAGGAGGTAGATAAGGAGAAGAGTAAAACAGGACACAGAGAAGGCCTATAATGAGATGAAAATTAAGAAGGAGAAAGAGGGGACATCAGAAGAGCAAGAGATGAAGGAAGAAAATAAACAGGACTTGCAAAAACAAGGGAGATGTTAAAGTGAAAAATAAAATAGGGGAATTAATAAAGGAGATGGAAAAAAAGTAAGAAACATCTTTAATTTCTTGCAGGAATATTTAAACTCATTGCTAGCAATGCTGCTTGCTTTAGTTCACTGTGTTTGACTCAAACCTTAGAAACACACTTCTATATGAGTTTTTCCATTTCTTTTTGGCACCTGGCTTGCTCATGTATAGGACTAGGCCTCGAGAGGTCTGAGGAGAATGGGTTTCTAATAAAGCTCCTCCATACCACAGTTCAAAAGCTCTCCCACAATGTAATGCACAATGAAAACTGACACCGCCAAATGGCTTTAGTTTCCCTCTTTTTTTTTTTTCCTCTGGATGTTATGCACTTTTTTTGGCATCTGCATATCTGACTTTAGTTTTTCTGATGAATATTGAGCATGTGGTGTGAAGAAGTAAGCTATAACCAAATATATATGTTTATATATCAAAAACTACAGTAACATAGGTTTTTGTAAGGTTTTTTTCCTAATTCTGTGAGAATAAGCAAATGTGAGCCACTTCCTCTATTATGTAGGTTTATATGGGCTGTGTGGTCAGAGGTGCTTAGCAGTGAATTTGGCTCAGGGCAAGGGAACAACAGCAGTAATTTGAGGGGAGATTTACTCCTGTTAACACTTTTCAGAATTGGCAATAAAATCAGCTCAGTGCTCTTAAGATAGGGAGGGTTGCATTTTAAGCAAAATATGGAAGATATATTACCAACCTGAAAAGTGATCCGGTGAAAAACTGTTTGTTATTAATACCTAAAAAATCCATATATATTTCCAACAAATGAATGATAATGAGAGGGCTGCTCCCTCTTCCTAGAAATGATTACATTTTCTTTGCCCTTCTGGTTTGGCTGCTTTTAGGCTATTGCTTATGTAAAACAGAACACCTCCTAAGCTGTCGTTTACTAAACAATCTCTGGCTTCTGATCTCACGTTACACAAGAAGGTAAATTGTATTCTGTGTGAGAAGCTTTAAACGTGAGCGTAATGGAAAAGGAGTATTCAGTGAAACAAAGACACACCTCCAGAAACAACAAAGACAGTAAGTTTGAGCTACTTAAATTTGAATTTTCATAGTTGAAAAGTAGGATTCAAACATGGAAAAAAGGCATCAACTTTCATTAGCCCCACAGGTATTTATTTTACCAATTTGTATTTTGCTTTTCCCTTCTCTTAGCAAACCTGTGTGGCAGAGTTTGTTGAACAGAGCAGGACAATTCTACTCTGAAATGATGAAATGCTCTTCTGAGAGATCAGCTTCCAAAGGTGAAAATCTGGGGTCACAGCAGGGATGCTGACTGCTCAGTCCAGAGTGCTCTTAAACAAGAGGGGATTCTCAAAGCTATGAGCCATCAGTGATGAAGTCATGACCACATCCAGCTGTGCTATCAGTAAGATAGGCTGCTCAGCTGCAGGCTGTATTTCTGACATGAGCACACAGGATGCATGGCATAGGCCTTAAGGAGTATCCAGACTTTCAGGCACGCTGGTAAATTTGTGCATCATGAAAAGTGTGAGAATCTCATCTTCAGTCTGCAGACCGACTCCATGCAAAAAGCTGCTGGTTTATTAGATGGTGGTGTCCATCCACTGATGTGTCATAAAGTAGGCAAATGTCAAAGTGTTTGTGTACAGTATATGGACAGGGAGTCTTCTGTGATAGCCATCAGATGAGAGGGAGAAAGCAGCTCAGTCCCAGGCTCCACAAAGGTGTAAGAGCTATTCTTGCTCCTATAGGCACAGGTAATTAATCTTGTCTGTCATGCTAGAGCTGTTGAGAATAGCTACGGGCAAAGTGTTGCAATACAGGAATCACTCCAAGGACTTACTGCAGTGGAGTTTGACCCACACTAATTCAGTAGAGTTAGAAGTCCAAGGCCGAATGAGAGAAAATCTGTGGACAGTAGCATATGGGACTGGACATAGCGTTGAACAGTTGAACACTATTATTCAAATTGTGGTAAATTATTCTCTGTGATCTGCATGTCCCTAAGAATAAGTGGAGGCAGAGATAAAATGAGGGCACAAATGGGGGATTTCACTTTCCTGTGCTTTGGAGGAGCTGGCAAAGATCCAAGCTCGTTCCAGCCTAATACAGGATCATCACCAAAACCATGCACCAAGCTGACTCTGAGGCTGCCCACCTGGCATTTGCCTGTCAGCTGTATAGGTTGTAGTCCTGTGTGTCAAGGCAGAGAAATACCTCTTTCATGAAGGAATGTCTTTTCTTATATTAGTCATTGGGATGTGCCAGAAACATGCTTAGCTTATTCAGAACGACTGGGCAAGAGCAAAAGGAAAATCAGTAACTTTTCTCAGAAATTATGACGTAATTGCCTTTTCTCCCTGGAATCAGGCACAGAAGTCCCTGGCAGAGAGCAATACCTGAGAAAGCTTTACAGCGAAAAAGTATTCATATTCCTGAAAACAAAACAGCTGAAAAAAAAAGGATCAGCAAAAGATGCTTCTTCTAAGGAACACTTTGTGCAAATTCGCTTCACAATTAGTCAGAAGGCACCTAACGTGCTTGCCCTGAACCTGTCTAAGAGAGGGACTGGGGGCAGCCTATTCTGTCTGTGGCAGAGGAGGGAATTTGAGCACTCTCATGGGTAATTTAGAAACATCTAAAAGAGACCCCTCCTTGTAATCTGGGGGCTAAAGGCCAGGTTAGTTACGGAATAAACACGATCAGTACTTTGCATGGTGCTGTGTCACACACAGTGTGTTCTTCTTCGAGAGCCGTGCCTGGCAACTGCATTGTTTTCCTCATTCATCATACACCGGGCGTGCATTAGTGACAGCACTGTAGGATATTGTATTCTTCATACTGAAATGCATATATCTACCTGTCAGAAACCCACATGTTGTCCCAATAAGGGCCAAGGCTTAACTGCTTCTTAGTAGTCTGGTGCAGAAGCGCACATTACACAACTACCCTCTGTGTTCAAACGAGCCAGTACCTCGGATAGAGGCTGTTGCAAACCAGGATGGCAGCTGTCTGTGGATATAATCGCCACTGAAGACATACTGCCAGGGCTTCTGTGTCCTGGTTGCACAGCTAGGGGCAGAGCACTCAAATATTTCTAAAGCTAGATATGCAAATGCCTCTGGAATGAAGCCTTTTACAGTTCTGCTCTCATTAACCTGATTTGCATATGTAAATGACCTCTTGCCACATGATAATGAGGTCTGCTCATGCAGAGATGTTCAGCATATAAGCAGAGGGTTTTCAGTGACAATTCAGAGCATTTTGGCTGAAGTGATTGGTAGAGAGACAGGACCAAGAAAGAGGTAGACATAGAATCCAGGGATAACAAGGCAAGGAAGCAGAAGGAAGCTTAAAAAAATCAAACATTGTAGATGCCGCTTCCAAAGGCTAAGGGCATCTGCAGTTCTAATGCCTTACCGGAGCAATTTCATAGAAGAGCCTGTGAAATGAGAGCAGCTGGAGAACACTGACAGTTGGGAAGTGACCTGTGGTATGGAGCTACGCAGAAAATAGTGCATGTCTGGCTCTCCTAGAGCAGCGAGTGCATGGTCTAGTGTTCACTGGCTAGTTTAAAGCAGCCTCTTCCAGTTACTCCTGTGAGCACCATCACAGAGAACAGAGAGCTAGACACGTGGTGGTGGGTCAATCCTTCTCTGAGGGCAGTGCCCACTCTAATCATTGCACTCTCACATGCAGTCTGTGCATACTCTTTGCCACTGTCACATTCATCCTAAGGTGACATTTCTCACCACAATATGCTGCTTAGCTTCTCATCAGGGAAATTTTATATCTATGCCTTGCTCAGTATATGTGGAGGCATGACAAAATCCCTCCTAGGTTACCCTCCTTGGATACCGTGCCACTTTTAGAGAAGAAATGACTGCTCATCTCCTGAGATATCTGTCTTCCTACTTGCTGTGTTTAACTCTTGGTTCCTGGTCCTGCCACGGAACACTCAGCTGCTGAGGATTTGCTGACTCAAAGCTCTGCAAAACCTACCTGATCAAGCACCATCCTTATCCAGCTCAGAAAAAAACGGAGTGATCAGTCCCACTCAAGATTCACACAGGGTAGGAATATATTTATCCTTTCAAAGGAGGAAATGGCTCTGAAGACCAGTTCTTCTCAAGGCCAACTGGGAGCCAGTGTAGCTGGCAGCCAATATCTGCTATTGCCAATGACAAAAAAAAAAAAGTGGGGGAACTCAGAACTTGCCTGTGAGAAAATCCTTTGTTCCTTTGTTCAGCCAGTTGACTGTCAGTTTGTATTGGTACTTTGTCAGGTGTGGTTGGTCTCTTTTTGTCACTGGAAAAATAATAGTAGCCAGGACCAAATATCCATAACAAGCCCTGATTCATGGTTGCTTACCAGCTGGTAAGGAAATAGAGTAGCAGTGCATGTCACAGTCAATTAAAAAGAAGTTGTGTACCTATCTTCTTGAACAAGCCAGAGTTCGCCAAATTAAGTTAAAGTAACAGTGAAGGCAAAGCAACTTGGGTGTCGGATTAATATAGAAAGTTGAATTCAAACCTATTGAGGAAATTAGTTCATCTCATTACTGCTTTTGCTTAACTCCCACTCACACCAAAGGAGGGATAATGCATATGGGAGACAGAGAAACCTGACACGCTTGTATTGCATTACCTGTCCACTGCTGACAGAAATATATGCAGTATGACTACAAGTAATGGTTAACTTCAAAGCATTAAAAACTGATTGTCAAACATGCCCCATCCTTTTTGCACATCAGTAGGCAGCTCCTGGAGCAGCCACTGGCCCAAGCCAAATTCATCTGTGCTCCACCCTTTACAACATGGTCATTACATGGAAAAACTATAGTGTACTCCCTCCCCATCATGTCCACCACAAAGAGATTAAATCAACAGATTCAGTGTTACTATATTCACACAGTCAGTTTTGTATTTCACAGCCAACAATATCATCCAGACTCAGGACTGTCCCTTTCTTAAAAGCCTTCAGGTCTGGGCTCTAGTTTTCTAATGTTATATTCCAAAGCCTTCTCAACACTGAGTGCTCAGTTTTTAAGAAAAACAACAGTATTGCATATCTGTGCTAATATTAATTTGTTTGGTGGTTGTAAGAAAAAGAGTAGTGTGCAGAACCACCTACAAATGAGTAGTGTCTAAAGAGCTTAGTCTGGGCCTGGTGGCTTATCCATATAAATAAATCAGAAGGATCTGGCAGAGCACGCAGGGTCTTTTGAGTGGTTCTGTATAGCCTGTCTGAGCAGCAAGCCCTTAACCACACACTCAAACAGCCTCTGGGAGCACTCAGTCTATTTGGGCAACTAACAACCTGTCCTGAAACTGAACCTTCAAGCATTTGCCATTTAGAAAAGGCTGTCAGCCCACTAAGCCAAAAGCTCGTGGAATTCTCTCACTTATTTGGTGCCATCTTTAAAACATCTTTTGTTTAACTTTATTTTTAGCTTTTAGTAGGCAGGCTTTTTTTTTCCTTGTTTTTAGAGGCTTTAATCAGACGAGTTTTATGAGGCTATTCCAGGAGAAGATATTTAATTAATTCCAGACCTTTCTCTTCCCTCTCTTTTGTTCAACTTAGGTATACCATCTACATACCTGTCTATAACAACTGAGGTAAAAATCCTATGAGACTTCTAAGAAGCTTGGTTCATCTTTCATTAGATCACAGCAGAACTGAACCATATCCTCTCATTGCTAGACAGTTTTTGAACTAGGCATTTCCCAGTCTCACTGGGGTATGTATGCGAGCTGGAAAGCTTCACAATGCATTAAGATTTCATGAGGGCCTAATTCTGTTCTCTGTTGCACTGCCCTGAATCTTCAGTGCTCAGCACTTCTGTTCAGCGCCACATAACTGGGAATACAGTAAGGCTCTGAGTAGCCAAGTTCCATTGAATGGACCATCTGAAAACCAGTGTTCTAGCCATGCTATTTGTGATTTTTATCTTGAACAAACAAAAGTTTAGTGTCATTACTTCATTCCTGTTAGATAAGTGTTTGGGACACAGGAAAGACATTTTGGCTCATAGAGAAAACTTTTCTTCCAAATGTGCTCTTTTCTTTGTTTTAGGGAAAAAAAAAAATAAATAAAAAAAAGGAGAGAGAGAGAGAAAAAGGCAAGGAAAACCCCAACAACATGAAAAAGGCATTTTGAGAGATCTTATTTTGTATTAAATGGTCAATGGCCTTTCATTATTTTGTCATGGATTGGTTGCATCTGGTGCTTCTGTATGAAGTCATACAAAAAGGCACAGAATTCTTCCCTTCTTGATCTGCCCTTTGACAGGATATAATTGCAGAGTATGTGCTTTTGTGAAGAAGTAGCAGCTCTGAACAGAACTTGGACATCTTGTAGACCTGGGACCAGCAAGGACTTTGGCTCAACATACCATTATTAGACGTGTAGACAAGACAAAATAATTGTGTCATACAAACAGTTCCCAGCTCCCACAAAAAGCTGTGGGCAGCTCAGTTTCTCCTGTTCCTGTCTGTAGCATACAATTTAGTCACATTAAAAAAAGTGCTGTGGTTTTAAGTAGTAGCTGATGAGAAACTGAGTAGATTGGAGGAGTTCTTAATTAAGTAATTAGACAAATAAGAGGGGAAGGGATAATATGATACAAAGTGATGAACAGAATAGAATAGAAAAAGTAGGTCAGGAATTTCTGTTCTCCCTATATCGTGATGCAAGAAAAAATGACATGCAGTGAAGTTCAAAGGTGAGAAATTCAAAGTCAGGGAGGGAATGGTGTCACGTAACCAGTAATTATCTAGGGGAAGCCTTTTGCTTCTGGAAGTCCCTGATGCCAAGAATTTATCAGGTTTAGCATTGAGACTAAACTATCCAGAAATACCATAGAGATAATAACAGCTTTACAAAGTGAATTAAACCTCCGTTCTTGTTTTAATCCAGTCCTAAATAGAAAGTCCTTCAGCTTTGGCACCTTCCTTTGAGCTATCTAGTAACGGCCACCATCTAAGATAGGTCAGTGGAGCAGCAAGATCTGAGTCACCTAGTGATTCTTGTACTCTTATGTCCCTATACAAGTCACCTTTATAATTGGTTCAGAGTGCAGGACAAAGTCCCATCCCAGGGATATTTACAGGCTTGTCTTGCCTCTAAGAGCTAAAGCCCCCCAAAAATGAATGTAGAAATGAATGCAGTTTCTCTACAGCCCTAGGAGATACCTAGCTTGAGGAGGATTTGCTGCCTGCAACAAATATCAGCATTCTCAATGAGATTTTCAGAGACACCCATGTTACTTGTCTTGGAAAATGGGCCATCCTTCTGCTGATCTCTAAGTCCCTGGGATGCTTCTCATGTCACCAGGAGCTCAAAGATCTGAGGCCTCATTATTACCACTTTCCATCAGAACAGATTTGCTGCAAATGCACTCTTTTTCTGTACCTTACATATTATTCCAGACATTCAAAACCAACTCTCTCAACTGACTCAAGTGTGTTATGGTGCATTTAAATCTGGTGTGAATCATGAATTTACTGAGGACAAGCTGCTTTATATTTTCAATAAACTTTTGATTCGTGTTTTTTAAGTGTACTTTAGAGTTTTACACACTTTCATCAAAACCAGATGATTTGATTATTTTCTATGTTCATCTACACCACTGCTTTGCCTGCATGTTTACAGCAGCTATTAAAACAGATGAAAGTCATCATGTGTCAGACGGATCAGGGTAATCACATCCACCAGTGAAACATTAATTTTTAGCCTATTCCAGCAAGAAATGCAAGAAAGAGATCATCAAGAATGAAAACTGTTGGATACAGTTGTATTACCAAAGTGATGCAGGTCTCTTGGAGCCTGGTGGCATTCTGTGTGACCAAGGTGATGGCTTCTTGTCATATTTGAATGAGAGCTACCTCATGAAACTGACAGCATCCATTCAACTGGCACTTAAATCCAGAAAGTGTTTCTATGTTTCTAAATAAATATATTTTCTTTTGTCCTGGAGACAATATTCCAGACTGCAGCTCTGGTATTTACTGACATGCACCTTCCTGACATGGTATACTGAAATGCAGTGATATAGTAAAGGAATTTGCATCCTGTATTAATTTGAAAACATAGATCTAGCTTAGTAAAAGATAATGCTAAAATCAGTTTGAAGGAACACAAGACAAACCACATCTCAGCAAAATACTTGTGTTGTTAAAAGTTTATGCCAGCCAGGGAAAAAACCAACAGTACAAGAACTGAAGGACTGCAGCAGTTTAAAGAGAGACTGCTGCAAAACCAGCAAGCGTTGGAACTATTCCACCTGATATAGGCATCCACAGGCTTGTCCAAAGATGTTCTTTTAGCCTGAAAGATGTCAGACCCTGGTCTTACAGCGAAACAAAGGTGTGCACTGATTGATTTCTTCAGACTTTAGCAGCCAATTATCTTCATGAAATTTCTTCCTCCTGTGAGGGAAAAATGGTAACTTTGGTTACTGTCTTCTGCAATATCACAGATTTTCACAGGAAAGAGCCACACCTTACAAATAGAGTTGGAAAGGTATCCTGGTTAAGCACAACAGTGTTAGTGTGAATCCCTCCTGGAAGATACTAAGTCCATGAGGCCATTTTTTATCATAGAACCATTATAGAGACAAGGTTTTAACCAGTGCATATGCCAAATAGTTTTGATCTTCACAGGAACTTTTTTACAAACTCTTTGACCATGCATTCAGTTTGTGTAAGATAGTTTCCTGCAATTCATTTCATTTGCAAAGTTAAATATCATCAGTGTAAAGTGACATCCTGAACAAAATCCACCCTGCTCTATGAAAAAGAACAAGTAAAGGAAATCTGCTCTAGATTTCTGAGAGGTTATGGCAACAGACAGTAGAGTGTTAAATAGAGTGCCATGACAATCTTCTGTAGGTTTCAGGTGAATTTCTGCCTTTCTGTATTCTCCTGAGTATTTATTTGGTGATAACAACTCTGTAAAGTATTTGTAATCTCTTTGCTTTGGGCATTGCTGATGTTATGCACATAGACAACCATCTGTACTTCTGTTTCATGGAAGGCTGAAAAAATAATAGTTTCAGTTGTGAGCTGTGTTAGGGGCGAACAGAAGACTTTTCCAGCATTTCCATTTCTGATTTCTAGGATTAGTTCAAGCTTCCAGTACACCTTGAGACTATGTCCACCCCTAGAAATTACTTCAGATATTCAAAATATAGTTTCACAAAATAGTTGCTTAACTGTGTTTTTGTTAAGGAATAGGAAGCAATCAGAATGGTTAAGTGATATGCAAAAGGCACGTTAACCTTCAAATCGTAGGACTTCAAAGATATCTTTCAAAGAGGATGCTTGGCAATGAGTAAAATGTATATGCATCTCAAAAAACTTGTTAACAGTAAACTGAAAGACTTTACTAAAACATCCTTGTACAGTGGCTTTCTATGGCTGTACAAAAATACAGACACCCATGCACATCCTGGGGAAGGGAGAAATCACTGTGCAATTTGGGGAGTTCAATTACTCATTCCAGTACATTGAATTCACAATTTTATCATAAAGTAATATGGTTTTGTAGAATTTCATTTCTCACCAGTGTTCCAATGTCTTCAAATGAGATTAATTTGTAGGAATGTATTTCTAGTTTCTCAGCATGTTTCAGGTAGATTTTTGGAGTGAACTAAAAAGGAGAAAATATTTTCTGTTGTACACATGTAAGTGCAAAATCAGCTTTTCTGTCAAGCACTATAAATAATAATGAACAGCTCAAAATCTCATCAATGGGCATGGGTTGTCCATTTCAAGAAAAGCTGAAATGAAGGAGGAAGAAATGACTGGGGGAGAGATGCTTTATGTTATTTTGGTTTTTATTTTATTGCTAGAAACTGCTGTCTCTTTACATTTTCTTCTCCTGAAAAAGAGGTTGTGCTCAGTGACTAAATCTGTCCTCCCAAGGGAGCGTGCATTACTACTGCAGCAGCAGAGGTGGAGGCAGCCCAAGCTCAGAGTTAGTCTCAGAGAGTAATCAGCCCTTTTCTTAATATCAAGAACTCAATTCCAACTTCTTGTTTTATTGCTGCCTTATAACAAGGAAAAGGAAAAATAAATGAAGTTACAAGAACTGAATGATAAATTAAGCATATAAAGTCAAGACAGAGAGAATTAATTACTTATTTAAAGATTTGCTCAGCTCTAAGCAGCAGCAATTGTGCTAACTTCTTATGCTGTTTTAACCTTCTTTGCTCTGATTCCAGGCCCATGGCTTTGGAGTTTCCATAGTATTTTTGTTTTCATTAAGATGTGGTGATAACAGCCATTCTTTCCTAGTACAGAAACTTCCATTGGTCTTAGTCCTTTAGTTTTGCCATATTGTCTTTTCTTTTGCTCACCTTTCCTGCCACTGTAGAAGTTTGGCAGGGCAGCGGGTAGATGATTTATAGACAGCTTTGGATTCTTCTATACTTCCTTTATTAAATGGAGCAAGATATTTAATTTGTTCATCATAACTGGCTTGGATGCAGCCTTCATCATTAAAATTTGTCAGCTGTCCACATCTGGAGGAGTAGTCTAATGGTATTGCTTCCCAGGTCTGCCAGCCCATGTCCTATTATTCAGGGGCCTTGTGCCTCTGTGCCAGCTCCTCCCCTCTGCTCCTGCAAAGCTAGAATGTGAGCACATTCATGTTCTCACCTGAATCTCCCTCAAAGGGGTATTTCCCAGTTGAGAAGGGGCCAAGAAACACAATACATCTAAAACTGTATTATCTTCATGAGCTGAAGTGCTGTATGGAGAAAGTGCTCCACAGAAGAGAAAGGAACTCTGAAAATTGCAGAGTCTGAGGCTGCATCCCAAAATAGAAAAGAAAATGTTAAGGTGCTTTGCAGAGACGGACTCTCTTGGAAAGAGGCATGAAGCCAAATGTAAGGGATTGGTAAGTGAACACAGCCCACCTCCCAGTCCATAAGCATTTGATTTAGCTACAAAAGTTGTGGCACCCAAGCAGAGTATGAGTTGATACAAATAAAAGCCAAGCGTTTGTCCAGCAACCATCAGATATTTTCATTAGTTTATTGTCATCTGTGCTCAGTGACACATAGTATACATGCATGAACATAGTCCCAAATCTGGAGACCTGAAAATCTAGTCAAGTCTGAGGCTTCTGGTTCAGGCATTTGTGGGAGTGACTTTGACTGAGAAGTCTTTCAGTCTGGTTTGGTTTGGTTTGGTTTATTTTTGTTTTGATTTGTTTATTTTTGTCTGTTGGGTTTTTTAGTGGTGCTGGAGGGATTAAAAATATCTTCTAGTTCACTGTTCTTGTTGTGGTTTAGTAGTCAAAGTTCCATTATTAGGTAGAACATTGAATTGGAAGAGTGGCTGAAGCAACAAGACAAAATCTGGATTTAAAAAATTGCTCTAAGGACGGTGGGTAGAATGGGGGAACAGGCCTAACAAACACTGACAGCCAGACCTCTGTATGCTGTCTCTTTTACCATCTATATTCATCACTCTCATAAAATGAGTCTAGATAGCTATGATGATAGCTGGACAACCGTGTATATAAGTACAGAAGTCACAGCTATTTAACAAGTGCATTTTCCAAGAGTCAGCATGGAGCTTGCATGGGTAAAGTGCAATCTATGTCACACATTCCTGCTAATGACCTAAAGGACTATGCTCTCACAGCAGAAGGGAAAATTAATCTTCACCACAATTGTTCCATTTCTCAAACTTCTTTTTAGCAAAGATATAAATTGTGCCAAATATCTATCAGTTTTATGATGACAAGACCATCAAACTTGTTTCATTAAACACCCTCCCCCCGCTTACAACTGTCTAAACAAGATTTTTCCATTTAGTACCCTATCAATCCAGAGTTATGATTATTCAGTAACTGAGGGGATCTCTTGTATTTAAATATTAATGTTTGTGTAGTTATTAAAGTATTTGATGATTTGTCCAGGGGCACTGTAAAATTAAATATAGCATGTCATTTATGGTAATACAGAGGAGAATAATAAAAAATCTTTTTCATTCTGGTTTTGTGTCTGGCTCTGCATGTTACTTTTACTGCTTATTTGATAGTTTGGGGTATTGTGTGCTGTTAAACCCTTTTAAATGTAGGATTTCAAAGCATATTGTTCGGAACATATAAAAGATTATCTCCCAAGTTATGACTTTGTGTTGCTGTGTATGAACTGTTGTCTGACAGTTATACTGCTAAAGGGGAAGGCAGTTTTCCAATAAACACTTATCATGTATTGGGTGCTGCAGTACAGTAAGCCCATAAATATTTTGGGAAACTCACTTTTGTCCATGTGGTATTTGCTTTCAGAAATCATCTCAGCCTACTGGAGCAGAGAGGTGTATATGTAATTAGTCTTCTCAAGTTATATATATTTAAAGAACATTATTTAGGCACTCCACTCTGACTTCCTCATGCTATAAAGAGCAAAAGACAGAAAGCAGGAAGGAGAGAGACAGAGCATCTTGAGGCAAACACTTGATTGGCATTTTTATGTGTAGGTGTGTAGCTTCTTCAGGGATAGGTTTTTGAGGTGGGATAATGGAAAATAAAAGTGCCTATGCTTGACCCATTCTTCCAGGGAACCATTCTGTCCATTTAAAACAATAGTAGATAAAAATGACTTTCATAAGGTCACTCAGAGCCAGAGCCAGGAATAGAAAGCAGGTCATATGAATCTAAGTCAGAGCACTTGCTCTGAGACCAGACTGGTATTTCCTGCTGAAAAAAAATTAAATGAGTTAAAATCTTGAATGACTGCTTTTACTGCACAAGAGAGGGGATAAGATTGAGGCCTGCTTCAGTTTTTTCATATAGGTCATTGTAAATGATTCTGTGGCTAATGATGGACAGTTGCTACAGGATATATCTCTTCTTGATAAAAAGGTATAGCAATCTATTATATATATATTTAAAATATTCCTGGCAAACTGAATGAATACAGAAAACAGAAACTGAAACAACAGAAGCAAGTGGTATATTTAAGTTTTATTTATTATGTTCATTCTAAGCCTGTTTTTGAAGCTGATCATAACTTTCTGAGAGTGTCTGTGTGTATATATATATATATGTATATGTATATGTATGTGTGTGTGTAATGTAACAAAATTACCGTAAAGCAGCTTTGTTTATAAATCACAAACATGCAAAAGTCAGGACATTCACTTAGTGTTCTCAGTGAACCAATATTCACCTGTCTCAATACCCAATATAGAGAAGTGCTCTGCTTCATGTTGACTGTGATGGCAAGATACCGAGAGCATTTTTTTTTCACTGGCTTAGCTAGAAATGCTTCACAGGAGGTTTGGGATCCTCATTATGTAACAGCAATTTCAAAATTTTTAATTAAGGGCGTATATGCATGTGAGGCATCTGGATTATGGTTCCAATCCAAAGCCCATTGCAGGCAATACGAAGACTCACATTAAGTACATTAATTGCTCGATCAAAACCCTGTGCTTATACTGGAAATAATACACAAATTAGGGTTAGTGCCTTTTTCAAAGGATAGATTAATCTGCACAGATCTCAGTGCTACCACAACAAGGATGTTTCCCGTTTAAAATGGGTTTGTATATGTTTACATTACACCTTGGTATGCCGTGGGGATATGTGCAACTACCATGCCAGGCTGTCTGAAAGGGCTGGAATGGCAGTATGGCAAAGGATCTGTAGCCTCAGGAGTGATGTGTGGAGAAGCCTTTACTATGAACAGTGAAGAATGGAGACCACATTGATCAGAGACAAATGTGGTATGTAAATCTTCACTCCTTCCCTGTGTCTCAACTGAGTCTTCAGGCACACATCAAATACAGGGAGTGTTTTAGCTAAACACCAACCAAGAGTGCAAGACACCCTTGCACAGGACTAAAATGACTGCAAAGCACAGAACCGGTGTCCCTGTCATGGAGGCCACACAAAGGGTCAGAAGACTTCTCACAGCCTCCTGTAGAACAGCCAAGAAACATGGGGCTTTCAATGAAGTTTGAAAAACAGATGCTCTTACAGCCTTAGAACTGCAACAGCTTCTACCAAACAGCTCTATCAAAACACACCCGACATCTTCTGTCTTGGCACTTCACTCATGTCACTTCACTTCACTGTCACTGCATGCCTATACCTTGCATTTCACTTCAGACTCAAATTCACTTCAGTCTTTATCTTGAGGGCTTATCCCTTTTCATCCTTCATGATTTCATGTAATGAATCAGAAACCTTAGCTCTCACCTCATTTTTACGAAAGATGAAATGCTTTTCATCCCATTTTCTTATGAAGGTATTTTCCCCATGTCTTTATATCTGCATGTGAAGGAGACATTACAGAAGTATGCCTAGTCATTTTATCATCCTCCTTCAAATAATTCTCTTACTCTCACTGTTGTGATGACTAAAAAATTAGCTGAGAATGGTTAAACAGCTGGTGTGCTGTGACCACCACTTCTTATAGTAATTGTAATCCTCCCACTGTAACCTCAACATGTCTCTGTCTTTTTGTTGTATTCATCTGTACTCTCTTAACATATTCTTGGACTGCAAAATATCCAAGATAGGAACCAGCCTTTTTCACTCACCCATAAAAATCAGCATATTGCCTTGCACCCCAGTACCCCCCCGACACATCACTGCTGGGTTCTCTGACTGTTACCTCAAGCACAACTAAATTATAATTTTTTTTGAGAAAATTAATTGGAAGAGAATTATAGACACAAGAGTAATATATCTACTCTGCTTTGCTTTCATGGAAGAAAACATTCATTTTAGATATATTTATTATGTATTCCAGAAATATATTCCAGATATTCCAGAAATATAGGGACACACATCATATATCAGACTTCAGTGTATTGTTGGAAAGTTACTGGGAATTGGTGCACTGCACACCAATATATATCTCTAATATTTGGACAATAATTCTGCACCTCAGAAGGATGTTGCAAGGATTAGTTAACAAGCTAGCATTTATAAAGTGCTTTGAACATTAAAAGGGATACCTAAATGTTCCTTATTATTATTATTAATAATAATAACAACAATAATAATAATCTGCATATTTATTAAAACTTGTCAGAATCACTAAATATGCAAAATCTCTGTTCGGTGTATTATTATTTTGTAATGTAGCGATGAAGTTCTATGCATGCCAAGAAAGACTGTGTCATGTTTGATTGGCAAAAATCTTTCCCCTGCAGTATGTGCCTGCCTCCTGCTACTTACATATATCAGAAATGATTGGTAGGTGCCATTCAAACTTTACATATTTTTCCTTATAGCCTCTAGAAAGACCAAAGGTTAGCAAAGTAGTGTTTTCTCTGCTGTAATTAGAGCTGTACTAATCCCAGGTTGTGACTCAACAGGTACAGAAGAGATATGTTGTTTCAAGAACTGTTAGGAATGGACAGGCAAGGACTTGTCAATCCACAGCCCGTGCAGAGCAATCCTGAGCAGCCTGGATCTACAAGGTAACTTCCTCCGCAGTAATTTCAACTAATCATGGTGTTATATCATGGGTAGGTTATATAAAGTTAAAAAAAAAACACAAGAAAACCATAGCAAAACAATTTATAGCAAAGCACGCCCCATCTCCAAAGAGAATGTCCCCCTTTTTAGCCCTTTTCCACTTCTGCCTCCTGCACCCTCTGCTGCCATGGCCCTGCAGCTCAGCTGCCAGGGGGGTAATAGCAGGGCTGAAAAGGATGCGTCCCCAAAGGGCAGTGACCCAAATAAGCTTCCCCTTGCACTCATCTATTTGGAAGTTCAGTGTACAGGCACAGCAAAGTCCTGTGTGGAGGACATGCTTTTCCTCAATAGCTGCATTTAAGTTCTAAACCTAGTAGCCAGTTAGGTGTCCTTGGTACTTCTGAAAAACTGCACTGCATTAGATCACGGAATGCTGCTATGTAGCTGGGTAGCAGTTGGCATAATCAAACCTAAACTGTCCAGACTCAAGCTCAGTGACAAAACAAGCTAATGGGAATAAAATACATTAATTAAAATGACATGTTTTGCCCTTCCACCATATTATTGTGTCAGGAGCACTGTAGTAATCTCCATTCACAGAGAGGACACACACAGCCATGGAGGAGAAAACAACAAACATATTGGGTAGGAAGAAATGCGTTGATCAAACCAAATCAACTGGAGTTGGAGTGAGGACAGATCAAATGATGCCACATGGAAAATTATGGTTTGGAATGAAGAAGTGGTCCATTTAACAGTACATAAAGTCTCTGTAATATGCATAAAATCAGCAGCTAGCAGATGTTTTCTGACACAGTGCATCTGTATGAGTCTGAAGCACATTCAGTTTCACTGTAGCAGCAATACACAGAGCAGATATAATGGCAGACCCTCCAGACAGATGAAGGCAGCCCTGCCCTTACTTAATAATAACAGCAAATAATAACTTGCATTAATTAGCAATCAGAAATTTAATCATGGATTCGGATGCAATTGTGGGAGGTATCATACAGAGGATGAAAGGAAAACCTATCATACAGTGGTAACAGATAAGACAAGGAAAAAAATTTCATTTCAACCCTGTGTTTGATAAGATCTGGCTGAAAATATCACCTTTGGGTTACAACTCTCATTCATACTTTGTGGCCAAAGGCAACTTCTTTTAAATCTCAGGAAAAATTCTTTATTCAACTCAAGTCTGCAGAAATGCAAATGAAAATAATTTTTCTTCAGTTAAAAATAATATTGTGCATTTTATTTCACAGAAGTGTCTGAGTTTTGAGAAAGTAGGTGATCAGAGCAGAATGGTTTATTTAAAGAACTGATCCATCAAGGACATTTTCTTTCCTGAAGTTACTTGTTAGCTGGGAGATAGTGGAGGAAAATATAGTATGGTTCTGTCTCAGGCTTCTCTGGTGTCCTAAATAGCCATTCATGCCTATCCATGGCAAAATATAGGCTACTCACAGTAGGCAGTGCAGATATGCACAATTTGTTCTTTGTTCTTCAAGTGGTTTTACCAGAAGAAATAATACTTAATGACTGAGAGACTTAAAATATCAGAATGAACACTTAATTGGTTATGATTACCATAGCCAATAAAAATATGGAAGTTCTCAATACTAGAATTTATTTCAGGTCATTGGAACACTCAGGGCCAGCACAATGGAGGTTATCTTAGAGTCCACTGGCACTTGTGACAAATTAATTTATTTCAAATCAACATGTGAAGACTGATGCCAGTTGAACACTACTGCACTTGACCAAACACAGTTGAGAAGCACCCAGTCTTGAGCACAATGACATCATGTCTTGGACACAGTACAGCCATGTGTTTGCAGCTTCCAAGGATCATATTCATCAGGGAAAGAGACTTTAAAAGCTTCAGTCATGCAAAGTACAGTTATTATACTGTAGACTAGAGATCGTGTATCTTCTTAAGCCACTGTGCTTAATGATTTTTAAGATTCTCAGCTGTTTTCAGATACAATTTTATGGGACAGTTCAGAGAGTTAGAAGTCTCTTCAGCCCACGCTAACATGGCTTTTCAAAGCATCTCTCTGAAACAACTGTCTGCAATGAGAATGAGAGATGTCACTGCAGGAAGCAGAAAGCTGAGTATGAAACTGTCTCCCTTTTGAAAACACTAGAACAGCAACAGATCTTCCTGCCACAAGATTACTTTTTGTCCAAGAGACCACAGCAATACAATACAATAAATAAATGCAATGCTAACTGTAAGATAGAAATGCAAGATAAAAAATATGTACCTCTACATGTAATTGTTAAAGTATATTATCTTGGAGTGTATTACCATGGAGGTAAATTGGATATAGCTGCCTTAACAGATACCAGAGATTAAGTTTTACCAAATAGTTCCAGAACCCCAAAGGGAGAGAAGGTTTAACATGGGTCACACTCCCCCTGAAAAGGTTGTCAGATCTAGCAGTGAAAAATGAGCATATGTAGAAAGCTCACTTAAACTGAGCTTCCCACTAACTTTTTCTGTTTTGGACAACAATCTCTCACTTCTCCAGCAGTGTCTGTAGTACTGCCATTGTAGCACTGGCTGCCAATTGATGGCAAATGCCCCAAACAAGGGCTTTGTTAATAGAAAATGGAATTATTTTTACTCAGGACTCTTTATTCTTATTGAGTGTGATTTACTGTAGTGTTATTGAGAAGGTCTCATTGCCACCTGATCATATCTTGTCACAACCAATGAGATTACTGTCAGGGAGAAAGCTGCTCATTCCAAGAAACATTTTGTAATAAATTGATTACTGGCTGAAGCTGATACTTTACAAAAAGAGCAATCAATTACATATCTGCCATTGCTCAGAGTCTTACATTAGAAAGGCACATAAAATAATCACTAAATAATCACACACGGCAGCTTGGGCTGGACTGTGTGAAATCAGCTTAGACACACACAGAAGTATAAAGTGCTTTTCACACACTTCGAAAGCCACAGTGTAAAAAGCAATGATTGTAGATGACCATGCATAATAACTGGGTTGTGAAGAAGCGTCTTGCTCAACCTCATTCTAAGCACAGCATACTCAATACTGTTTACACTTACAGAGTAATAGTTATTTTTAACAATAACTAATGAGCTGAAATATCCCAGCCCCCACTTCACACTTAGTATTCATTTTCAGATCTACTATTCCACTGCCTTCATAAATTCAGGAGGTCTCTGGGAGATCTCTTCCTTGCCTTGCAACCATGCCTGTGGGACATGCTGCTGTTCCTCCCTTGACACTAATTCCACTGACATCAGGGGACATAGACACAGACATGCACCAGGATACAAGCTCCACATCAAGAGAAATAAAGACTGTATGAATGATCTCTTTTTTTACCCCTGCCTCCCTGTTTAAGCCACGGAGAGCTTTCTTTCATCAGTGCCTTTACTCCTGGATGTCAAAACAGGCTGTGGGATTGTCTGCCACCCCCCAGAGCAGGAGACTACAAGAAAGGTTCCCCGGTGAACATCCCAGGCATGGATCCAACTGCTGAATTAGGACAGAAGAGAAAAGACTTGTCTCTACCTGCTGCTGTGAGGATTCACTTGTTCACATTTTTTTTCCCTTCCGGAAAGAAAGACTGCAGAAAAATTCCTACCCCCTTCTTTTTGGTCTCCCATTTATTCAGAAACTCAGTTGAGAATTTGGGTCTAGCTAGTGCAAGATCAAGCTTTCCAGTCCTTTGTTGCTCCACTGGCACCAAGTACCCAGGAGCAACAAAAATCTCAGTCATCATCTGCTGCCAGAGGAGGTGATTGCTGAATGATCCTCTCGCATACACATATTCACTATTGCTACCATGGCCACAAATGAAGTTCTACCCTGCATTTTTATTTCCAATTTATTACAGATCATTTTCTTCCTTTTCTGTTTCCCATGTTTAAAAACTAAGTCTCTTTACTCTTTTTATAAAGTGTCATTGCCCAACAGTTGTGCGAAATGAAGACCATAAAGTCCCTCCCCTCCAGAAATGGCAAAATCCATGCTGACTCCAGTTTATCAGTATCCAGTGTTTCATTCCCTGATTTTAATACAGCGGTGTAATTACTTTTATTCTTTTAACTTTTTGGGAAGCTAACAGCAATTCAGTTGAACTCAGAAGGCTCACCAGTTAAATAAGTAATGCAGAGCACTTTGGAAGTGACATGCAAGTGAGGTGGGGGAGAAGGGGGAGCACCTGCAGATTGTAATGGTAAGGGCTGCAGGAGAGGCAGGAAACAGAGAGGAAAGCTGAGAAGGTAGTTGCAGATTTAGGAGGAGAGGATAGATTTGAACTATGATAGAGTTGCAATGAGCACTCAAAAACTAGGATGGGTCCTAGTAAAGGGTTTGAAGATAGAAAGTACATTCAATTTGTATACACAGCTGTTCCTAACATGCCTCTGGAAAGAGGCAAGAACAGGGTCAAGAGGTTGATGCGGTTTTTCATAGAGTATAACCGTTTATTTTAAGCCCAGTTTCCAGAAGTGATTTAACACTCCATTTAAGTGCTAGTTTTTAAACAGTAAATGGAAACACACCATTCTCCAGGAAAAAAAAATAAATCAACAAGCAAGGAACTCTAGCACTACCTCTGATTAGCAAGAAAAAGCATGAAGACAGGGACAATGAGTCCAGTTAAAAATTATCGGTAAACACAATAATGACAGAACTATACACATTTACAGTGAGGAAAAATGGAGAGATAAAGAATGAGGTCTATCCCAAGAGGTATTCTTGGAGAAATCCAGAACAATCTTTAAATGAGCGATGTATTATTGACTGTGGTTCTGAAAGCACAGCTGCAACTGTAATAGTCAATGTAGTAGTAGCAGTAGTACAGTTCCTTTCTTCCAAGTTTTTTTTCTTCCAAATGTCCATATGTTGCATTATCCTGATACACTAGTAGAAACAGGCCAACTGATTAACCTGATATCATGTGCACCACTGATGGACCCAGACTCTGATTCTTGTACACAGGACTCCTTGTGTCCTCTGTCTGTTTAGCTGTGCTGCCACAACATGGCAAGACACTGTCCCACAGCCCATTCAAAATATATCCCTAAAAGCCGTATATGTAAAATTCTGAGTTTTAGTTCCTTCTGTCTAGAAGAAGAGGCACACAGCAAGATTCTACTTCTGCCAGTTAAGGATTTCTTAAAAGTATCTGCCCTGGATCCAGGGAGTGCTGAAGCACTACATGGTATTTTTCTCAGAAGAGCTGAAAGTGCTACACAACACTCAGTGGCTCCAGCAGAGTGATACAAAAACCATGTGGCACTTCTAGCTACTTGATGACAGATATTCTCTTGTGTTTGGCCATACACTTACAATACATTTATTCTTAGGATTATGTCATTGAGCATGAGCTGCTTTCAGGCATTAGATCATACACCTGGTCCTTCCTCAAATGATGTTTTAACCATTTGCTGAAAGCACCAGTTGAAAGGATGATTTGACTAAGTGACTAATTTGACTGAATGCCTGTAACAAACTATTTTTAAGCCATTTTAAGAGCTTCGTCTGATAGATTTGGGCAAAAGCTGCATAAATTGTGGGTCAGCACAAAGCAGCAATTCACAGATGGGCCTCTCTAAAAAAAAGTCACACTATTTTTGGAGGCATTTGCTCCTGTACCAATTCAGACTAGTACTATATCTTTTCTTTGCTCTCATGGATTAAATAGGCAACACCTTCAAAAGTAAATACATAAACAAACTGGGTAAGAATGGGAATTTTCAAAGGCATAAAGGCACAAAAATAGGAGTTAGGTGCCTAAGAGATGACTGAAGGGACCTCATCAATGTCCCTGAGTATCTGAAGGGAGGGTGTCAAGAGGATGGATCCAGGCTCTTCTTGGTGCTGCCAAGCAATAAGAACAAGAGGCAACAGACAAAAACTGATGTACAGGAAGTTCCACCTGAATGTGAAGAAGAACTTTTTTACTGTACGGGTGAGCATGCACTGGAACAGGTTGCCCAGAAAGGCTATGGAGTCTCCCTCACTGAAGATATCCAAGAACCATCTGGACACAATTCTGTGCCATGTGCTTTAGGATAACCTGGCTTAAGCAGGGAGGTTGGACAAGGTGACCCACTGTGGTCTCTTCTAACCTGACCCATTCTCTGATTCTGTGAAGTGCCCTTTAGCACGGATTCAACACTTGCATTCTCTGCTTTTCAACCACCATGAAAATCATGGAATCATAGAATAGTTTGGGTTGGAAGGGGCCTTAAAGACTATTTAGTTCCCTAAATTAAACCCCTGCCATGGACAGAGACACTTTTCAACTAGATCAGGTTGCTCAGTCCCATACAGCCTGGCCTGGGACACTTCCAAGAATGATGCATCCACATCTCTGAGCAACCTGTTTCAATGCCTCTTCACAATAAAGACCTTTTTTCTTAATATCTTATCTAACCCTATTCTCTTTCAGTTTGAATCCATTTCCCATTGTCCTATCACTACATGCCCTTGTAAAATGTGGCTGAACGACCCCTTTGTAGCCCCCATTTAAGTACTGAAAGGTTGCTCTATGGTGTCCCCACAGCCTTCTCTTCTCCAGGCTGAACGACCCCAATTCTCTCACCCTTGTCTTCATAGGAGAAGTGCTCCAGCCCCCTCATCATATTTGTGGCCTTCCTTTGGACTCGCTCCAACAGGTCAATGTCATTCCTGTGCTGAGGACCCTAGAGCTGGATGCAGCACTCTGAGTGGGGTCTCACCAGAGCAGAGGAGAGGGGTAGAATCACTTTCCTTGACCTGCTGGCCACGCTGCTTTGGATACGCTGGGCTTTTGGGGCTGTGAGAGCACATACTCATAACATACTTAACATACACAATAACCTACACAGATACCTAGATTAAAAAAGTTTTGAGCGGATCTAAGTAACAGCAGTTTCCACATACTAACCCACTACTGCTTTCTTTCCCCTAAAATAAATTTCACCCCATTTTTGATTTGGGTAGGCATATTCTGCTCTGCAAGAGGATACAAAATGCTACTAGTTCACTGGTTTACATAGATGTTACCCTCCAGTAACCATATTCTGTTGACTCTCTTTGTCTTGCATAGCTGCAGGAGATACAGCGTAACAAAGAATCAGCACCGGGTTTAAGAACAGGCACTCCAGTTCTGGCCGTGGGTAGGATAGCAAGAAAGCCTTTAATTCCAGGCTTTGAGTGTATCCATGCAACATAAAGTACAAGCGTGAGAGGAACATGCTGATAGTTCTGCATTATTGCTAAACGGTGCTGAGACACAACAAGCAGGAAAATCTAAGAGCATCTGCTCGTTTTCTCAGAGAACCTCCCCATTAGAGCCAAACAAGGGTGTTGTTCTGGCAACTTGGTCCAGTGTGCCCTTTCTGGATGGCCAGCTTCCATAGCAAGTGAGAAACTTTACTGCTTATATTGTGTATTATTTATACTGTGGTTGTGACACAAAAATTCAGAATGGCTCTACATGCTTGTATGTGTAATACCAAGAGACAGAAATGCAGAAATTAATTGTATCACAGAAATATCAGAGAAAAAAAAATTTAAGTGTCTATATTTAAGGACTAGATATGGAACAGGTTAGAAGTGGATTTAGACAGTACAGATTGTCAAAAGATTGCAGAAAATTCCTATAAATTTATTAAAATCGTCTGCAGAAATAAATGTCCCTGCCCAAACTGTGCAGAACAAAATAAATGGATTTATTTAGCTGAAAGTGATATTTATTCTTTTCAAGGAGTCCTGTGTATTCAAAAAGGATGGGTGTATTTTATACACCACAAAAGCAGCTGTGGGGCAACTGTAGCTCTATGGTTTTGTTTGGTTGAATGCAAGCTACGGGGAGCCTTTATTTTTCTATTATTTATCATTTTCAGAAACAATCTAGATTGAAAACAGTAGATTTTGTTCTTTTTGCAAGGGAAACATGGTAAAATCCAGCACTAAGCAGACAGCTTAAAGACCAGTGTAAGTTTCTGAAGTGACTGTTCTTCCCAAGCAAGCGACAGGAGAGAAAAAATTGGGTCTTGACAATACAGTAAGTAGATTTCTAAAAGGTTTTCCCTTCCAGCTCAAATATTTTATGGAACTCAAAAAACGTTAGGCTCCACTTGTAAGAAAAATAGAAAAGGAGGATAATGGATAGAACAGTAAGAAAGATCACTTTGAAACAGTGTCAGAAGACTCAAAACAATGAGAAGCATCCCAGGTTAACCTATCCACTATTTTCAAGATTCCACAAGCCCCTGGGTTAGGCAGTTTCCCTGTTCCAACAGTAAGTAGCAGTATTTATTTTACCAGCTTAATTGATCACTCAAAACAATGATCACTACAAGCAGCCCTCAAAAATATGGAGGATGTAGAGAAACAGCAAAGGACGGGGACTGTCTGAATACACAAATTACTGCTTGTTTTTACCTGGCACCCTAGGTCCTTGTTGTATCAGCTGCCTCACAGAGTAAGTGGGCTTGGATTCTTGATGCAGTTGTACAAATCAGATTTTGTTTTGGTATTGTTTCCAGCTGAAAGCCTTTTCTTTATTCTAATGGTAGGAGACTTTCTTCCTATTAAATGCTTCAATGGTGGATTTAAATATTTAGAGGATCCACATTACAGGAGAACTGTCTGAGAGCATCACAAAGAAACCATTAGTTAAATCCATTAAGGATCTCCTTAAGTGGAATTCCCTGCTGTTATCTACATGATAGCCACATAAAAATGACACTGGAGAAAGAAAATGTTGGGGAAAATATTCTTCCTCACATACTGTATCTGTAAAAAACCCTAATTTTACTGAAAGATCCCTTTTTAATTGTCTCAAAAAATTTAGCTGGGAATTGATACACTTTGAGCTGAATTAGAGTAGGGGAAACAACATGTCTCAATTTCAGCTGAGCTTTTGCCCCTCTCAAGTAAACCTTTTGTTAGACAGGAAGGTACAGGATCTCTTTTTGTTTTGGACATGGCATAAACCATCAAAGTTGTATTCACAGTGCAAGACACATGAAGTGTGTCTTTCTGCTGTGTATTTTTAAATACGCATAAGCGGTAGCAGTACAGCTAAGATGTTCTTTCCTCCAACTCCTAGAGTAAGGCACTTCAGTAATCTGAATTTTAAAACTTACACCATCTTTCCAGTTGCTCTTGCTTTTACAAAGGAGAAAAAGCTTGAATTCCTCCATTCTTCCCCTTCAAAGTCATTCTTCCATTCTCTACAACCATGGTTTGATACACATTCAAGAAGGCAGTTCTATTCATCAGAATCTTTCCATTCTTTATCATTTATGCAACATTTATGTAATAGTTTTGAATGCTCAGGAATTTCTAATGTGATACAAGTGTATGGATAAAATGCAGGTACAAATGCAGGACAAACACAATGTGTAAATATCCATGTTGGTTGTAATATTGATATCCCTAATCTTTCTGTAAATCAGTATATAGTGGCTCCAATCATTGATTTTCTCTCTGGCCCCCACTTTGAGCATGTTTTATAAAACCCAAGAGAGGAAGACCTGTTCTGTGCTAAGAGTAGTATAAACCCATCCTATAAACATAGCAAATTTCCTTCTAAGACACTAAACAAAACATCTGTTTTCTGTTGGACAATGAGATACTCAGAAGTCTTAGTTTATCCATACATGTAGATGTATCTACACACGACCATGCACAACCACTAAGGCCACTTTATCTTCTCAATTAAACTTTACTTGAGAGGTCCAATGTAGAAGAGAAAAAACACCTGAACAAGTCTGTTATTTCAGGGGTCAGCATCCTACTGGAGGGAAGGAATAGCATGTGGGCAGTAAGTGAATGGAACAAAGCAGAAACAGAAGTGTGAGTCCTGGTGGTTTGAGAGAAGTGTCCATTACAGGCAATGGCTCCAGGCTTCAGAACTCTGGACACGGGAGGGACTATTGTATCCTGTGAGGGAAGATACAATAAATCAGGTGTCCAGGAGCCTTGTGCCATTCAGATTGTGCATGACACTCCTGTCCATACCCAGAGAGACTACAGTTCAGGTACGGTGTCAGCAAGGAATTACAAAAACAGATTGTCAGACCCTTCCCCCAGTCAAATATTATCCTAATAATAGGACTGAAAAACAAACAATGGCTGGCTGGATCTTCTAGCATTCCATCCATTGAAGGGTATACTTCAGTAACATTTCTAACCTTGTCAATATACTTACGGAAACTTACTTTAATTTAAAAAAAAATCAAAGTAATTAAGTTCTCAAAAGAATGAAGAACATCGGCTTGCTATGATCACATTGCCTGTCAAGGCTGTGGCAACTACAACTTCATAGGACATTGGCAGTACACAATAGTTCCCAGTGGAGCAGCAGGATCACAGCTTCTTCCTTGCCTGCTCCCAAAACCTCCATCACAAAACAGACTTAATGCCTGCCAAACGGGGAATGGAGCAAAGATACACCATAGCCCTGAGAACTTTTATTACAGATTAGTAAGGGTCTTGCTCTGTATCTATAGAATGGGAATTCAAGGTGTGATAAAACCAGTACTCCCGTTTAATCCCTCTATTGATTTTCCATTGGTATTTGTAACCCTTTAACAATTTAATTTCTGTGCTCTTTGTACCCCAAATAAAAGTTTTTAAGTCTTTTCCAGGGTTTTTCCCATTTATGCTCCTTCAAGGTAACCGTGATTTATAGTAACTCCTACTACCTCAAGCGTTTTCTCTACAGACAATGGGGGAGTTCCAACACAGGGAACTTAAATGGCGGTGTCTCACTTCTGGGTAGAACACGAAAGGGATGTACAGCCACGGGGGAAAATGTTGCCCCAAAACAACAATCCTGGCCAACACCAACTCAGGAGGAGGCGCAGGGCACCGCAGCTCCAGTGGGACCACTGCGCGGATGCCCTGGCACAGCACACTCAGAACACAGCGGCAGACGGGCACCACAGCCCCGCTCCCCTCCGGCACCAGAGGCAGGTCCGTGTGCGGAGCGGGCCCGGCCCGGCCCGGCCCNCCTGAGCAGCGCCAGAGCCGGGGCGCTTAGCTGCGCCGAGCCGGATTGAGTCGATTTAAAGATATAGGCTTTATTTACCCACTCAGTTTGGGGTCCCGTATAAATACTTCTTCACATATTAAGTGGTATTGCGACAAATTGGGATCTGTGTTGCTCGCACTCCCAAACTGTTTGTGCTAAAATAACTTTTTTTTTTTTTTTTTTTTTTTTTAGTTAGTTTTTTAACATTTTATT
>VYXD01000212.1:41531-54045 GCA_013397195.1 Hylia prasina
GTGATATTTGAATTCTCTGTTTCAGCCATTGTGGCTTGTTGTTTGTTGGTTTGCTTTATAAATCTCCCTCTCCGTGCCAGCAAAAGCAAACACAGCTCTCGCCAAGCAGTGCTTCCATCTCCAAAACATCCTTGTGCATGTCCCCAAATCAGTCACTGTCCCAGTGCTTCAGCAAGGGCCGCACAGGGCTTGTACTCCAAGCCAGAGGCCACTTGCTCAAGGAGTCACCCAGGACAGCCCTGCCAGGCGTCTCCCACAACCATGCCAAAGTTTTGGTCCTGCCTGAGTCCCACTGGGCTTCCTGCTGGGTGTTTGATCCGCTCTGGCTCAGGACAGCAGTGGCGCACGCCTCGCCCTGCTCCTGTCTCCAGCGGCCAACCAAACCAATCTGGGCAGCATCTCCCATGCCCGGGCTGGGAGCAGAAGGGCCGTGCCCAGCAGCGCTGGGCACACTGAGCTGCAGGACCCCCTCACCTCGTCACGGCTGGCTCCACACCAGCCCCTCAACAGGGCAGAATTTGGATCTGCACTGCTCGCACCTCCACTGGCAGCTGAGCCCTTCTCCCTTGACTGTGTGAGCCCAAATTCCTTGGAAAGGGCAAGCAAGAACGCGCAGTAACTGCAGTTCACTAATAGAGAGCAGTTCACTAATCCACAGGTTCCTAGCTGTGTTCGTCTCCTTGGGCTGCTTGCACATGTCATGGAGAGGAATGGGACACTTCAGTGTTCTCCAGACCTCCTGTGTGCCAGCGCCGGCATTTCTGAGGCACAAGGCACAACCTTGGAGCAGAGATTGCAATCTTTTCTCTAGTCCTTTGCTTCTCCTGGCCTCTAGCCGTGCCTGCCCTGAGATGTGCCTACACCCCTCCCAGATTCCTCACCTTCCTGCCTCACTGCCAGTCCTTCACGTTTTTCCGGAGAGGAGAAGTGAAACAAAGCACCACACAGCTCTGCGTGGGATGTCTGTACACACGTGAGACTGGCAGCTGCTGCAGAGGGGGACAGACGACGGGGGGTGATGGTGGGACGAGCGACAGAAGAGTCAGAGCTTCAGTGCTGGAAATAAGGAGAAAATCCCTGTGGTGGGTGAGCACTGTGAACAGCATCGTGAGGCACAAATGGCACAACAGCTCAAGAGGAAGAGAAAAAAAGCAGTCAGAGCAGCCAGGGAAATATACTTCCCCCAAACCCTCACCCCTAATACACCTTACTTAAAAACACATTCCAAACAATCATTTCCACAATCACCTTCAAATTGTTGCTGAATGCCTTGAGGTTCAGGCTTTGAGTTCTGTTCCTCAGTGAGGAGAAGGGCTCAGGTGTGAGTGGTGCAGATGCAGTGAAAGCTCTAACATACAACCAGTAAGTTGTATAAACCTTCTTTGAGCAGGCAAGTCATCACTAAGTTGAAGCTGCAGAACTAGTCACAGAGAAAAACCTGCACCAGGGTACTGAAAGGCTTCAAGAAGTTTATTTAGGATAAAAAGGTTAAAAAAAAGAATTAAGGGCATGGAATGGAAAAAAAAATTAAGGGCATGGAATGTTGCACACCTTTATTAAGGTGGAGTAAAGGTTGATTAGTGGTCATGCCCTTCCAAATTATAGAGTGCCGAGATTTGAACAGTGAAAAAGAATTGCACTTTTGAGCACCAGCTCAGTAGAGATTGAACATGCCGGGCTGGTCCTTAATCCATGCACACCTACCTCCTAGGAACTCCCTGGAAATGGAGGCTGTGGGCACAGCTAAATAAAGAGTAAAATAGAGTAACACCCACACCTTTCATGAGCAAGGCTTGAGAATTGCTCACAGTCTGATCAGGCTGGTGCATCTGGCCTACACTTACAGACCTAAGCAGTGATGTACCCTCCTCATTCCCTGCTCCTGAATGAAGTGCTAACTGTTATCACCCTTCACCCTTTCCCCTAGAGTCTTTTCTGAGAGCTAGTTTACGCCACAAAGAATTTTCCAGTGTACTTGTAATTTTAAAAACCATGGGGTCAGTGCAATTCATTCCAGTATCACTTTTGCCAGTATTGTTAAACCTTTGCTTCAAATGAGAGAAACAATTTTTGAAATAAAACCTTTTTTGTTAGTCATTGTTTATTTCAACTTTGTTCAGCCTGATCTTTTCACACTCCTCCCTGACATAACTATTTGGCCAACAGATTTAGCCTGGACTTCTCCTGAAACTCTCTCTGCACTCTCCCTTTATTAAATGCCGTCATGTGAGGCACAAAGCTGATAGCTGCCAGGGCCAGTTGTATGCCCTTTCTTTGGCAGCACCAACAAAATTGATTGGTTTAGGAATCACTGAGGGGAGTATTTTGCTGTGAATACTAAAATCTAAGCAGTTTAGCATGGATACTGTCTGCTAGTAGAATAAAACCATCTCCCAGCACTGACATAAAATATTATTGGCAAAAACACCATTTCACTGGTACAACTGTGTCTCTACCAGAGGCTTCTGTTGCCTGTCAGGGCTGGTATCTCTTTAGAGCTATGCTGGTAGACATCAGTCCTGTAAATATGATCTTGGTCATTCAGAACACATGTTCACCTCTTTTTGACTCACAGTGACAATTCCATCACACAACTGCATTCAGTACAGTTAGTCTTAAGACAGTAAATGCAAATGAAGATGCAAATGCACGTTGTAATTCAAATCAGCAAAACAACATCATATTCTGCTGTTCTTTCCTTACAGCTACTTTATGCAGATTCATAAAATTTAAGGTCAGAAGATACCTTTAGGTAACTTAACCTGAGGTATAACACAGGTCAGGCAATTTTATGTAATTAAGCCTCATGATTCATAAATGAGTATCTTCTAGAAACCATTTTTGAAGTCAAAGACACCAAGTGAAGAAGTCACCATTTTCCTTTCTAGCTTATAGCTTTTGCCTCATGTTTTTGAATTCCTAACCCCAAGAAGATGTTTTCACCTCTGTGATGCCATCATCTGTGCAGGTGCCTATCCTTGGATTTTCTCCTCTCTGTGATCCATTCTTTGATCATTCTTTGACTCTTTTTATTTGCATTCTTCTAGGTAACATTCTAATCCCTTTTCCAGCAGCAGACCTGCCATCAGTCTCCTCACAGAGCAGCATAAACCACCAGGTTGACACACTAAGACGTATCCTTCCCTCTTTCAGTGTCCTCCGCAGGGAAAGGGAGAACACCCTTGTGACAGTGTGTGCTCAGTGGCTATTGTCAGCTCTGTGGGCGGGGCTGAAGTCAGCTGGGTGGTGTGTATTTTTATTTTATATTTTCTGTCTGCCACACCAAGTTTTACATTGCACTGATCTCCAAGCACTGTGGAGGTAAAAAGCATGCCTGGGCAATAACAACTCTGCTTTTGTAAGGTCTAGGGATATTTCACATATATAGACCTTAGTAAATTTATTCCAAAATGCAGAAAGTAAGGGTTTTGACTGATATATATTTGTAGTTACAAAGGTATAGTTCATATTAAATTCATGTTATTAAAGCCCTTACAAGAGAATCAGCCAAGCAGAAGATGACAAGCTTAAAAAGAGATACCATTGTGATTACAGAAAGACAAGAAAAACAAACAAAATTCCTCCTTACTTTCATTCTTTCTAGCCCATAAAGTGTTTATGAGTACCTGGGTTTAACTATTCCTGCCAGCACAAGAGTAATCAATAAGGGAACACCTTGTACAGAAATAATGCATTTTCTGCAGTTATAGCTAAACAGAATAGATTCTAACAAAATCCTAAGGATCCATTTTCATTATTGAAGAAGATTCTGCATTTTTAGCTCTGCAAATAACCAGCTAAATAGCCTGTAACTCAATTTTTATTAACATCCAGTTGTACGTCACATACCTCAAAGTCCAAGTGTCCCTATGTATAGTGTTTCTGAGTACTTAACATCAGACAGCTGGAAATTTTCTCAATATGATGTATAACAAGTGACTTTATTGAGGTAATTTAGGAGAGACCCTGTAGAACATGTAAAAGAGTTCTTGGCTGGGAGCTGTTTCTCCAAATCTATCTGAGAAATGACTTGCAATCTTACTCATCTTCACCGGTGCTTGATGCCATTGATTTACAATTTTATATTGCAATTCTAACAGGTTAGCTGAAATAGAGCATACACGTATGAAGGACATTATTGAGTCCAATATCTCCAGCTCAGGAGAATGAGATAGTTCCCTTTCCCATTTAATCATAAATGTTTCTTTAGTGGGCAATAAAGAAAAAGCAATGGCTTTATACAATCACCCCACAATGTTCTGAGATTCATTGCTAAGGAATAAGATTTGCTCAGATAAAGAGGATTCTCTAATACAAGTAGATTTAACATCAGACTGAATAAAAGAACTCCTGAACTGGAAGTAAAGAAGCAAAAATGAAAGTCTAGCATGTTCTACCTTTGTTGTATTTTTAAGGGAAATGTGAATTTGTTTTTACTGAGGGGTTGAGATAAATATTCCAAATAAATTAAATCAGTCGTTTCTGCAGTCTTTAGAGAAAACACACAATATAGTTAGAAAAAGAGGCAGATTACTTTTAAAGATGGAATAGACTCCATCCTAGGAACAGAGAACTTGAGTTCAGGTCTAGTCATAAAACCTGCAGTTTCCACACCTTCCAACTCATGATCCCTCTGTTTTCAAAACCTACCTAGAAAGCCAGTTCCCCTCAGCTGAGTAATGAGCTGGATTTACACAACTGTAACAGAACCCACCATACTCAAGAGTCTTGATTTTTATGATTCCCCTTCCTGCCCAAGTAAAGTTAGCAACAAGTCTTTTGAACAGAATGGAGCACTGAATGGGGTGAAATTCACAATAGTGAACTTCAAAACAGACATAAAATAGAGATCACCTAATTCATTCATACTGAATCAACCTAATTAATCAGCAGAGCTCTTCAAATACATGAGTCCATTGAGCTGTGCAAATAAGATCCCTGCATAAAAATTATATGTATTAAAATTAAATCAGCAAAATGTTTAGTACTGGCATCACTTTGCTCTTGCTGAACTTTGATTCTTCTGTCACAAGGCACTTTGAAAATTCCCTCTCAGTGGTACCAGACCTTCAATGAAAAGCAAAAAAAAGGCATCTGCAATGATTTTACATTATGTGGCCTTTCCCAGAATGAGTGCAGTCCCTGATTTCTAGCTAGTGAGAATCACCATGGATAGTGGTTCCCCAGTTATGGTCCTTTCCTCTTGGACATATGCATAGTAAGTTTACACCCAGCACAGAAAGGTGTAGCAATTTAAATTTAAATGTGGTCAAATGAAAACCACATTTGTCTAATCATCTGGATGAGAAGAAACCAATTGTAACACAGCAAAAAGATATACACACATTTAATTTTGTTACGAAGTCTGCTGGATAGATTAGAAAAATCCTAATAGTATTTGTATATTACTATTTTAAGAAAGAGAGAGAACCCAGAATTTTTCTCTTCACTTACAATTTTCCTAAAATCCACCAAGTGAGACAAAATATTAGGGATGGTCTGTTTGGAATGAAAAACAAACAGAAAAAAAATAATTAGCATGAAAAGCAAGCCTATTGTCAGTCCCTGAATTTTTCCTGCCTCTGACTATAGCATCTGGATTTGTTAATACACATGACTCACATTGTTAAGTCTTTGTTAAATAACTAGATGATATTTTGGATTAATAAAATGGTCTTTCTAATTTTAATAACATTACTTTTTATATTTAGGCAAGAAGAAACAGATGTTTTTAACAATCCAGTCGTCATCACATGGTAGATACTCTAGTCTGTCACTAAGTTTCATGGTTTAACAGGAGCAAGGACAACATGAATTAGTAAGCATTTCTAGGATCACACCCTAGACTAGCAGCATTTTGAGATCTTTTAGAACTGTGTATCTTGAAGAAATTTAAATCCAGGATACTAAAAAAACACTCCTCTTAGGTTAGTTGAACTCTTTGCTTATTTGAAGCAGGTGGCCATCTGTAGGCAATGCTCTTCTAAAGAAATGCTTTGCCCTCATAATGAGGATTTGATTGTGGCTTTGGCAATCAGACGTGCCATGGCAGAGAGGATGTGAAAGTGAGGTACCCGAGCGGCAGTTGGTGGTGACGTCCTGTTTGCTGAGGACAGGAGCAGGCTCAGCGCATCCATGGGGACTGAGAGTGTAACTGACAGCTACTGCAGCCCTCGGGAGCACAGCTTTCTCCTCAGCGGGCTCCCTGGGAACAAAGCCATGGCTGCCCCTTCTCCAGCTGATGTGTGGAGCAACTTCATCCAAACTAACCTCTCAGAGTGAATGTAGAGATCACAGGCATTTCAGCTGCATCCTATGCAAGGAGCATTCCCTTCCAAGAATTAATTGCAAGCTCACTTTCACACCTTCCAGGCTCTATTGAATCACTGGGTAAGCAAGGATGATGGACCAGCAGCTGTAATGCAAACCTGGGACTCTGGAAACGTACATACGGTTCAGCATATGCTTCATAAGTGTACATCCCATTGATGCAGAAATAGAAAGAACATAATAAGAAATTAATAAAGAAATAAAGATGGCAAACCCCACACCCTGAAGTTTTTACTACTCCAGGCCAGACATGTAAAGAATGGATAAATGGCCTTTAATGACATATGACTGTCTCTATATCACCCTGACTAATATTTAGGGCCTAAATGTATGGAGTCCCTCAGTACATCAAAAGTACATCGTGTTTATTGAAAAGGTTACTACCACCAGCCAGCTGTTTATTGTCCCTCAGCTGGAGTCCACCGTCTCCTCAGATCTGTTGGCTCACTTTATCCTAATCTTATTTAGGCAAATGGGTCTCAGTTAATGCAGATAGTTTAAATAGTAAGTCTGGCAACATGGGTTGTTTAATCTAGACAGGGTTGGGGAATATATGTAGGAGCAACTGTATCAGCAGATGTGAGGATCATTAATATCTGACAGGGTGATGCCGACAAAAAATGGGGACAGTAATTTTTTTTCACTGGCTCAGCTGGTGAAAAGAGCACCTGTTTATAATCTTATGACATAATTTTCTTTCAGCAGTACTGTTCGCCAAACAGACCCTATTATCTCCCTCTGCCACCAAACCTCCTCTTTGGTCAAACAGAAAGAAGTGGGTAACGGCCTCGTGTGCTCTGCCCCTTCTCTTCCCCCTTCCTGTTATGCCAGATCTACTGTTTGGGCCGTTTGGTGAGTCAGTGCAAGGATCTGGATAAAAATAACTTTCCTTTCTCCCCTCGGGGGCCGCTGGCACATCATGCATCTGTGCAGACCCTTGCATCAGCACCCTCAAGGTCCATACCAGGTGACTGTGGCAGTCACCTGGAGCTCCTGGAGCTGGCACTGCAGCTGAAAGAAGTGTTCATGCAGTTGTGGCATTTCTCCCTTGTGTGTCTTTTCCTTGACGGTGAAGTGGGAGCAACTGGACCTCTCAGTGTACAGGAGTGCTTTAAGGGTAAATGTATCAAAGCAACAGCTCTCAAACCTGAAAGTTGCCCCCTTGAGAAAGCATAAGATGTACCAAGTTGGGATGGAGAAGGCTCAGGATAATTTCATGTGACCTGTTCCACCTCTCATCTCCCTCACCCTCTTTGAGGCTTTGCCGCTCTTCCTTTTCATCCGCAAGAGCATTCACTTTGTGTCCCTTGTGCAAAGGAGCTGAAGAAAATTGGCACTGGGGTGAACTCTGTTGGAACTTGGAGGGCAGGATTACAGTGTGAGTGACATTTATGAGTGATACAGCACAGCTATACTTCAGGAGGCTAAGGCAGCTGCAAGTTGGGCTGTAGGAATTTGGGATTACCCAGTGAGCAGATGTGTATGCATGTGAAAGGGTGGGGAATCAAGATAATTTGAGGGAAAGAGGGAATTACAGACTATTACAGAAAAGGAAAAAGGTGGGTCTCCAGCAAAAAGACTCAGAGATGCTGTATTTGAGATTGTAAATGGTAAAATACTACAAAAAACGGGTCAGAAATACTGTGCATCAGGCAAAATCATAATTTGGCACACTTATAAAAATTCAGAATTACATTTACACTATAGTCATAGAAAAGAATTCAGTTCTCAAAGGGAGAATACTGTGCCATCTTGTAATAAAACACATGCATTTCTATCTACATAAAAATATCCTACAGAAAAATATTTTACTTGGTTAAGCCATGGAGGCCACAGTAATCTCTTTTTAAAAACAGCAATTGATAAATACTGTGATATATAAAATATAAGACTATAGAGTGGAAAAACTTTATGAAAGAAACTTAAGGCTTTTTATTTTTCTTGGAACATCCAACATGTTTACAGCTAGGGTACCAATCTCATTTATTTTATGAGAGTGAAAGCTGTGTACTGTCAGTTTGTTCCTTCAGTGTTTCAGTCAGCCCGGCATGCTACAACTGACAATAGGAAGGACATCCAACCAGTGTGTAGCTAGCAGCAAATACTTCTTTTGGTTTCCCATGTATCTCTTCCACATCAGAAAAGATTTGTAAAAGGCATGAGAATGGGAAAGAAACTTGGCAGAGAACTCTATGATTACTGTTATACTGACTCTTGTTTAACTTTTCTAATTTATAAAAAATGTGACGATAAATTATTAATTCAAAGGAAGGCCAGCCTTTTCCTAAATTTCTCCAAAATTCAATGATGAATTCCTCAAACAATGGCATAGGATCCAGAAATATCAGTGTAATTCAGTTTAAAGGCTTAGATTTCACTGGTGGGTGAACCCCAAAATCAACAATCCCTCCTATTACTGCCAAATTTTGATTTAGAAAATTGGTTGGGCCCCTATCTCACCAAAGTACAGTCACAGGAGCTGTTTTTTTCACAGAAGCCTCAGTCCACAGAAGCACTTAATCAGGACTTAACTTTAAAGAAGCAAGTGATCTTATTGACTTCAATGGATGATTCACATTTGTAAAATTGAGGTAAACAGTCTATTCAAGTGGTCTAACTCTAGCATGTTGCATTTTCATAATAGAATCATGTATGAGTTCCTCAAGATGGAGATGGTGATGTTCTAAAGTCCTTTTGTTTACACATTGCCTGAAGAAATTGATTAAATTGGCCAGGATTAATGGCTGCTAAAGATTGGATTTTAATTAAATGGTACAATGTGTCACTCTCTACATGTTTTAGGCCATGATCTGTTGGCATAAACCACGTTTTTTCAGTGTTCGTTTTGTCCAGCTAAAATAAAATTTTTACACTTACCTATAGGCTTCACACCTAACAGATTCTAGCTTATCAGCTGGACATCTACGGCACTAGTTTACTTTTTATATTTGAAATGTAAATATTACACAATAAATAAAACATCACTGTGTTATATTTATATGTGGATGACATAAGGGATCTTTTAAAGCAAAATTCTATTACTATAGTTCCAGATACCAGGCTGACACAGCCCTGAGCTGGCTGCCTACTTTTCTACGATCTGATTTATGCCTTATTGAAATAAATTAAAAGATTTGCACTGACTTCAGAATGATTTCGATTGGATGTTTAACTAGTAATAGAAGTGATAATTTAATAAAAGCCCACATACTTCTCTCTTTTTTCTCATTAAATCTAATGTAAATCTAAAAGGAAATTGAGAATTACAGTGAATTTGACAACAGTTTCATTAAATTGCACAGTGGATTTAACCATAAAGCACAACAAGATCCCAATGAAAAGCCTTTTCTTTTGTACACAGAGATTTTTCAGACTCCTGTGTACACCTATGTCAAATCAAACAGGCTCCTGAACCTCATACCGGATTTTTACCAAAAAAAATTTGAGTATTTTCCCCAATACCTCTAACATAACATCTCGTACATATTAAAATACTGGTTTGTTTTTCATCTATCTCTTCAGTGTTACTCTTTGTATGACTTGGAAGGCCAAATGGAAGGATGGCTGCTGTACTGCTGGGAATGGCAGTAACTTTGACGGGGTTGAACTACAGACAGGTAGCCTAGGGGGTATGTATAAATGTTGCAGCCAATGTTGTAAACAAATTACCAACAGTAAGTTTAGAAAATTATGTTATTTTGAAGATGGATCCTAGAGCTCCAGAGTTTATAATTTATCAGGAAAAATCAAGAGAAAAAAACTACACTTGGACAACATTGGTTTACAGAAAATAATTAAATTGAAGGAACAATGAAAATAGAACTAAAGTTGAAACTGCGTACTTGCTATATCAAATATCAACGCAATCACTTTGCAGCAGATAATATGCATGGCAATTAGAGCTTTTTTACATTATATTATAATAAATTCATAATTCATGCATAGAATGAGAGCTTTTGGAAAGGAGCATTTGAATTTAACAAACACTACCACTCATCATCTGAGCAAAGACGGCAAAAGGAATTTCAACATTATTTGCGATCTAAAAAATTGAACCATCGTTGTTGCTTTGTGTTGTGCTTCCCTTGCACAGACTGCAGTGCCTTCTGTCTGCTTTAGGGTGTGGCATCTGCCATTGGGGAGGAAAAACTGGCATGTGTTGCCTTTTATAGCAGACTGATTTCATTGTGCTGAGGGCCTCAATTTTATAGCCTCTTAGTTCCAATCTTGCAGCCGAGTTGCTGAAACAAATGGAAGGAAAAGGAGTTAGTGGTATGAACTCTTCAGTTTAAAGTCTCATCCTTTTTTCCCCCCTTTTCCCAGGGAAAACATTTCAAAGTAAATCTGTGTTAAACTTTTGCGGGTTATTTTCCTGACTGGAAAGAGTTGCGGAGCGTGTCAGGAAGTATTGCGATCTGCAGCCCAGGCACTATCAGCACATCTTAGCAGATCATCAATATTTGTATTTTTGCTCAAATATAAATGCCTCAAAGTATAAGTGTTTAATTGATTTTATATTTCATGTTAGAGTACACATGTAAAGAAATACACACAAGGAGACATCTATATTTTTATTTGCATATGAAAGACTTTAAGAAACAACTTAGGTGGCTTAATGCGTATAATTAGTGTGCATTTGAATATAGAAAAGAAGAAAATCCAGGAGATAATGTCAAAAAGGCTCACTAACAAAGATGTAGTATTCTCTTGGCAAAAGCTGATGAATGATTTGGCATGAATTCATCTTACAGTTCTGTTATTCTCTCTCCTACAAAGATGATATATCCCTTTCTAGCAGTTTGCATAGAATTGCAATTTGTTGTTGTTACAGACTGTAATGACCCTTGGGTATGCACCTGATTCCCCCCGCTAGAATTACTCACCATTTTTTTTTCCTGCTCTGTGTTTATATATGTGAAGCCATGTAACATTTTTGCACTTGCAAAGGATACCAAAAAAAACCCTACAAAACCACCAACCAACCAAAAAAACCAACCCCCCCAGCTGTAACACAGAAGTATTAGCAAGACGTACTTCACAGGCACTGAGACTTTTCAAAACAACTCCGTAATGCAAATCATAATATTTCTGACTTTTCAGACAGAACTAAAATTAATAGACATTGGAATCACACTGCTCATACATTTATCAATAATCTTTGCATGTAACTCAACATTAGAGCATGAAGCTTCTGCTCCTTTAATGTTTTCACAGTGAATTCAAAAAAGCCTACCTACTTGTGACAGCATCTTTCTTGATATGCTGCATTTTTCTCTACCATTATGATTGAATCTCCTATTTATCCATTTTGAAATTTGAAAACGTGCTTACCTTTAACCGAGCGTATAAATATATTAATTTAAAACACCGTGGTTTAGATCCTTGCTGTATTCAAAACATTCGCTAATATCCCATTTTGCTGTATTCAGAGCCAAGTATTTTGATCTCCCAAATGCTTTCATTAGTTCAACGTAATGTGTGACTATTACCTTTTGTTATACTAGGGTATCACTTGTATTAAGATAGTTATAAAAAAACTTCAAACTGTTCTGGTTCAAAAATGTAGGTCAGCAGCAGCTTTCCATTTGGAGCAAGAGTTACTCAGATGACATATTTTGGGGTTTGTGTTACTACGTTTTCATGAGTGTCTTGTGCATACTGGAAATTATATTGTTTGGGGAAACAATTATGAGACTGAAAATGTCTCTCGCTCTTTGATCAACTCCTGTTGAACTGCAAATAAGTACACAGAACATATTGAAAACGGCCCTATATATAAAAGCATCATCAGTGCAAATGACCATTAGAATTCGGAGACAGCTGGACAATGTGGACAACTGAAAAGATGCTACCGCTGCAGAATTTTAGGTTAAATTTTATAACCGTCTTCACATACAATATAAATCTTCAGGGAGAGGGTGGCTGGGGGGAAAAATCCAAAACAAATCTCATTTCTCCGTCACATGAGCAAACGTGTCCCTGCCCTCGGAACACGAGGCGGCTGCTGAGCACGGCACACGGGGCTGGGGTGCAGCGTGCGGCCCCCGAAAATTTGCCCGACCCATCTGCTCCGGCACAGCTGGAGCGCATGGCGGCCCCTCGCCTCCCTCCCGCCGAACCGGCCCGCGCGGGGCAGCGCCGCCGGCGGCACCCTCGGCCCCGCAGCACCGGGGACAGTCCCGCT
>VYXD01000212.1:56500-208418 GCA_013397195.1 Hylia prasina
GTTGTTTGTTGGGTTTTTTTGTTTGGTTTTTTTTTTTTTAGATCTCCGAGCAGAACGAGTTGCGCCGTTGCCCGCTCTTGGCAAATTAGTTTGTCACTGATTGGAGTTACCGCAGTGAGATCCACGTAACGCGGCCGCGCTCCTTTCCCTGTGGGAAGAACGCGCGTGCGTGTGTGCGCGCGTGTGTGCCCGGTCCGCGCGGGTCGTCCCGGCCCGGTGACCTGCGAGGGACTCGCCCGCCGGCAGGAGCGTGCCCGAGTGCGCGGGCGCGTAACTGCCTTTCACTGCTCCACAAACACACGCGGAAATTACAAAAAAAAGAAAAAAAAGAAAAAAAAAAAAAAAAAAAAAAAAAAAAAAAAAAAAAAAAAAAAAAAAAAAAAAAAGAAGAAAAAAAAAGAGGGAAAAGTCCTTGGCGTCAGCGAAGGGACGCGGGCAGCGGGGCAGGCCGCCGCCCCCGCTCCCTCCCGCACTCCTGTGCCCCAGCCCCGGTAACTCCGGCGATCGATCGATGGATGGATCCGATCGATAGGCAGGCGCGATGAACGCGGGGCCGCGGGTGCGGCGCAGCGCCTTTTCCGGGGCGGCGCGGCGGGGCGCGGGAGGAATGCCGGCTGCCGGGCGCGACCCTTGGAGGAGCGTCCGGGTCTCCTCCGCCCGCCAGGTTGGGAATTTGAATTGTGGAGGTAAACTGGTTGCAACCGTCTCCCGACAGCTGCCTCCGAGTTGACATCTAATCTGCCATCTGATTGGCTCCGCGCGCGCCATTGGGCACCTCGCGCCGCTGATGTAAATAGAGGCGCTGGAGCGGCGCAGGCACAGGAGCCCCCGCCGCAAACACCGCCGGCACCGGGGGGCACCGGGGCACCGCCGCCAGCGCCGCGCCGGCACCTTCCCCCTGCGCCCCCCGCCCCCCCAGCGCCGCCTGCTCCCCCTGGCCACCGATTGATTTGTTTATCTACTTATCTATATTTACTTACTTATTTTAGACTTTTAATTCCGCGCTGATTAGAGGCGGTAGGGAAAGTGCCTCGTAACAACAGTGCTTTTGGACGAGGGTTCGGGTTTGTGGGTCGCGCTCGCGCCTTCTTACAGAAAAACGCCTGGCAAACCTAAATATTTTGTAATGTTGCAGATTACGGATGTTATGCGAGGGATTGGATTTTTATTAAAAAAAAAGAAACCAAATACTAGTTTCGTTGCGTTTCTGTTAGCTTGATGCCTAACCTGTGCATGCCTCTTGAAAAGACCGTGTTTGCATGTGAGCTGCTGTAGGTGAGAAAATGCCGTGTATTGTACAAAGAAGGGAAGAAGGAGCCGCTATGCCAGAGGTTGTGTTTGTTTCAGCTCTGCAACAAATCCACATATTCGGGAGAAAACGTGCTTTTATTTGAATTGTGGTTAGAATACTTCAAGAAGCATCGGGAGTTGTTGATCTCATTATTTTTCTACACAAGTGTGAGATTAGGCTTGAATTCTCAGTAGGAAAGTGAATTGTGTTAAATGGAGTAGTGCATTAGAATTTTATGGGTTTCTTTTCCCTTCAACAAGATCTTTCTATTAAGAACTGTTAAATCTTTTAATAGCCAGGTCTGACAGGAACAAATGCAGGTGTATGCTTTTGGGGTCCTCCAACGCCTGGATCTTTCCATAAAGTAATGAATAGAATCTGAAAAAATCACCGCTTAATATTGCAAATGGTGTATTAATCCTGATTAAAAAAAAAATAGAAACCTTAGATGGGCTGTGTGTGTGTTTGTCTACTTGCAACGGACCATTCCTGTCATGTTTTTAGTTTTTATTCTGTTTTCCTTTCTTTTTCTTCCAAGGAAATAAGGTTGGGCTGTGTGTGTGTATGTGTTAATTTTTACCTTTTTAAAAATTTGCAATGGTAAAAGTGTCACTGGAAGCCGTAATGAAATGAGGCCTCGTATGCATAACCTTTCATAATTACTATAAAAATATTTGCATCGTCTCCTTTTAAACAGGTAGTTCAGAATTTGTGGTTTTAAAAGCTAGGAGAACCGTTGTTAGACATCGTACGTGCTAGTTCAGGGTGCTGTTTCTTCATGGCAGAGATTGTTTAAACTATTTTATTTTATTGGAGGAGTGAGAGTAAATTCATTTATGTCCTCAGTATGACCCTTAGAAATACTTCCTTATATTTATGGGTTTACATCCTCTCTTACAGTTTTCTTTTTTCTTTTTTTCTTTTTTTTTGCACTGTAAGGATTGGCATGCAGCTTAGAAAGAACAGTCTGGCAAGAGCACAATTTCTTTGATTATTTTTAAAACTATCTTTTCCTCAAAATAATTGTCATAAAAGCAAGATGTCATTGTTTTTTATATTATGAGTTTTCCCTTTAACCAGTAAGAGATTGGAATAAGAATTTTTTTTAGGTTTTAAATTAATGTTTTTTGATGAATAAAATGGGTTGTGTTAAAAACCAGTTACCATTAGCTTGCAGAACACAATTGGTTTTGTACATTGTTATTTATTTTTAATTCCCACATGTCAATCTCCACGTATGAAATATCATTAAGTAGAGAAATTGATTGCTTTTTGAAAGAGAAAATTGGAATATTTAGTTCAGCATCTGAACAGGCTTCTCTTTATTTTTTTTTAATAGTCATATGTGTGTGTGCTCTTGCTGTGTGTATACACACATTAGAATATGCTCACTTGTCATGTGTCTTTGCAAAGCAGATGTTGATTGGCCCCTAAGCCTATAAGGAACTATTGTCCTGTGAACAGAGAAAAAGGACCGACAGTAGGCTACAACATCTGAGATGCTTGTTCAGGAAAATATTGCCTTGGCCTGGGAAATTTTTGTAATACGCAGAACTGTGACATCCTACTCTGAAACAAGTTCTGTATTTGTCCAGCCTATTAAATTATTTAAGAAAATTCTGCTTCCATTTAATTTAATCACGTTACCCAACTGAGAGATGTGATGGAAGCTTGCAATAGAGGCCTCCTGCTTCTGAAGAAACGCATGTTTTCAAAGCAGATGGATGTTGCTCACACAGATACATTGATTTGGTGGTGGGGAACTTGTGTGATGCTAGTACAGTACCTTGTCATTCAGGTCTTTTGATTATTGATTAATCCTGGACAGCATACAGATATTTAGAGTCCTGAGGCTCCTTTTATTCTTCACTTCTGATTTGCATTGCAGTGGTTTAAAACATTAACTGGCCTCTCAGTATGCACTTTATACACATCTTTCTCCTTTGTGCATGTGTGTATGATTTACATATAGCTACATGGAAGGAGAGAACCTGGGTCTTTTCAGGAGTACCTGTATAAGATACAGAGCAAGTGTTAGAAAAAATGAATCTGTCGAGCAGCTCTGAGTTTGTGTATGTATTGTTTGTTTTGTTGCAGAGAAACTTTGAATATGCCTGATTCTGCAGCTCTTTTTATGCCAGATAGATAGCCCATATTGAGAGTTCTGGCTAAGCCAAGGCTGCAGAATCATGTCCTGTGCCTGAAGGCCATTAAACAGCTGTTAGTGTGGTGAATAGATTCTTGATGTCTCAATGGGAGAATAAAATATATTTTTCCCTGTGCAGTTTCAAATAAACAGTTTAGTATTCACATAGCTTCTATTTAGAAGTAGCAAATAGCAATATTCACAGTTAGTAGCATCTATATATATATTACGACCATATATTTGACACTTTGTGGTTTGGTGTTCAGTTATTGGTTTCTGTAGTAGCACTTATGCCTACACATGGAACAGCAGAACCCTGTGTACGAGATACAATAAAGAAAGAGAGATGCAAACCTGCCTACTCTATTACTGCTTCCATAATGTAAGGATTCTTCTACTAAGCAGTTGATTACTGTCTTTTTGGCATTCTGATACGAATCTCGGGGGATGAAAACTAAGGCATTTAATCCATTGCTAAATTTTCTAGTTACATATGTGAAATAATGTTTTTGAAATTACTAAGTGTAGTCTGTTAGGTGATGCTTGTTCATTCTGAAATAGTTAAAACTGGATTAAATTTGTGCAATGAAAACAAGTTTGATTTGTTACTGATAGATCTTTCTTACTTTTGTGCCTCAAATATTTTGTTATAGGTATTTGACATTCTAATTGTTAACATGAGAATGGCAGTAGTTTATTTACTCTTTGGTCCCTGAGATGGTACCTGTGCCCTATACCAGTTACATCTTTCAGTATTTCTTCAAAATGTGCCGTTTATCAGGAGGCTTTGAAGATTCTCTGTGGATATGTAAAGCAGTGTTGCCACATGCACTGTGCGTGCATGCTCAAGGCTGCAGAATTTCAGTAGCATGTGTTTGTGGTAGGCTAACTTGCTAGAGTATATTTTAGAATTGTGATTATTAAGGTACTTGGGAAAAAAAAACTTTTTTCTTTCAATTTTGGGGCTATTTACATAGTGTTAAATATATGTTTTGGTACGATTGAATGAGGACTTTAATTAAACTTAAATTAAAAGTATACCTTAGTGGTTTTCAAATTTGTTTTGAAAACTGCTAAGAGAAAAGTGCTGCTTAGCGGTGTTGTTTTTGTGTTGCTTGGTGGTTATGGAAGCAAATAAATGTGATGCACAAAAACGTTGTGGAGCCAATTGTATTAGAGTAAAATTTATTTTAAGGAAGTTTTATCTGTTAATAAATTTAAAATTATTTTTTAGTAGACCTGAAGGGTTTCTGTACATTTGATGTATGTTTTGCTATTCAGATCATAGTATTACCCTTTTGCTTTTTCTGTTTCCTAATCGTACCTGTTCATGCTCAGTTTCACACACAAATGCTGATGTGCTGGCAGAATGCTGCAGTGTTTGTGTTGCAGGTGGGTCAGACAATCTCTCTTGTTATACTTCCAGTTCTGAGAGTGTGGCATCATCCAGCGATCCACCAGGAACATGTCAGCTCCAAAAAAGCCAGACCTGTCCAGGGTGGTGTTCCACTGCAGTCGAGAAATCCTCAGGGATAAATGTATCTTAAAAAACCAATGTGAATCTGTGAACAGTGGGAACAGTAGATGGCAAATTTGTACAGGATTGATTTTAACTACCTTTATCTTCTCAGTTACAATATTTCAAGTACATTTGATCTTTACACTATTTTTCTAGTGTGCCTTGGACTGGAGTAAAAAATTATTCTCCCTGTTGTACAGGGTGGGGAAACAGAGGCACATCCACTTTGCATCAGACAGGCACACTTGAGGACAGGTCTTTTGAAAATAGCCAGGGTCTTGGTGCTGTAAATTCTAGCTTTTGAATAAATCCAGTCTTATTGTGAACGCATTCTGTTGTGGGAGAATATAAGCTTTATTGGAATCTATTCAGTGAGTAACAAGACAAATAACTGAGCAAAACAAGGGATTTGTCTGCTGTATCAGTACTGTCACCTTAAGCAAAAGGCACTGTAATCCAAAATTTCAGTATTCCTTGCACTTTTATTGTTACATACCCAATATCATCTATATAAAGGTGCTAGATTTCTCACAGAAATTAAACTCTAGGGAAAATTGAGTTGAACAAGTGCCCAGGAGGTTAACGAGTATCATGGAACTTGTCTTTTGATAAGTATTCTGCACAGAGCACCAGTGGGGTGCATGCAGAGACTTCCTTACCATCAAGTCCAGTTGTTTTATCTGGCAGAAACATTGTCTTCCGTTTTGAAGTGAGCAGATTTGATGCAGAAATCACAGTTGTTGTATTGCTTTTCACATGGGAATTGTTCTTACTGCAAATATGAAGTACCTTTTATCAAACTTTGTATTCCCAGTGTAGGATGCTTACGTTATCTGAAGGTGCCTGCAGTTGTTTTGGAAATTGTGAAGCCTGAGATCATCATCCCGATGCTTTTATTAAAATATTTTATTTATGTTTATTAAAACTAATGTGAAATCTGTGTAAAAGTTTTTGGCAGGCATGATTTGAAAGAGTGTTGATACATTGTGCATTTATATTCCATGTGTAGTGGAAATGTTAGTTTCTTTATCAACTTAACAAGTTTATGAAGCAGCTGAATTTCTGAATGCGTAGTGGCCAATTTGTGGATATAAAATAGTTTGATGGTTCTGCAGCATGTATAAGGAATTGCTTTCAGTACAGACCTATCTGTGTGTGATCTATGTTCATATTACTTCTTGCATTTGAGTCCTTGTGGGTTAGTAACTGCATCAGAAGGACTAAGCATGTGTAGAAGTATGTAATCTATTTATTAGTTTTTTCTCCAATTTTAAGAGCTATTAATGTCTTTTGCACCTGAACATGCACAATTGCCAAATGATGTCTTGCCTTTAAGAATTCACTGCTGTGCTCTGTCTTTGCCCTACATTGTAGGCTTCTCAGATTTGAAAAGATACTGAATTCAGGTTTGTGATGTAGTAATTGTTTATGAAGACATCCATCTGAGTGATAGGCACTCTGACACTTCCATCTGTAAGGCTGTGCCACTGATCTCCCCTGCCACCCACATCACTGTTTCTGACCATTGGAGGGTGGGAAAAGTATATTCTTCTAATATTTATTTAACTTTTTTTAAATAAGGAAGTAATTATCCATGGAATTTTAGTTTGTTGCTAAAAAAAGAATAAATATGAAAATGTGAAAACCCCTTGATGTATTCCTTTTTTTTTAAGGGATAGTGTTAGTTGTGTTACTGTTAGAATCTTGCAAGCTTCTACTTCGATTATTTATACTCATGGGGTTTTGGGGGGATGGTTTGGCTTTTTCTGTCTTTTTGTTTTGTTTTGTTTGGCATTTATTTTAGATACCTACTTACTCAAAAAATAAATCCTAGGTAGCAGGGCTTTCTCTTGGATGTGTTTCTGCCAAGTTACTGAATCAGTTTATTTCCCTTTAAAGACCACGTGGCTCGGTTCACTATGAAGTTCTGTTGTTGCAGCTACATAGTTAGATTCAGGGAATTAATTGCATTCTTGACTAATAACTGTTGTGGCAAACCCTTTGCATTTAGTTAACCATTGGGGTGGCAGCGTATCTTCACCACTAAAATAAGCCTTTATAAGAAGCTTCTCTTGAGGGGTTTGCAGGTATGGCTATTGAGGTATTTTGGTGAGTTTTTGAGAAGGTAGATAGTTCCACAGGAGGTTCTGGTCGCCTTTTAAAAGGGCACAGAGGTCTGTGTTGTATGGCAAAGAGAGAGCTGTCCTTCACAGGACGACCTCAGGTTGGACCATGGTTGTTCTTTGTTCGAATGAAGAAAGGGAATGGGTTCAGAAAATCCCAAAAGAAGGGATCATTTTTTAAAACATAATTGTAGTCATGTGTGCTGTTCCCAGTGTGGACATGGCTTAATTCACAGATTGATTGAAGTGGAATAGTGCTGCCTTTACACAAGCAGTGAATTCAGCCATGGTAAGTAAATTATGTGACTTCAGGAAAATGGTATTAGTAGAGGATTGGTGCAGGAATTCTTGGTATCTCTCAGCTGGCTGCATGAGCTTAAGGTGTAGATACCTCAGTTTCCCCTTGTTAAAATAAGGATAATACTTGCCTTATTTAATCATTGGAGTTTGATGTGCAGGTTTAATTACAGAGTAATGCAGAATAAATAGGCAGCCTAAATACTTGTGTTACGTGTGAAGGTATCCAGTCTGCACTGCGCTTTCCTCTATTTGGATGGGATCTGAGACTTGGTGTTCCCAGCATTGATCATGTTATTTGGTTAGCTTGTCAGACTTACTTGTTTGTAAGCAAGATACTGAAACATCAGCTCTGAAAATTTCTTTTGAAAGCACAAGGACAGGATTTGTAGTTCTTAAATTTTATTCTTTTAAAGTTAAAAATAAAGATAAGGAGGTTTGTTTTGACAGCATCAAAGGAATATGCTGGTTTGTTTGCAGCCTTTGATTTGGATGAAATGTATGGAGTTCTGTATTTTTTTTTGTGTAGCAATTTATGTTGTGAATATTTTGGATTTTCTGTTTATATGAAATGTTAGTGTTGGTGTCTTATTTTCAGGCATGATTTATGGAAAATAATTGCGCTTTTGTGATTTTTTTTTTTAATTCAGTGTTTCTTATTTGATTGAAATTCCCAAGCGAAGAAAAGTAATAAGCACGTTCTTTAGAGCTATTGCTGTTTTAAGTTTATGGTTGGTCACAGAGGCTATTTAAAGAAATATTTTTGGAAAAATAGAGGTAGGTGTATTTGAGGCTGTTTTAGCTGCATACCAGCAGTAGCAAAATAATTTTACTTGGTAGTTTTACTTATATTTGAAAGTTCTTCCTTCCTGTAGGCAGAAAGGTCGAGTTCTGTGAGGGAGGTACCTTCTTGGTGCCCGGCATGTAGTGGCCGCGGAACATCCCGGCATGTGTGGATGCTGTTGGCTGTTCTGCCGAAGCGGTGCCTGATGGAGGCATTTCCCTGGCGGGACGCGGGGACGGGAAAGGCGGGGGCGGCGCGGTCCCGGCCCGGTGGCAGCGTCTGTGTGAGTTGCACACACGAAGCGAACTAGTTCTTTTCTGTGGCGTCACATGATCAAAATATTTTCCCCTTTGCCGCTGCCAGAAGCTATCTATTGCTTTTCAACAAGCTCGCCGCTCGGGCAGCGGGCCAGGCGCTCCTCCCGGCCGCGGGATGCTCCGGCCTCACCGGCAGGTGTGGGCAGCGTGTTTGTGTCCAGCCATGGCCCTTGGCGTCCCTTACCTGCTTTGGGAACAAGGTTTTCTCTGCCTCCACGTCTAAGAAGCAGCAGCACCGTGTGGAGTATTTCTAGCATTTTAAGTGGCACTTACTTTACGTGAAATTTTTTTGCTAGTAAAGAGATACAGCATTTGTCTTGTGTGTTACATTTTGGTTTACAATATATGTATTTTTTTCTTTTAAATCCCGAAGCTAACACACATCCCTTGTGATAGCCCCCTCCTTCCAGCCTGGCACAGAGCCGGTTTTCCTACTAACAAACTGTAGGAGCTACTAATTCAGCAACATTTCTGAGATTTTTAACTTTCTGCAGAATGCTCTTTTTGTTGTTGAACATGTGGTATGCAAATACAAATGGAAATAGTGCTATGGAGTATTTTGTTGTGGGTTTTTTTAAGTATTAAAAACAGATTTTGCTTTTCTAATAAATCCCATAACCAGAGCTTTTAATGTTTTGATATAAATAGCAATTACACTAAGTGAGATCCGACCACAACTAAAAAAATACCATTTAAAATCATTCAGAAGAAAAGTTCTCAACTTAATTGAGCTTTTCCTTTAAAGAGGAGGGGCTGATTGGGCAGCAGCATCTGAAACAAAGTGTCTCACATTTTAAACAGTGTTCCTGAAGTGATCAAATTTTTGGAGTGGAGGCCAATATTTAAATACTTTTTCCAAGACTCAGGTGGAAATCTAAAGGCTTTTTCAGTCTAAGCCATTGAAAGCTTTATGTGTGATTGCTGATGGTAATCAGAACATTTTCTGGATTAACCGAGACCGTTAAAAAGTTTTAGATTCAGGTACATGGACTGGTTGTTTCATATATTGGGACATTTAGAATTCGGTTGTTCACAGGAGATCTGCTAAATGCAGCTGTTTGAACAAGCAGTGGAGAGGAATTCTCTGTCCCAGGAAGACTTTGCCTAGATAGCCACACATCCCTCCTTTTAGTTCTTCAGCTCATTTCAATAATAATAGCAACAGTAACCATGCACTTTCTCATTACGAGGAAGGTTGAGGAGGGCCTGAGTGAAGCTGTTACTTTGCTGGAACGTAGTTGACAGAATGGTGGATGCATCTACTTGTTCTGCAGATACTGATGTTGTTATGTATCAGCTCTGATGTGTGATGCGGTTGCTCAACGCTCTTCGTCTGTATTTTCCCCTTCAGTGAGTGAAAGATTTATTTGTGGGTTATTTCCATCTGTTTAATTTCTTTTCTTCCCAGAGTCATAGTACTTTATTTTATCCAAATGTCATACTCTCTTTTTGCTTCTTTGTCTCATGATACTTCTTTTTCTTTCTTAGAATGTGTTTCTCACTTTCCAAGTCATTGGAGTGACGGAAAAGTCATCCTTACTGTCTTCTGCAATTTTAACAGTTGTGCCAGAGTGATTAGTGTGAGTGTAGAGCCACTGAGAAAATAGCTTTGGAGTGATCCAGGTACCCATCTGTCTGACTTGTGTTTTCTCCATCCCTCTAACTTGTATTTGCTCCTCTGTCGTCCTAAGTTGACAAAGGTTGTTGGGCAAAGAGTGGCAGCAGGGAAAGTGTCTTCACCATTCAGCTTCCTGTGCAGGCTCTCCTAGTGACTAGAGGTCAAGTGCATTTAAGAAAAAGGAAAAATAAGCCACTAAAAAACAACCAAGCAAGCCCCCAAATCCTGGCAAGACTTGACAGTATAATAGCAAAAATTGTACAAGTAGTTATCTATGCCTGATGATGCTGGTATTTTTGTTAGTGGTTCCTCTATTGCTGGTCTTCTAAGCAGTAGCAGACTTAAAGGAGGGAAACAAACAAAGGAGACAAAACCAAGCTGAAATGTGAATGTTGATGTGCATAGTTTTTTTTTAACCTGGAATGGCAGGTGTGATTTAAAAAAAAAAAAAAAGTATATATATATACCCAAAAGATATTTGAAGATGTCTGCATGAAAATTCAAGTGTGCTGTTGCTGTACATGTGAAAAGTGTAGAAAAGACTGGAACTGAGGAGAGGGAACACTTGGCATATAATTGTCTATATTAAGTAGTGATGTGGTGTACTTGATATGTTCTATGCAATTTTATCATACTTGATACTTCATTTCATATATTTCCTTTCCTTTTAATTCTCCTCAGAAGATTGAGGGTGTAGAGAGCTGCCAGCAATGGTTGTTATTCCACAGTGTCATATTTTATTTGAGGGAATGTATCTCTTGAAGGTGGTGAATGAAGCCTGTTTAAAAAGTGAATTAAAGTTCCATTGTTCTAGGAGAATACCTTAGTAATTCAAGAAAGAGCTGAGGTCAGTTTCTTCCTGTATGACAGTTTCCAAATTCTGTTGCTTTGCCTCTAATAAGACTTAGATGTTTCTTTGCAACAATCTTGTTGCCTGAAAAAACCCCCCACAGTGTCTGATATACCCTCTCTGTTGCTTTTCTCTACTCCTGCTTTTTAACATTCAGTTTAAATTCTTCCTTTGCTTGTGGCTGATGCCTTCCTTGAAGAGATGGAGGAAGAAAGTAGGTGCTTTTTCATAGAAGCTGCAGCTAGTCATGGCATCATAATGGAAGGTTCAAATATTTATGATTTCTGATGACATTTTTACTTTCTTGAAATTCTTGATTTTGCATATGGTTGTCTGTCTTACTTGAGCAAATTGTCTCAGCCAGTGTGCCAAAAGTGGGAAGAAATGCAGTTTTCCTCTCCAGAAGTGGATTTATATCTATCCAAAGAGACAATGGACATGATGGGCGGGGGGGAGTGTCCCATTTTTTCCCAGGTGTTTGATACTGAGCATTCAATAATATGTTTTGTTTGTAATTTTTAGATTAATACTTGGGAATAAGCAGCAATTTTTTTTTTTAAATTGAGTTCAGTCTATGTACATTGATCAGAAGGTCCACATGGGTATTTCTCAGAAAGACAGCTTTTTGTCCTTAGTGGCTTTTGAGGATCACAGGCTGAAACAAAGAGCAAATTAGGAGGAGAAGGGTTGTAACACATAAACGCACAGCAAAAGATGTGTTGAACCAAATGGACATCTGCTTTTTATGTAGATACCAAGTGAGAATTTCTCTTGGGAGAACTGAAGAAAACTTGAAAATCTAATTTGTTTATTTCTGCGTTTTTCAGTAGCCTTTTGTTACACTTCTTGAGTACTCTTTTATCCAGTTTTGTGTTGCTAAAAGATCTTGCACCATTGTGTGAGTCTGATGGTTGTCTAAAGCTGATCTAAGACTTCACTTCTGCTGTAAAGACCAGTCCCCACCTTTTATCAGCTCCCTGCTGCTTCCCTTGTGTCACAAGGTGAGTCGCATCAGCTTGAAGATTTGTCTGAAAACTAATCCTGCCAAAGAAGACCTGTGAATGTTTAGCTTTCAGCCAGATCATTGAGCAGATCTGACTTGCAGCATAATGTTTGCAGCACAGAGGTAAAGGAAGGGAGAATATGGCCAGTTCAACTGAAGGTGGGTGTCAGGCCATGAGGAGATGGTACAGGCTTCTGTCAGCCTAAACTCCTCATTACATTGCCTCTTGAGTGTAAAATTAGTCTGTGAATAATGATAGGCAATGTCTTAACATTTCTCGGAGCAGGGAGCCATTGTTATCCCTCTCTTAAAAGGAGAGAAGCTGAGGCAGAGAGTAATTTTTCTTCCCCCCCAAGGATGATGATTATACAGAATGCATTGGTTATGGTGGCCAAATAAGCTGTGAGTATCTTTGAAAAATAAGATTTCAAGTGTGGAACTCATCTAACCATATGTACTGTAGGCATTTGTACCTGATCTTTTTGTGTATCTTTGGTGCATAAAAATATTCAGATCTTCATGTGAATCATCTCGTCCTAAAGGAGATGTGTAATACTGGTCTAATGAATCATGCTTCTAAAGTATCATGGTTTTCCCCTAACTCTAAAGAAATTCTAAGCCAATAAGCTCAGGCGTTGATGTCAAAGGGCAGGTGAAATTAATTGTTTCCACTATTTATAGTGTTTTCATACAGGCAAATGACTCCAGACTTGTGTTGGAGTTCTGGACTAACTTAGCTTCCTCTCCTTGTCTTGCTAACCTGTTGGAACAAATGGTTTTCATACCCATTTCTGCTTAAGCTTGACACATTTCTATTTTGGTGTCCTTTGTATAATGCCTATTCAGAGTTTTTTTTGCTGCTGCTTTTCTTTTTGTATGTCAAATTTTTGCATGTAAGAACTGTCAGTATTGTTTATTTTTGCCCAGCATATTTGCAGACATACTGGCATACTGGCAAATTTGAAAATACCAGGATAAGTTTCCAGATCAGTTGACCTTCATGCTTAGGTTCGCAATTTTGTCTGTGCAGAGATGCAAGCTTTTGATTTGGAAATAGGGCAGCAGTTTTGTTGTGTAGATGCTGCTTCACAGTCCACTGAAAACTCTTTACCCGTTGCTGGCACTTCAGCTGCAGAGAAGTGGGCACCTCTGGGAAGGAGCTTCCCTAGTGTGGTGATCCTCCTCACCCAGCACTGGTGCTCCCTGTGGCTCCACGTTCCCCGACTGGTTGCTCCCAGGAGTTTCTCTGTGGGGCATTGTGCAGAGCAGCAAACCCAGTGAGCACTCTGGAGAGCTGAGGGGCTGTGCTGGGCATGGGGAGTCGGGAAAGGGCAGCCCTGTCAGGAGATCTCTGCCACCGAGAGAGACGAGAGACAGTGGTTGTGGAAGCAAACAAGGTGTGTTCTGAATGCTGTGGATGTATTCCAAGGTGACAAAACCTGGTGTTTTGCTGAGGAATGAAATTGTTTAGGACAAAAGGAGTCACAGGGATGCCTGTCCTGCTCTTCTTGGCAGTATCATGTTTTCAAAATGGTTAAAGAGGAAAAAACACAGTTTGCTAAAGAGATTTACCTGTGCATCCTGAAAAATGGGTACCATAATTAAGGATTATGGTATTATCTCTAGGCTCGTTTAGCCTTTCTTAGTAAAGTATTTTAAATGTCCAAACTGAAATATTGTTGAGATTAATAATTTCACTGGTACCTTTGTAGTAGGATGGCAGTGCTTTCAATTTTTTGGAGGCTGGCACAACCATATTTTTGTTTGCATTCTTTTTAAGGGATCTTTCTCACAAAGGGTGGCAGTTTATTTGGCTTAGGCTTAGGTTTCTGAGTTAAGCATCCTCTGAAAAGTTGCTTATTTTCAAAAGGAGGAGTCTTTTGCAGTTTTAAAGTTTGCATCTCTTTTTTGGTTCTCTCCTGTAATTTGCAATGAGTGGCATGATTTTCAGATGTAGTATTTTCCCCCCAGTGTGTACAGGGGGAGGGGGAAGCGTGGCTTCCTCAAGGTTGACTGAAATGTTTTAACTTCTATGGCAAATGAGGTGAGAATGAAATTGTCAGAAGGATAGAGACTAAATTATTGAAGCACTTGACTGTTTAAAGTGGCTGGGGATGTACTATAAAAGGTGCGAGTCTAACAGTCAAATGTGTAAACAGCACCTTATTCCTTCCTTGTACCTGATTTCTCACCACTTGCTTTATACGGGAGCCTAAATCAGTGTGGGAGATATCGCAGCCACTCTCAAAGTGTTAGTTTACAATGCCTCCACCAGAAGAACAATCTATTACCATATAGAATAGCAGAGAGAAAAGCATTTTCAAGGAAGATTAATTGAAGTAATTCATCACTTTAAAATGAAGAAGGTGCATCAAACAAAAATAAAAGCTAAGTATTTTATGCGCCTCTATTGGAATTTGATAGCCATTTGTTTTGCTAGAAAATATATGCAGGCTGGGCATCTAGTGCTTGTCTACACAGTACAACTATGTGCTATAATTATGTGCTATAATTACACCAATATAACTCCCTATGGAGACACTCTTATACCAGAATAAGAGTTTTTATGGTTTATCTTACTCTGCTTCCAAACCACATAAGCTTAAGAGAGAAAGGGTACTCTTATGTTGGAGAAAGTTTCCACACTGAGATAGTTATATTGGTATAATTATGCGTTTTTTTACTTCAGTGTAGACAAGTCCTTTGTGCCTTTTCGGCTTTGAACTTTAGTTAAGAATTTCTTGGTTGTGATAAGTGTCTAAGCATTTTTATAGTATATTTTTATAATGGGACTTGGGTATTTAAACCAATTACTTAGGCCAATTAACAGCTTCCTGGGTTGTGGATAACAACAGGATATAAAAAGGGATCAGAATTCATGTTCCTAGTTCCTTGGATATATCTGCATTCCCCCTCCCTCCCGGTGATTTTACCAGTATTCGGTATACAACGCAACAGGTGGAATAGCGTGTGGCTGTGTAATGAGTTCTGTGTTGGATGCTTTTTGTCTGTTGTTTCTCATTATTCCTTGAGTTTTGTTGTGCTGTGGCTCTAATTGCATGTATCTCCATGGATCACAGAAAGAAACTTCCTTGATGAAGCTGAAAAAACTGCTTCCAAAAATGTTAATTGTTTGGAGAATTGCTGGAATTTATTGATCTTTACAAAAGACAGGACCATAATTGACTTGTTAGGCAGAAGTTGAGCAAGGAGCAACTCAAGTTGGATTCAGAGGAAGGGGAAGGTGCAGGAACCCTTTTGGTCTGCAGTGTAGTCAGGAGAAGGGTGATGATGTATAGAAGGGGTGATGTCTCTTGCCCGCTTCAGTCAAAGGTGGGTACCTAGAGAGAGGTATTCACATGGATGGTGCTTTGAAGTTGGCCATCTTCTCTGGTTCTCTTCTCCCCATGTCTCCTTTGCTACTTAGCATACAGCTCATCTCATCCTTACATTCACACCTCCCTAAAACCAGGAACAGGTAAACATTTTTTACAGTGCTTTTGCAGTTTCTGTAAATACCAACATAAATTACTTAGAAACATTTTTTCTTACGTATCTTTTTTCTGCTTGTGAAAAGACTTGTTCAAAACACATACCTCTTTTTATTGCCTTAATTTTCTTTTGTCAGTGTGTCTAGTATGTTTGTAGTGTTATAATGTCCATGTGGTCTAGTTTTGCTAGAAATTGAGGATTATGATTTGAAATGAAAAATTTCAAAGAAATTAAGAAATGGGAGAAACCTTATAATAAAATAGTGGTGATGTAATAACCTACAAATCATAGAATAGCAGGACTTGAAGTGACATCAGGAGGTCATTTAATCTATCTGTCAGCTCTGAGACAGGATAAGGCAGACCTAACATTCATGGCAGATGTTCATCTGTCCTGTAGTAGTAACAGACTGAGCAAAAAAGAATTATTTATACTCACTCTCTCCCCTTCTCTCCCCAAAGCTTTGGGCAAGCTGAACTTTACATAGAATTGGTGTGAGAGGATATATGGATTCCTTCAGGATTATTTCAAGCTTCTGAGTTACTTCTGTTTTTTGGAAACTCAGTGCTTCTCTCAAAATAGTCTAATGATGTTTGTGTACTTTTGAGTGTGATATCTCATTTCAATTTTATCTGGCTGTCTGTTGTTCAGGTGTATTTTTTCCTGAAATGATTATTTTTGTGTGTTGGCTTTATAACCAGTGTCTCCTCTTCTTTGGCATCGAACAGTTTCGTTTAAAAATGTGTAGCATTTCATTTTCATACTTGACAGTATTTCTGGTGTGTAATCAGTTTCAGTTTTCCTTTTTTTTATTCAATTTCTTTTTGCATGAAAGAGCTGAGCAAAAAAAGAAAAACAACTGTGGGTAGGAGTGTAGAAGTGAGAAGGAGAAGAATGTGTTCAAGAATTGATAGTACTCAGCAGAAGAGCTGGGTTTAGCTGAAATGTCAGGTTAGATATGAAGTGAACAGTGTGGCCTTAAGTAAAGATTTCTATTCTTTGAAGAATAAAGGGAACATACGTTTCAGAATTTTACGTGTGGTATCTGCAGCTCTTTAATCTAAACTGAAGGTTGCAAATGGATGTCAGATGAATAGCTTCTTTCTAAATTGAACAATACCTGAAATAGGAATTGAAATTGGAATTGCGGATGCTTTGTTGCTAAAATGAGTCTTTGGGTTGGTTTGCTTCATTTTGCCTTTTGGTTATGTCAGCTGAGAAACATCTGTCTTTGCTGCTAAATGACCTCTGCTGATTAGGCCAAGTGATTTTGACTGAGTGAACTGTCTTGAGCCCTCAACAGCTGCAGGAAGGTGTGATGTAAGTTGCCACCTTGGAGAAGGTTTAGGTGTAAATATACTCAAATAGCTGTTGTCCCCAGATCTAGCTTACTCAGACTTAGAGAAATAATTCCCTGTTCCTGTGTTGCTTTGGTGTTTATGAAGGTAGTGATTCCCTTCTGTTGTCTTCCAATCTAATCTGATTGTTAATTTTACTTTTGTTCTAGATTTAGTAATTTTAGGAAGTTGGGAATACTCTGTTTTGGGTTGTGCCCAAAGGGGGCTCATTAATCCTGAAGATCCTCTAACAAATAAAAAAGTTTCTTTGAAGTGCATTTATAAAGCTGTGTTGGTGGTTTTGCATGACAGCTGATGTGGGCTCTCTTAAGGACTGGGAAATAAGAGATGGGGATAGAAGTGGGAAGAAGCCAAGAGTTTTCAGGCAGAGAGAATCTGAAAATATAACGGTTTCTGCTGTAGGAGAGGGAACGCAGTTCTATGAATACAGCATAATCAGGTTTCCTGTTAAATAATTTTTTGGGATGAGAAATACTGAAGAAGTGGATCAGCTTTCCTGCTTTCATATTTCTCAGACCAGATATGCCTCACATGCTGATTTTTAATTTAATTTTAAATGGTATGATATTAAAAGAAAATTATGATCATATATTGAAAACACATGCCTTCTTTGTATAGAAACTAAAAGTTCTGGATAGTAGTTATACTAAAACTATGCATTTAATTCTGAACATTCTATATGATTTGTTCCAGAGGTGTTCATAGCCATGATTAATCCTACCTCTTTATTTCTGCGCTTACCTCTGTGTGTATTGTATGCATGTGTTTGAGCTGAGATACTCTGGGATGTTTCGTAGTCTTGCCAGGATTTGTGGAAGAATTTGTTCCATTTGTTGTGATTGCAAGAAGAGTTACAATGACTAAGTGATTTCTGCCAGTTTAGAGAAATAGGTGAAGGCTCTAGAGTAAACCAGAATTTGAGCTGGTTTAAACCCAGGTCTGACGTTTTTGACCCTGAGTGAGCCATAGTGAACTGTGTATTAACAGTGAGATATGTTTTTTGGAGGTCTTTCTCTAGAGGTCTTTGCAAGTCATACCCAAATTTCTGCAAAATTTTAAGTTTGTTTAAAACATGTGGGAATTAGAGCTGATTATTTTTAAATCCGCATAGCTTTTAAATTATAATAACAAAAAGTTATTTTGCTTTCAAAGTGTTTGTATAAATACATATATGTTGATCAATTTTTTGTTGTAGAAATTAAAATTTAAAGATGAACAGGTCCCTTAATACTATGAACTTTTTACTTGCTGTGTTTGTTTCAGTACAGCTGCTACATGCTAGCTGCACTGGTATTTCTAGAATTACTTGCAGGGTGTTACCACCACCACCACCTTCAAAGTGAAATTTACAGCTCCTCTAGTCTTTGTCCTTTTAATTCTAAAATCCAGATGAAGTGCAGTCCCAGGAGTGTTGTTTTGCTGTTGCAATGTAGTCTTTTTCAAATGATACATGATTTAGTTGGAAACAAATTAGCAGCTATGAATGCCTAAAGAAAGCAGTTTAATAAGCAAGATTTTTGCAAGACCTAATCAGAATTGTAAAATGATACTTGGGAATCAGTTACATTATACAATAGAGCGGGTGTGAATGTAGGCATGTGTGTGGATTCATGGTTTCTAGTCACATTGTTCTCTCAAGTGATACAAGGGTTTCAACCTTCAGTTTACTGTTTCTTCTAATTTATAACTTAACTATTAAATGTTTTCAAGCAATAATGAAAAGTCCCACTCATAACTCTAATTTGTTCTGGTGATTTATTTTAAATTTTTTTTAACTATTGATGCCCCTCCTCCCCCCCATTTTCGAGTTCTTTAAATCACCTGTTACTTGTGAATTTTTGTTTGTTTTGCTCCTGCCCAGGAAGTTAGTTCCACTGTTGCTGACAGTGTGTTGATGAGAAAAGTCATTATACATGCAAAATAATCACAGGCAGGTACTCACTAAAATTGTATTGCTCCAGCTCCACAGTATGGGTGTATAGCTCCAGATTTATTATCTGTTCGTAGCGGACCCTTTGGCTGAGCTGACATTGCTGGTATGTCTCTAGCTGGAACACTTTATTTTTGTGATGTTCAGCCAGTGTGATACAGAGATGATTATGGAATGATGTTAAAAAGAAGATGAACTGGTTTGTTTCCAGGTAACTTAAAATTTTGCCCTATTTGCAACCAAGTTTTTTCAGCCTCTACAGGAAGCGGTTTTAATATAGAAAATACGTTACAAGAGAAGTTTCTTGGCAGTCAAAGAAGTGACAGGGCTTCTGTTATAAAACTAAGTTTGCTTTCCAATTACCCTGATGCTAAATATATTCTTTTAGGAATTCTGCATATATTGGCTCTAGCTAGGGGCTTTCCCCTGTTTTCTTATCTTAATTAAGACCATTTTTTACCTATTCAAAAAAAAAAGTTAGGCTTGAAAAGAGAAGATGCCAGATTAATCAGCAAACTACCTGCCAGGAAGCTAGAAGCCAACAGATGCAGAGAATCAGTGCTTTACATTGCTCTTTAGTGTCCCAGTCTGCTATCCCATGTTGTAAGTAGGGTGACTGATTCTTTCCTTTTTCTGAGCTCTTACTGGTGTGGAAGAAGGATGTAGCTTAAAACTCTGGCAACTATTTCTCAGTGTGGACAGAACTTTCTGAACCTCCCTTAGCTGAAATTCCATGTTACAGCTATGGAAAAGGAAAACAACTAATTGCTTTTGTTTGCCTGATGGAATTTTCCATTCTTTTACTCTCTTATGCCTCTTTATTTCAGTAACCTATCAATTTTGTCAATTATGTTTGTTGTGGTGTCCCCCTGTCCATGTCTCCCCTCCTCCCCAATTTTATTCATCATCATCTCAGACACCTGCAAAAAGGGAAGAAAATTGCATAAAGCCACTCCAGTGGCAGAGCACTTCGCAGAGAGGAATGGAAGATAGCATTTGACAGTAGTTAGGGATGAGAGTAAAAACTGGGGGGAGGAAGAGAAAAGGAGCTCTGTGGTCTAGAGTATTGCTAGGTTCTGGTGTTACCTGGACTCTGATTTATTCTGGAATTGCTGTGGTGAGGTCAATTACAAATACCAGCAGTAAGTATAATTCAGTTTTTGAAGAGTTGTCATTTGCTTTTTTTTGATAATAGTGTAATCTCAGAATATGGCCTAGAAATTTTACATTTGCTTCATTCATGAGCACTTGATGAAATCTAGTGTATAAGGCTGAATTTGAGCAGTTGAGGGGCTTATTTTTGAGCTTATCTTAGAAATAGGTGATCTTTTTCAAAGGCATTAATACTGTTCCAAGTGATCTAGCAGCAGAAATTTAAAGTCCTCTTTTTTTCCCCCTTATTTTTAAGATACTTTCAGGGACCTTTTTTCTTTGGCATGTAGGTTTCTGAGAGTTTAGAGTACCTTGTTGCAGGCTATTGATGCAATTTCTCCTTTTCAACATCTTCTAGAGGTTTGGGGGTTTTTCTTCCCTTAGCCTACCCTTCCCAACTCCTAGTCCCGTTTCTTGTTGCCTAATAACTGACATCAGTCTCCCCAAAGTCCTCATGTCTCTTTACTTGTTAAAAGTGCATGTAACACTTGTTGTTGTGAGAGTGAAAACCCAGTCACAGGAAGGTGAAGTGTTGTGCTCATGTTTGCATATCAGGTCAGCTGCTGAGCCAGGAATAGAAGTCCTGTCTCATGACTCAGTGCCCTAACCGCTGGCCTGTGCCGCCTCTCCGGAGCACCGGTCTTTTCCAAGAATATAGGAGCAATGGGTATACGAGTAACTACAGCACATATAGGAGCTTTGCTTCCAACTCTGGCAGGGCTCCAAGGCTTATATACAGCTTAAAAGACAAGGGGAGGAAAAAAAAGCTTTCTGAAGGAGCTCCTAGATAAGTTCTGTAAAGTTACCGTTTGCTTTGCTTTGTTTAAAAACAGCAGGAAAAAAAAAAAAAGAAAAAAGTATCTAATTGAAAATAGATTTCCAGAAGGTCTAGGATGTGGAAAAAGTTCCTTGTGTTTAAGTCAAACTTTGCTCTACAAATAACCTTAAGAGCAGCCTGTGATTAAATCTTTTGTATATTCAACAACAAACTCATTTTATGCAACCGCAACTATGATAAAATTGAATTAAATGAACCTGCCTCCAAGAAAAGATACTGAATAGCTGAGTTCATTATTCATTATTCAATGAATGGAAATAAGGGAGGCTGGCTGAAACTGCTGGGAAATGGTTTTAACATTCTATCGGGCTAAAGAGCAATTCTGTGAAATCACTGTATTTGTTTCCCCCCTACCTCCCCGCCCTCATTTTTTAAATAGCAGTGCTCTTCATACTGTCAGAATTCAGTGTTGTGACACCCCTACTCAAAAGTTATGACAGCAGTGTAATGACAGCTACTGCCTCTTGAGAATCAATCAGGCAATTAATTTTGTAAATGAAATGCTGATTATACAAAGCTTCACATGAGAGGCCCAGTGATTAAAATCAATTTAACAAATTGTTTCAGGTGGGACTTGATTAATAATTTGCCATAAATGCTGAGGATATATGACCAGCATACCTTTTTGTGTGTGTGTGTGTTAATATAGAACTATATATATCACTGGGAGTGGAAAAAATCTGCAGCTAACTGTATGTACTTTTGGCTTGTGACCTAGATGTGATTGGTTATACCTTTTTGTGGGTTCTCTGTCATCCCCAGTGTCCACGTCACTTTCTCAGTTAGTATTCTCTCCAGCAATTAAATACATCTAAGTTTTAATTTTATTTCTGTGAGTAAAGCCAAGTATAAAAAAGTATATTCAGATCCACTTGAATATTAAGTTTAGAAAGTTTTTTCTTTAAAATTTAAAGTGGATGTGGGATTTTTTTCCATTTACATCTATTTATATTTAGGACGTTGTGCATTTTCCCTCTCTTACTGCAGTACTTCTCTGTGGGCAGCCTTCCTGCAGAGCTCCCCTCGTTCCACTCAGGGCAGTGCTCTATTTCTTGGCTGACGGACACTATTTTTAGTACATCCTTTTCTGTCCATCTAACGCCGTGTTTGTGTAAGAGCTGTACAAAGTAGGTAGGAGAATTTTTTTTCCAAGTTCCAGATGGCAGCCATGCACAGTGAGTGAAGGTGTTTACTTGTCTAGGAAGCTGGGAACCTCATTGCCAGACAAAATAGAAGTAACTGGTATTCTGGGTGGGGATTTGCTTTTTTTAACTTAGTTTTCTGGGTTTATGAATGGCTTTTCTCTTCCTTATTGGGCCAGAGCCTTGGCTACTGAGGAGGCCTTAAAGCTTTGAGGCATCCACTGGTAAATCTAGCCTGAGAACTTTAGGTTACTATTTCCCTTGCTATCTGCCTTGCTCTCCTGCTGGGGGTTGCTATTTTGACAGTAGAAATGCCAGACCGAGGGCTCTGCCCGTGTCTGACCGTGCTCCAGTGCCAAATCTGTTGTATTGGTGCAAAATCATCAAACACAGGCACTTCTAAGTTCAAACTGGACTGTGGATGGAAGTAGCCAAAGCGTGGTCATGATCTGGCAGCACACAGGAGAAGCAGCTGGAACGAGTGACCTGTTGTACAGTCACAGATAATTTTGCTAGAAGACATTTTAAAGAAGCCCTGAATTCTGCTGTGCTAGAAATTGCTGCAAACTTGTTGAGGGGGGGAGTAGAGCTTCTGCATGCCTAAAGAAAAGTGGTCTTCTTTGTAGGGGCATCCAAGTTGGAAAAAACAAATCTAAAGACAGGACTATAATTCCTGATTACTTCCTGGAAGAAGTTTGATATTAGGAAAGTAGGTTACAGGAGAAGACTGAATATTCAGGTGTGATGGGGACAGATGACACACATTAAGCTGACTTCAGAGTAACCTGTTAGCTGTCAGTAGCTGGCAATCTCCAAGGCAACTTGAGGGGCAGCAATTCTGAGCTATATATCCATATATATCCATATAAACTTGTCACAAACCTAGGATTGTTCTGGCCATCAGCTGTGTTAATATGTATAATTGCTTCTTGATGTTGTCTTAACCTTTGCATGCACTTGCAGTGGCAACTGAAGAGGTTAGTTATGTACACTTCATTAAAAACAGGTTTCTTTGCTGTTTGTTATGATTTATTCTTTCAGTAGTTGTTGAGTTTTATCTATACACAAAATTATAAATAGAGAATGGCTGATAGACTTTACAGTTTTTGTGTTGTGTGTGTTGAAGAGGACTCAGAAGAAGGCTGAAAAACAGTATATCCTTCTTCCTCACCCTGCAGAAACAGTTGCTTGTATAAATTATTTGTAAATGTTCTAGGCAAGTAGTAGTTGATTCTTTGTGGGGCATAGCTTTGATTTTCTTTTCTTTCTTTTGCCTTGTTAATTACTGACTTTCTGTTTTGAGTGGGAAATACTCTTTCTGATGTCTCCCTGCAGCTGAAATCAGACAGTATGCAGAGCCTTTAGGACAAGGAAAATGGCTAGCTATGTTGAAACTCTGCTAGTGTATGCTTCTTCATTTACTGGATTTTCTTTCGTCATAGGCTTATGTTGAACTCAGCTTTTTGTTTTCGCTTATTACTTATTGTGTTTGTGCAACTGCCTTTCTTAATTAAAATTTGAGTAAGACAGTAGATTTCCTATTTCAAAAAAATAGGAAGCATGTTTACTAGTCACCTCTCAGTCTTTATTATTAATGTCAGAATTTAATGCTGTACATTCATACTTTTTTAATAGTTGCTTGCAACTTTGTTAAATGGATATTGAAACACACGATTAGAGTTGTTTTGATACTCCCTCTTTTGTCACGTAAAAATGTTGGCTGAGGCGTCCTTGTACATGTTCATACAAATGATGACATTATCTAGAAGTGGATTATCTTTTCTGCAGTTCCATCCTCATGCCAGCTGTGTCATTGTATTATAGTGAATACTTCTGATTATCTTTAGTGATAAATTTGTGACTTGGTGCCTGACATAGAGTTGAGAGCTCCATGCCCGTCTTCCTTGGAATGTCGGTAGCTGATTGTCAGCTGTTCTTATTTATAATGAGGTTTCAAGGCTTTGGTTTCTATACAGCGATGGGTTTTCTCTTTTTTTTTTCCCCCCCTTTTTTTTAATATGGAGACAGAAGCTTTGGCTGGAGATCAATGAATAAACAAAGAGTTATTGTATTCATAGCTCTAGGAGTTTGAGGGGAAGCCTACTTGAGAGTGTTGAGTTCATGTTGTTTTGTTAGAGGCACAAATGATGGAGCATTACTTGGGGTGCTCTGTGGCTTATAGTTGGTTTAAATCACTGTGTTTGCTGTTGTCAGCCAAACCAATGCCTCTTTCAATTTTTTTTGTTTAAACAAACAAAAAAAACACACTTTCACTTGAAAAGTAGCTACATCTCTCATGTAAACATTCTTGTCTTCTAGTGAACTGCTCTGTCTGCCTTTAGAAAAGAGCACTACCTGAATGGGATTCACATCTAAATCCCATTGTGGCCTTATTAAAGTGTCTCCCACTTCTCCCTGTCTTGAGATTTCAGTGGTGGGGGTCTTTGTGGTATCTTTAAATGGAAGTGTTAGTTGTATTTTGGAACAGTGACTGGTGTTGTTCCTAAATATCATTCAAATAAACATTTTGTTGTTAGAAGTGAAACACTAGTTGATAACTTAATAGCATGTCTGTCTATCTATCTATCTATCTATCTATCTATCTATCTATCTATCTATCTATCTATCTATCTATCTATCTATCTATCTATCTATCTTATCTATAATGTGTGCATAACATCAGTAATGCCTTAAATGCAAGAACTGGTTTTGGTCAGACTGCTTCTCAAGTTATTCTCTTGTGCAAGCTGCCTCAGATCTGAGTGTAGATGAGGTAACTGGGAAAACACTGGTAAAATGACTAAAGAAAATGGTAGTATATTTTTCTCTCACTTTAGAAAAGGCAAAATTGAATCTCAAGGTGCTTCAGGTTGAGGTGATGTATTTGTTTTGGATAGGAGGAGAGCTGAAGTGGTGGTGATAACTGAGTTTACAAGTGGGTGTAGAATATTAATTTTTTCACTTTGCATATAGCAGGAATGTTGAGTTTATGTATTCTTTTACACAAAACATTGAAGAAAGGAGCAGGTAAGAGGAAAAGTTTGTCAGTTACTATTTGTAAGTAGTGTAGGCTTTTCTGTGTCCTACCTTAATGGTTGTATTGTCAATCTAAAGACTGGGAATGAAACCTTGCCCCTGTTGAAATCATAAGCAAACCTTCCACTGGGTGTTTTAAGGTGCTCATGAAGCACATAATAGGCAGGAACTCTTATGAAATGCTCTGTTCTCACAAAGCCTCATAGTACATGTGCAAATGAATCTGATACTGACATGAGAGAGGCACTATAATAAAGGGGTTATAAATTATAGTATTTTTGTGGACTGAAGCAAAGAACAAGACTGAGGTATTTTGAGGAACTGCAGATCTACTCAAAGTTTTAATGAAATGCAGCAAAGTGAAGAGGAGGTGCAGAATCAGAAGCAAAAGGCAGAATCCATCTAGGCTTGCCTGGAAGAATATGGTGGTAAAAAATATAATGAGCAAACACTAGATAAACTGGCAAAATGGTAATGTGTGTATTAGGAGTAAAATAGCACTAGAGAAAAATTGGACTGTTCTGTAAAGGCAGGGAAATAAACAAATGGATATTGATTACTACAGTGACACTAAAATGGAATTTAATAAGTAATTAAAACTGCACTACAGCATGTAATAGAATTAAATAAAGGCATGGAAGATGTGAAAATACACACATCATCCATTCATAGTCAAACATGCACTCTGGGTTTTAGAGGAATGTGATGCAGTTAGAGCAATGCTGTCATTTTTGGTAAGTGTTGCAGAGCACTTGTGGAGGGGTTGGGTTATGATCCCTACAGTGTAAAGAGGTTGATACTTCTCATAATCATCCTGTCACTAAAAACTTGTTCTTTGTAAACTGTTGAAACTGATGTTAAAGAAAATATTGGAACTTAATAAATGTTGAAGGAACCTTCAGATAAGATTATAATATGTATGTTTCAATAAACAACTTATTTAAATAAGTTTTCAAAATGTTATGAATGAGAGAAAGTCTTGCTATAAGAATGAAATCAGAAAGTTTACAAGAATGGTAAAGCTAAAAACTGTGCATACATTAAAGCATTTCAATGTAACTTTTCCACTGAAATTTTTACCTTCACGGTAAGGGGGACGGTACTTGATGAGCAGCTCTTTTTTCTTTCTGTTAAGTGTATGGCTCCAGGTCTTTCTCACTATGCACTGTTCTGAAGACAGAATTTGTCTTTTTGTTAGAGAGTTTTCAGTGGTATTGATCATGGACATATTAAATTCTAAAATTGGTTCTGTGTTGAAGAAATGATGGGGCTTTTTTTGTTCATTTTTGGGGTTGGAAATTTTTTTTCCCTTTTTTTTCATTTTTACACAAGGGAAACAGAGGTATTGTTGTAGGAAGTTTGGCCTGGTTTTGATGGCTGTAGGTTAAATTTTTTTAAAAACTTGGTTTCTGGAAAGACTTTCAGAGCACATCTGTCATCAAATTCAAAAGTTGCTGCAGTTGTAGATATGCAGCATTTCCTGTGATTCAAGCCCCATGATTTCAAGTCAGGAAGAATTAAATTCGTAAATTTTGAAATTTTTTTGATTTAGTGAAAAGGTGTGGCAGATGCAGAGGTAGAATCCATTTCTGCCAAGCAGCACACAGCTACCTTAGATAGTAAGACAAATGTCTCCTTCATTCACTACCCATATGGTAAGTGAAGCCCCTGCTCCTGTAGCTCACGCTGCCCCTTCACCGCCCTGCGCTGGGGGACACCTGGAGCCGGCACATCCGCTGCCTGTGAGGATTGAAGTGTGACTGGTTTAAAGACAGCTATAACTGTGAAGGAGACATGCTTAATGTTGCAAGGGCAAACTTAATTCCAAGAGCTCTCAACTTCTGCAGTAATAATCTTTCTTAAGCCTGGGGGAGAGCTGACTCTGGTTTTGTTTTGCCTTGCAGAAATATGTTGACAGCCACTGGTAGATGAGTCACTGCTAGATGTCTTCACCTTTAGCTGCACCCCACAGAGGGTTAGAATCTAATCTGAACGGAGTCAGGAATAGCAGTGGTGACTTACCACCCCCCATAAGGACCAACCAGTGCATAGGATGGGAAATGTTTCCTCACAGAGTCTGTCTTCTACAACCCTAGAGATCACAGACACCTACTGTTGGTTCTTTCCCTGAGATCTTTGGAGAGAAGAGAGAACAGGCAGCGCTGAGAGCTAGGGTGGGTCCTTGTGGATTGTCCCATTAATTTGTCCAGACACAGTCACTGCTCTCTCAGTCTAGCCCTCTCATATTCAGTTATCTCCAGTCCTTGGTCCAGATTCTCGACTTGCAGTGTTCACAGTAAGTTCTGAGTATGTCCAGGTCCCTTGCTTCCCAGTGACCACAGCCTCCCTGATTCCAGTATTGTGTGAGACACTGCAGCCCCTGGTGACTGGATTTATAGCAATATCTGAGTCTCTGCATCCCTCCACCTTTCTGAATTGGAGGGATATCACCTGAGGCAAGGAGGAGTGGCTCACCTGAAGAGAATATGGAGAAGTGTAGTGATGGCAGGCTGGTGAGAAGGAGGGAAGGAAGGATGCACTGGCAGTGAGGCTCAGTCTCCCAACACACACAAGCTCTGCTGCTTGGAGGTCACTAGTCCAAAGGACAGAGACTCTTTGGCCTCTATCCATGTCACCTCCTGACCTTGTTTCCTCCTCTCCCCTTCAGCTCTTTCTGCCTCACTTCTGTCTCCACTGCTTTTTTAACTCATTGTCCCTCTTCCTTTGTCTGGCAAATTCAAGGCAGCCTCCATATACTTTGTAACTCCTCCGAAGAAGCCCTGCCCCTCGTGTGCTCCTGCTTATTCCTCCTGTGCTCACAGTCCGGTGACATTCAGGTGCTCTGTCTGACAGGGGCACATGCCTTGCCTTTCACGAATGTCCAGTGTCACCCTGGGAAATTAAAATTCTCTGCCTCAAAGCATGGTATTCAAGAGATATTTTCAAGTGTTTTATGTGAGAACGTAAACCATGTATTTTTCTGTGACCTCATTCTAAGACATAGCTGAACTATTTCTGATGAATTTTCCAGAGAGTTTCAGCCTCAGGCATACATATGCCCTGGAAAATTTCAGCCTAAATCCTAGAAGTTTGGCAAAGTTTGTATGCGCCTGAAAGTAGTCTTAATAATGGAAAATGTCAGATTGTTTTAGCTGTGTAGCTATCTGCATTGTTTATATTTAAGAATTGGATGCAGAAAAGAAAATACTACACTCAAAATTAATTAAACTTAAATTTAAGTAAATGTGGTTATTGGAGATGAGACGTGGAAATTATACCCTGAAACAGAAGATGTTAGCAATGAAAAGTGCTGTTTGGCTTCATGGGAATCTAATGGAGGAAGCTCAGGACTCACTTTGAATAAGGATTTATGTTTGAGAAGAAGTATATGACAGGTGGTGCACAGAACATTAAAACACAGAAATAAACATAGATAAAGTATTGTGGTCTATAGGAGGAAATGTAAGTTGTCCCCTGGGACCCTGTAAGAGGGAATCTATAGTTCATCTGCTTAGCCTTTGTGTTTTTGTTGAAACTGTGGTGTAAGTGCATGATGGCCTAAAAAACCCTCAAATTTGAGAATGTTGTTGTGAATCAGGTGATCTGAAGTGGTTGAGGAACCATTGATTTTGAAAAGTATGAAATATAAATGGTAAATTACCCAGGGACATTTAGCAGCAAAAAATAGAAACTTCTAATCTGGCTACAGAGCAGGCAAACAATAAAAGGAAAATTGCTGAGTAATACTTAGCCAAAATTAGCAGTGAATGTGGAATTAACTATGGTAGCAGAAAAGGGTAGTCCTCTTCTGAAGTGAAGGGAGGTGTCGTGTGAGGAGGAGGTTATTTCCATCTCCTCAGGTGCAGTTGTGCCCATATTCAGAATACTTTATTAGTTTTGGGTGACATTCCTGGAAAGCTCGTATTGGTAATGGTGAAGACAGCCAGGGAAAGAAAAATGAGGTTTGATGGGTTTTATTTGCGGTAAGGAAAGAATAATAGTTCATTAAGTAGTGACTACTTTGGAAAGGGCATATTTTGGATAGGAACAAAACCCGTAGTGTGTTAGTAGTACAAACAGCAGTGATGAGAAGAAACAGGGATGAGAGTGGGAAATGTTATTTATTGTCATAATAGATATTACATCAGAATGTAAGAGCCAGAAAGGATTTGAAGAAGCCATATTATTACATAGGAGGTTTTAAAATTAAACTGTTCAGCACCTTGCTGCAGGAAAATGTGCAAAATGTGTTGCAGGAGGGAATCCTGCTCCTGGTGGAGGGGTGGGCTGGCTGGGTGAACTAATAGGTCTTTTTTTTTTGGTGGGGGGAACAGGAGAGGGTGTATGTGCCGCTTTCACGAAGATGAGATTGTGATAGGCGTTTTGAAAGCTTCCCCCCACATTCTTCCATGAATCTAACCATAACTCAGGAATTTAAAAATGGATGTCATATTAACAATACAGGACTGCACTTCACAAGGCATGGTATTTTTTCTGGTTCAGTTAGTTCTCAGTAATAAAACATGAGAGTAATACTACACAATGGTTGACACCTGTCCTGAAGCTGTTACAGGACTTGGTAAGTGCTGCCAAAGAGTCTAAAAATAAAACTTCCCTCCCTTACCTCCCTTCCCCCTCCATCACTCGTTGCAGCTTGGATTTTCTGAGGTCTATTAAGAAGGCAAATAAACTTCCATGTAAAATGTGGGTTATGACTTGCTTTTTGATCTGGAAACTTATTAGTGTGCACAAAGCAACAGGAAAATGCTGAAATGCAGTGTTCTGTATGCATTGCACTTCTTGGAAACTTTCTTTTCTTTCCAGTTTCTCTTTTTTTTTGATGAGAGAACAGACATTTTCTCAAGGTAAAATGCCTTGTCCACTGTTTGTGTCTCTCTTGAACATATTTATGTTTTTATTTTATTTTTGTTTTAACATTAAATCAGTGATGCTAATCAGTGTGCAGCAGTACATTTAATTATTTCTTAAGCTGAAATTTTTGGGGAGTTCTTCTACTTTCTGTCTGCCTGTATAGGTAACAGCCTCAAGTTTTAGTGCAAAATATTTTTTAAGTTGTTTTAAATGGAATGGAAGTCCCACACTTACTATTCAAAACCTCATCTAATTAATCAGAGAACCCAGGGTATGGTACTTTGCCAGTTTGTACATCAAGTCAATATTTGATGTATAAAGCATTGAGAAAACGCTTGTATAATTCGCCCGCAGTGAGCATGACGATTCTGACCTTTTTCTCTGCATGTCTTAAATATTCCTTTGCTTGTGTTTGCCACCAGGGCAGTCCGATGGATCCGATGGTGATGAAGAGGCCGCAGCTGTACGGCATGGGCAATAACCCTCACTCTCAGGCACAGCAGAGCAGCCCCTACCCCGGGCAGTCCTACGGCCCTCCCGGCCCCCAGCGCTATCCCGTGGGAATGCAGGGCCGAGCCCCGGCAGCCATGGGAGGAATGCAGTATCCACAGCAACAGGTTTGTGGAGGATTTTTCTGGGTTGCTTTGGTTTCTCTCCTCTCTTTCTCTTCCCTTCTGACATTCCTGTAATACAGAGGGTGCAAGAGAAAAACCTCAGAAATAAGTATTTCTTGTGCAGAAGGACGGTGAAGGACTGTTTTAAAACTAAATAAATTATGTTCACAGTGTGAATGTTTTCTGAAATCCCTTACCGTTTGAACAGGATTTAGTTTGTTGCTGGCATCTTTCTGGAGAGAGAGAAGTATGTCAAATGCCATGAGTTTTCTTTTTTTTTTCCCAGCTGACACCACTTAGCCTTGCATATTTTTTGTTTCTTTTCTTTGCTGTTGTTGCTATTTTGTTCTTGGTTTTTTAGGAGTTTCTATGTTCTCTTCCTCTCTGGCTTACATACGCTAAAATGTAAGATGAAAAGCTAGAGCTGACATTGGTACATCAAGGCTAGTGTAGTCCAGTGCATACAAAAGTGTTACATACTTATATCAGCTATTTGTTGTTGTGATGGTTGATTTTCTTTTTTCTCCTCATTTTGATAGGAGTCTGTAGCTTTTCCTGTTATTTTTTTCTGTCAACTCTTTAAAGTCAGGATGTTTTTTTATGTATCAGAGTATATGGGAAGGTAAGGATCCACTTCTTTATCTACTTGGATTTCACTGTTGATGGAGACCTCTTGTGCTTTTTTCCTACCCTTTTTAAGAGGGTCAGTCTCAATGTGCGTACCAAGTACTAAGGAAAATACAGCAGTTTTCAAGAGGGAGAGATAAACGGAGGTTATCAAGAAATTAATGTTTTGCTTATTTTTTTTTTTAATTAGGGAGGTGGGTGTAGGCAGCGAGAGCTCTGCACCGCATAGTGAGCACAACAGATTAGTAACTTGATCATTAATGGGAAAGAACATTTGTTTTGTGCAACTGACCAATAACAGATTAGCTTTTTTTAATGTAATTTATTGTTAAATACAGAAAATAAAATAAAATTTTGGACTCCTGGCAGATCGGTGCCTGGCCAATTCTTTTTATTACCCATCCAGTAGGACAAGATGTTAATCAGGCAGTTAATTAAATAACAGTTTCATATATATTATAGTATCATTAGCACAGGTCTTAATTTTTATTCTTTTCTGTTGTTAAGTAGATGCTTACTGATAAGGAAGAGATCGTTTAGTTTAGAAATGCCAGACAGTATATTTGATTGCTGGATTCAGGCAACAAAGCATTTTGTCATTTGCAAAAGGGAGGAGAAATTGAATAAAGGCGGCTTTATTTTTCTCTGTGTATCTGTAACCACAGTGAAGTTATTAAAACGCATTTTTAATTTAAAACTGAGTTATTCGGTGTTACGCGGAGATGAGTGTTGAATTTTCAGTGCATTTGCTAATTGCTTGGTAATTGCAAATTCCCTGTCAGCAGGCAGTGACCTGGCAGTGCCATTGGCTGCCGGCCCCGTCCGTCTCCTCGCGGCGCTGCCCTAAGTGGCTCAGCAGCAGCACCGGCCCCAGCACCAGAGCTCTTTGGGGAAAAAGGGACAGGATAATTATGACATTGAGTTTTTATTGAACGGACATCACCACCTAGGCATGATTTTGTTTTGGACAGCCTCCAAAGCTTCGTGTGTTTGGTTTGTGAACCTCTAATGATCTGAATCCAGTTCTTTTCGTACTGCTCATATATTACCACCTTTCTACAAAGGATTAAAATGCAGGAATGCAGGTTTGTAAATTGAATTGCCAACTTACCAGCTGAGTGGTAAGTTGTCTTTGGCACAGGATGCCACAGTTTGATTCCTGGCTGGATTTTTACTCCTGTGACATGAATATTAAATAAGGAGAGCCTAGCTACACTTGTTAAAACTGTGTAGCACGTACCTACTTTAGATATCATATATATATATAAAAAATATATAATATTGCTGGAAGTTTCAGAAGACGAATCTCAGCACTTTCTGGAAATTGGACTGCTTTACAGTGTCACACTGAATTTATCAAAAGCACAAGGCACTTCCAAAAACTCGATTGGTTAAGAAATACTGGGCCTTAAACATGTACCGTGCTCAGATGTAAGTACTGTGCAGAGATAGCATTGAGTAGATGGATTATGAGGGTGGAAGTGCCACACTTAGGAAGGGTGGGAAGCATCAATGGGAGAGATTGTTCTTATTTTAAGTTATGGTTTGCTGTTGCCCAAAGATAGCTGAGGGTGTCAGCTCTGTTTCCTTGGATGAAACAAGAACGCTTTTTGTTAAACTGTGAAGATATTTGAATTTTGAAGAAGACCTTGAAATGTTAAGTCTGGCTCTTTGTCAGCAAGTGTTGTGGCTTGAGGTTAGAACTATGGGACTTGACAGATTTTAACTTGCAGGCTCTGCTACAGGATGCTGCAAATGAAGAAATAAAGATGAAAAACAGCACCCTAAAGATCGAGCTAAAATTAATGAAAGTGGTAGAATTGAAGATAATTGCCTAGATGTAGTTAGCTGGTCTGTGTCATATTGCAGCAGAGAATAGTGTGTTCCAGCCTGAAGCCCAGAGGTGGAAGAGCTCTCTCTCAGGAAGGGAGGCCTCTGGCATAAGCACTAAAAGATTAAAGAGGATGAAAAAGATGAAATGTTATCAGGTGCAGTCAGCCTACATATCTGCAGCATGGATGTCAAACATAGCCTGCTAACCAGTTTTAAAAGGGGTATCTATGAAATCCTACAGACATCGTCTGACAGCTGCTGTTTGGTCCTGGAATGCTTGGCACCAAACATGAAGGTGCAAACAAACCCTTAGATTCTCTTAAAATTCTGTGTGGAAACTGCAGGATGTTCAAGTGGCTATGGACGATATGGGATACATTCTGCAAAGGACTGAAGAGAGAAAGCAGATCCCCTAAGTGAGTTTGGGACTCATTTCTAATGAGTTATCGATGAGGAGCTCCAGCACAACACACTGAGCCTTACATAAGGGGCACAATTTGAAATCTAGGCAATCTCTTTATACTAATACAGCTAAAGATAAAGGGGTCTAGATATATAAATGGCCATATAGGAAAGGCAGGTTGATTGTGATAAAACTAATGGTAAACTGAGATTTTAGCTTTGTTTTCTGACAGTTAACAACAGAGATGGAGATTTGTCATGTGAAGATGGGTGATAGTCTCCTGGGACAAAGTGTTAAGCAGTTTAAAGAGTGCTGCATCATTTTGTAAGATTTTAAGGGCATGTCCAGTTAACTCAATGTGAGTCAAATAAATATATAGAGCATTTGGACTGATTTGACACCTATATAAAAGGGAAGGTATGAGAAAAGAAGGTGATACAAGAAGAGTCAAAAGAGTCATATGCTTAATTTATAGGTTTGCAGACTTGACATATCTCTTGTCAGGATGCATTAATGTGGAAAATTAATTACTTAGAGGTTTTTATATTGTTAAGAATATATATTGTTAGGAATATTCATATTGAAGGAGAGGTGGGAAGAAGGCAAGGCAACGCTGGGGGCAAGATGACCTCTGCCTATGTTGTCAGTCTTCGTGAATGAAACACAAGTTGCAACAAGGCTTTAAAATGCATGTAAGTCGTAATACTGCTATCTCGTAATCTCACGAACTCTCTCTCCTGGTTTGCATGGGATGAATGTAATTTTTGGATTATTAGCACTCCGTACCTAGGGAATATATGTAAAACCAGAAAGCAGAAAAACATTCTTCTGGATTTAACTTGCAGTTTCTAATTTCTTAGATATCACTTGGAATTACAAGGAGATGATGTCAAAATTGAAAATCCTAATATGCAGGGACAGCTAGCACCTGAAAACTTCAGGCTTGATTTTGCAATATATCTCACTGTGAGTGAAATACTATCTGAGTAATAAGATCTGATTATAAAGACAGTAAATTGCTTTTCATTTAACTTTTTTTTTGCCTCACACCCTTTTTGGACCTCAGTCAAGCAAGTGATGATGCCATGATCGGTTCCTTCTGCCTTTAGTTCGATTGCCTTCTGAAAGTGCTTTAGTGCTGTGTGCTGTAGGAAAACCTTCTGCTGCTTTGTAAAGACGTTTTTGCTAAAAATAAAAAGACCTCAGAATACCAGTCAAAATAAGGGGCTTTTTTCTCATCAGTGGTGTTGCTCTTTCATGATAATAGCATGCAGTATTTTTTTTGTGATGAATTTCATTAAGCCTAAAAATCATATACTTGAAATATTCACTTACAGGTTTTGAAAGTTTTCATCAAAGTTTGAAGGCTTGGATTTATGAATATGTTTGAAAGAATTGAATGGTGTGATGTGCCTGTTTAATCAGATGATCATTGCCTAATTGATTTTTTTTTAGCATGCATTAAAATTCCTTGTGTACTTGATGGACTGGAACAACAACTTATTGTGTAAATAGGATTGTGTTGCTATAATGCGTAGTAAATTCTTTATGAAAGATATTTGCATGGATATGTACAACAGCCATTCCTAATAGCTATTTAAAATGGAACATTTCAGTACTGATCATGCTGTTGCCTTAGTGCCTTGAGCCTGCTTGCTGCAAGACAAGTTATGAGGCCTTAGCCTTGGTCTGTTCTTTCTCTTTTTTTTGGTATAGAAATACTGTGAGATGAAAGAGTGCTAAACACTTGTCCCTTTACCTTTTTTTATGTTCTTGATTTGCAGAATTCAAAATTAAATCAATGTCCTCACTGTTTTAACAATGGAACTGTAGATACTCAGAGAAGTACTAATTCAATTTCCTCCCTTTTTTCATATACAGATTATTTTGAGGTGTAAGGAAACCATGCCTATTGTTGTCTTATGTGGCAAGTTTCAATGCAGAGTAACTTTTTTTTTTTTTAAGGGGGAAAACAGTAAAACCTCTAGGAATAAGTAGCAAGGATTTATTGTAATGGAAACTGCAAGTAAACCAGAACTACAGCAGCAGCAGTGTGATTACATCATTTAGGAAAGGGTTTACAGTGCCTGTATTGGGTAATGTCCCAGGTTGGAAATGTCACGTTTATGCCAAGGAAATCAGTTGGCTGTTGGCCGATAGAGTTTTAAAGCTAGCAAACACACGTGTTTACTATTGGTCAGCTGGTTGTGTGCGTTACTTTCTGAAGTAATTTTAATTCTAAAAGATTGAAGTGTGCCAAGAAAGTGAGGCTTACTGTCATATTTTGCTCTGAGTCATTAACTTAAAATGCTGTGTGTACATACAGCAAGTGCTGGTCAAGTGATTACCTTTTTGGTCCTCTGTGTGTGTAACTGCCCTCACCACCTAGATGATACTGAATGCGTTGCAGTTTTTCCTTCCTAAGTAGGTGTTAGCACAATTGATGTCAGTCTTGTTAAAGAGAGCAGACACAGAAAATGTGCACCATTTTCAGTTCTTAGCCTATTTATTTTGCAAGAACAGAGAATGAATCAATGTGATTGAATCTCAAAAACAACCAGCAGAGGACAAAATAGTGAGATGTGTTGCTTTTTCTTAAAGATTGATAGACATGTTTGATGCACACATAAGAAGGGAGTGTGAAGCTTTGATCAGCATGTGCTTCAGAAGTACATTTTTCCAGATTTTTGTTTTCTTTACCTTGGGGGTTTTGGGGGCATTTGTTTTTCTTTTGGTTTTGGTATGGCTTTTGTGGTGTGTGTGTGTTATATTTGGGGTTTTGTTTGCTTGTTCCATTTATTTTGGTTTGCTTTTTTCACTGGGCATATATTTGGAGCTTTCAGTAGCAGTTTATGGACCTACTTTGTTAATTCCTAGAAAGCAGAAATGTTGAAATTCTAAAGGATTATTTTTTCCAACTTCCTGTTCTGTAAAAAACATAAATACTTTTAATTAAAGTAATTCCTCAGTAAGATTTTATTTGAATGGTAGATCTGCTATCCTGTTGAACTTCTGTAAACCTCTAGGAAAAAAAAATTAGTAAAGTCAGTAGAACTGCTGCTTCCTGGAGAATATAAAGTTTAAACCAGAAAAAGGGACAAGAAGTCATAGCTAGTTGTCTTTCATGTAAGGTCATCTTTAAGAATGGGTCTTTTGATAGCCAAGTGTTAATAATTGCAAAGAAAAGTTGCTGCTCTTTGTCATGTAAAGAAATGGGATTTTTAAATTTCAGATTTAGGAAAATGCTAAGTACCGTGCTTGTGCAGACTGTAGGAAAATGTTTAGCATGGTTCTTTCTTTTGGGTATACTAAGCCTCATTGACTAAATTGAAAAAAAGGCTGCTTACTTTAGTTCATGGCAGGATAAGGCTTTATGTTGTATTGTCTCCTTTAGAATTATCCGTTCTATTGAGTGTAATTCACTCTATAGAGGGAGGTGAGCACAGATTACAGATAATCACAGAATCAAATTTGACATAAGTTTCTGGTCCTTATGATAGTTTAGCTCTTCATCTTAATGCTGGTCATCTGAGATTGTTTACCGAAGAAAATCCCTAAAGTAACAGAATTGCATTATTATGGTAAATAGAAACATTTCAGTAGCTTCCATCATTCTTTGAAACAGTGCAGAAAAAAAATGTAGGTTGAAAAGGGAAAAGAATTGATCTTTCAGCTGGTGAGAGATGGCTCGGAAATGAGACTGGGTCAACATTTTTGTTTGTTGAATTACCATGTAATGATGTTCAGTAAATGCTAATTTTTACATCCAGACTGGAGTAACAGGCAGACAACATTTGTACAGAAAGTGCATAAGAATGATCAGTGCATGATGACAAATGAAATGTATTTTTGTTACTGCTAAACGATTGTCATTTGGCTGGAATATTTAATAGCTGTAATCATATTTGTTGTTCTGCTTGGAAGTGGGGGCATGAGAGAGGAAAACATACAAGCCCTCTGTGTTGGTGTTCTGAAGAAGGATGTTGTTAAAAGAAGCAGCAGTTATTTTGTTATTGGGAGCTTGATTTGCTAGCAGAATTAGCTGTCAGTCTGCACCAGAGTTAGGCAGGAAAAAGATTTTGGTGATCAGGAGTGGAGAACAGAGAGCTGTTTGCTGCTTCACTAGGAAGGTAGAAAATCATTTACTTACAAACAGCTCATTTTACATGGCAGCAGGAGACATGAGTTTATTTACATTTGAAGTAAAATAAGCATCTTGCTTTAAGAAAAGGCTTCTGCATTACTCTGTTCAACAGCTGCCTTATAATGACTGTGCCAGGAGGGTTTTAAAGTGTAGGTAAGGAATAATTAACTGTTACTCTTAATACTATAGGCATAGTAGTTTTTTGTTAATAATATTAATCAAAGAATAATTGACACTCGAGTGGTAGAAATTATGTCCCAACCCATCATGCATATATACTAAAGGATATTTGTAACCATATTATAACTATTTCCCAATATTTCTGAGGGAACTCAGATAATTTTTTCTGTTTTTTTTAAAATCGTGGTATGAGTTTCTTAGAAGATGCTATCATTTGTTTGTAAATTTGGACTTGCTTAAAGGAAGCAAGGGAGGCAATAGAGTGTGCTTTTTTAAAAATAGGGAGTGTGTTTCCCACTGCTGAAAATAGGGCTGAAGAATAAGGGGAAATCAGTGGGAAATTTGCTGTGACTTCATTGGAGCTACAGTTTCACTTCAGGGCCACGTTGCTGGGGTTGGGTGACTTGTCTTTAGTTGATATCAGGGTCGGCAGAATTAATCTGCTAAGTCAGTTGAAGAGAATTTCAGAATGAGACAGGTCAGTGCCCTTTACTTTGGTCACCCTGGAACAGAGTCAGGTAGTTTTCTTCTTGGAACAATACATTGATCAAAAAATATCTGGTGTTTCACTAGTTCAAGATTAGACTCCTATTGCTAGCAGCAACTTTTATTTTTTTTATAGACTAAGATTTATATTAGATTTAGCTTCAGCAAAAGCTGTGCAAAAATTATAGTGGGAGAGTTAGTACTGCAAATAACCAAAAGTATTTTCCATATCTTTTTTATCTAGTCAGTCTTAAATGACATGGCTTCCATACAGTACAATTCAAGCTTGCTCAGTAACCTGTTTCAGTTGTGCATGTTTTATCACCTAGAACATTAAGACTTTTTGTGGGAGTAGATGAGTTATAAAATCTTTTAAAAACCCCAATCTTAACTATGTTTGAGATTATTTTAAATCTCTGTAGCTAATTTTTTCGTGTTTGTTTATATATTGCATTGCTCCTTACAACTGTTCTAACTGTACGCATCTAAAAATCCTAATGTACATACTTTAACCTTTTGATGTTTTGTTGTTTTTCAAGATGGATGAAAGAAAGATTTAAGAACCTAAGGAATAACTCAAATCTGCAGCTCATGCAATCTCTGTAGGCTTTTATTCTTCTGCTACCTTGGGTGACACCATTTTTGGGTACTTCTGGTACTTGTTCATTGCTTTGCCTAAAATAGAAAAAATGTGTTAAATGCTTGCATCCTTGCTGATAATGTATTTCGTCTCTGAATCTTATAAAGTCTTTTGGGGTTGTGGAAGAGTACTGAGGAGAAAATCAGTGTCTGTTTTATTTCTTTGTGCACTCTATTATTTTCCTCCTCTTCTGAATATTGTTTCATAGTAATTCATTTTGCTTTTTTGTGTAAGAGCAAGACACATACCAGGTAATAAACAGTTCAGTGACTGGACATTATATTAGAAACCATATTTGAATCTTATATACAAATACACCTTTAGGAAAGTAAGTGGATTTAGCTTTGGTATGTGCATCAAAGGGACAAATTGCACTTGCTTGTCAGTTTCTTTCATAGAACACTGATGAAGAGTTTGTGTGTGTTTCTTGGTGAACTGTCATATAACTTGTCCTTTGAGACAAGAGTCCAATCAAAATAAAAAAGGTTTATATAGTCACTTAGGGAAGATGTTCTTTTAATCATAGAAGTAACTTTAGTTACCTGGAGTCTATATACATGTGTGTTTTACAGGCCATGTTGGCAAAGATGTGCTTTACAGGACAGGTCAGTGGAACGACCTTGTTCTTCCCACAGGATTGTGTCTCTGTTTTGTGCTCAGCAATTGGTGCTTAATAGAAATAAATACTTAAGAGACAGTGCTGAGAACAGACTGAGCCTGTGCTTGGACTAAGCTAGCAGGGCTGCTCAGCAAGGACCTCTGCTTTTAGCTACTCCTGCCTCTCCTCAGAAACTCCACTGCTACCTCTGCTGTCTCTCCTAACTTTCTGAGCTGGCAGCACTGAAAGTTGGCATGTGTTTTGACTCTTCTACTGTACAATGTTTTAAAGGACAGATGCAAATTGACTGGTTTGTATTTTTTATTGGTTTCATTGTATTGCTGGTTGGCAAAACTGAGGAAAATTGGAGCCCAAGATATCCCCTTGCAGGCTTGGGAAGTGTGTACTTAATAGATTTATGGCCCTTTTATGTTTGGAAAGTTATTCTAGGGAGGAAACTATTATTTCTAAAATGAACCTTGAGGCCTGCAGAAAATTATACTTTAGACCTCGTGTTCACAGAAAATCCTACCTGATGTTGGAGAGCATGCAGGTGGGTTTTTAGTCCTCTGACGTGAAGCTGTGAGAAATTCCATGTATCCTTCTCAAACTGAAGATTGTTTTATGACCTGAGTAAATTTTCAGTCTTACAGCAAGTTGTGAAGAGTAGATTCAGTAAATGCCAAGATTGTGTGGGATATTTGGCCTTTTCTGCTTTGATTTTATACATCACAAGAAAAATAATGTTTTTTAATATTCCTTAAGGCTTATAACACCAGGGTTACAAGAGGAGCATAACCACAAAAAGTAATTGAATAATATCCAGGAAAAGATCAGATATACTTTTGGTGTATTAGGTGTAGGCTTTTCTTTCTTCTTTCTCTCTTGCATTCTGTCATCCCATTTTTGTCTTTCACATGTAGAAGTGACTAAAAATACGCTCCTATTCTTGGCATGCATTAATATCTTGTAAAGCAGAATAAAAACTTGACAAAATACCAGAACCCTGTGTATGTTTGAGTTGCTGTGTCTTTACTGGAGTTGCTTTAGACCTGCTTGCAGGAACTTAGACTTCAGCTTTCTGCATATCTGGTTTAAAAAAAAGAAGAAAAAAAAAAGGAAAAAAAAAAGAGTTAAAATAATAAAAGAGTTAACCTGGTTGTAACACTGCTGTTTATAGGACTGTGGAAAGATGTACATTATGCGTAGTGTTGTGCTTAGTGGAGAAAACATGTTTTTAGTTAAAAAGTATTTTTCATACATGGGCCTGATGTTACGTATTGCACTTCCAGACACAGACAGGAATGGCTGTGTTCTGGATTCTTTCAGGTAATAAACTTAAGTGATCTCAGTAGTTTAATAAATATTTGCTGAAAGAAAGGAGAGCACACTTTCTTTGGGTGTTGATCTTGTTGTAATGAAATGCTGCAAATGCTAGGATTTCTTATTGCATTATGGTTTTGTTGGGTTCTTTTTACTGTCTTAGAGATGCAGCATTTCTGTTTGCAATACCAAATAGTAATTTCTCTGAAAAAGGTGGGTGAAAATTCTTAAATGAGAGTTTGGTAAAAGGCATGGAAGGGAGCCTGGGACTACTAGAGAAGCAATATTTGCAGTGCTAGCTCTGATTGTACAAGGAATGATCATCCGCTTCCTGTGTGTCAATAAAAATGCAGGAGAGCACCTTTCTTGACACAGAGGTTGCTGAAACATCAGTGCTGTCTTTTTTTGTAATACTCCTGTGGATGTTTTTGCACAAAGTGGTATCTGTCAGAGCTTGAAATATTCTTGCACAGTTTCCTTTGAACAGGTAGCACGGGACAAGTTCTAGCACATAGCTGCTTGACATGGGGCCGCCTACCGCGGGGAAGGAATGCCTTGCTCACATACGTCTGAGCTGATCTGCTGAGAACTTTGCCAGTCATTCTGCCGGTTACATACTGGCCTGTAAATAATTACTGAACTTCCATTTTGAATCACAGATTTTTTTCTTTCCCCTTTTTTTCCTCCCCCTTTAAAGTAAAACCGTAGCAGTGGGAAATACTGGGAATGCTTTAACACTTTATGATTACCCTGGAAATGTTTTTACAATGAATGTAACATAAATCTGCACATCTCTATTGCTATGCCATCTTCATTTTTGAAATGCAGTATTTGTTGTCCTTTTGTTGGTTTCACTAGTACTGTTCATCCAATCACCACCTGGTGTGGGGTATGTGCAATTACATTGGGAAACAAATATTGTAAATGGTTCACCTAAAGGATGCAATAAAAATACTAAGACATAATATCTTCCTGAAAAAAGATGCCTTTTCTTTGTTATTTTCATATACATGGCAAGAAATTGCAGATAAAATTTGAACAGTGGTTGAAAACAGCATAATCTTGTTTTTGCACACTTGCTGGAGTTCTTAATCTATGCTGTTAACATCTTGGTTTGGAAATGGAGATATTCAGATATCAGGTTTTGATATAAAAAGGTAGAATGAATTGGGCAGTAGGACTCCTTGAAAGGATGTGAATTTGTTCTTGTCCTATAATTTTTCCTACGGTTGAAGTCAGTGTAAGTGCTTATTGGAGCAAGCAACATACAGCACTGTATTTGTGTGCAGTTGCCTTGAGGGATTTTTCTTGTCTTCTTTTTTTCCCTTAATATTCCCTGTCTTGGGGCAACTTTCTCTGTTTATTTGAAGGTGAAATGAGCCTTGCAAACATATTTGTCAGCTGAGGCAGAGGTGTACATGTTTGTCTATATTGCTAATATTGTTTGTTACACTATATTTACTCATGGAAAATTAGGTGAGTAATGAAAGACTGAAACCTCATTCTGGATGATGTTATGGATGCTTGGTCAGTATTCTGCTTGCTCTCCCTACTGGGTGAGAAAACCATATTGCTGTGGGGTCTCGGTGTTTGTGTTTAGGAAGGCCACCACTGGCCATTAGCTCTCCCACTGGCTTACATGATTTTTAGTGAAACTTGCCCGAGGTTGTGCTATTCATGTCAGTGTTGTACTTACCACTGCAGTTTCCAACTGGAGGCACAGAAGGCTTCCTATTTGGGTGGGGGAGCGAGGCTACCAGCCCTTCCTGTGGCAGCCTGTCCCTTCACGGAGTTATTTAGCAGGAAACTGCAGTGGCTATGAGCTGATGTGTCTCAAAGGCCTCCCCTTCTGCTTGTGAGACAGTCCAGGTAAATATAGTGACAGTAGGGCTGTGGAAAAATCTGGACGTGAATTAACAAAGAATACATCTTGAAACAGCAGTCATTTGGATTGAGATATGTTTTGATAACTATTAAGAAAAGACTTGACGTGTGAAAATAAGTATACAGATGCAAATCTTAAATTTGATAATCTTTCTCCTGAACAAAGCTGGTGATGATATGTGGCTGGCTACTGTGTTTTAATGTCTTTGCCTGGACTTGTCATACCTTTGGACACCCTACAGTATCACTGATTTAGAACTGAAATCATACTGCATATCAAAGCAGTAGTTTGGTTTTTTTTTTTTTTAAGTTGAGAACAAAATTACTATCTCAGAAATTCCAAAGTAACAGAAATAAGCAGACTACTGTGGGATTGGAGAGCTGTGAAGCTTGAATTGTTCCATTGACCACAGAATATACCTAGACGGGCTTTTTCTGACATAAGGAAGAAAAGTACGGCTCACACATTGATGCTGTAGAGACTCCCAGAAGATGATTTTCAAGCACATTCTGAAGTCTCAGAACATTGCATGAGGTAGGAGAAAACCCACTTTTTCCATTCGGTGCAAGAAACATAGCACCTCTGCTTTTCCCATTCCCTTTCCCCAGTTGCATTTGGCTGTCCTGTCAGTCAGCTATGGTGGAAGAATTCACCCTAGTAAGGTAGGGTTTTGATACTAATTTTCAGGAGGCAGCAGCTTTTCCTCTTTATCCAGTCATTTGGCTCAAAAGGCCTTCCTTCCTGATAAGCACTACAGAAACAAAGATCCTGCAAGTGTCCCACTGGTAGGGTGAAAAATTTGGTGTGGTTGTTGGTGTTTTTGAGAAGCTGGTTATTGTCCGCGGAGAGAAGGGAGCATGTTCTTAGGCTGAGCTCCCCCTGGAGCAGAGGAGCTGTTTCTTGGGGTCACTTTGGCTTGGGTGAGTAGAAGAGCTCAGAGCTGGGGTAATGTGCATGGGGGCTAACATTACAGGAACATGGAGATTGAAATCATGCATTTGTGGACAGCAGTGATCAAGGAACTAAACCTGACAGGAGGGATAGCCCCCACACAACCCCATTTGATTGCCTGTGGGGACTCTAATGCTGCCAGCCAGGATAATAAACAAGAAAAGCTGAAATTTCTCATTTACAATTACAAATTTTGTCTGCTTGGTGTTACTTGAAATCTAGTGGAAAGGTTCACAGGTCTGAAATGTTAAAATAAATGGTTTAACCTATTTAGAGAGAACTGAATGGATAGAAGGGGAAGGAAAGTGGTACTCTATATCAAGAGTGGTATTATGTATTTCTGAGTAACTGAGTACTCAAAAGCAAATTATATTAAATGCTTGTGAGTTACTGTTCTGGCAGAGAAAGCAGGAGATGAGGTTACTAACCAGTACCTGCTAGGTACCACTGAAATGGAGTAAAAGCAGGATGACCAGTCCCTCAAGAATGTTACTGGCAGTGGGGAGAGAAGGGGGATACAGGGATTGAGCACCACATGCTGCAAGCATTGAAACCCTTGGGAATTTCTGTTNTGCACTGGGGAGAGAAGGGGGATTGTCCTGGGTTGACGCCTAAACCAGGACAGGGATACAGGGATTGAACACCACATGCTGCAAGCTTTGAAACCCTTGGGAATTTCTGTTAAAAATGGGCATGTAAATGCAGGCAGCAATTTGTCTGGAAAAACATTGTATCTAGCACTGAGGAATTAAAAAGCAGATGAAGAAGAACTAGTTGCAGAAGTAAATCAGTGGCTTTTTAGTTGAAAGGACCCTAAGTTGATTTAATTAGGTTGTGTGGACAAAGAATTGAGCTCAAATAAGCAACAGTATAAAATCCACGAGCATGGATGTGTATTGATAGATATGTTGTGTAAATACACAGACATGTCTGTTGCTTTCAGAGGGACAGCAGCGCAAAAGATGGGAATGGTCGTGAGCTGAATCAGTTGGAGAGAGTTTTTTTTTCTCTGTAGATGATGCTTGGAATGGCTTAAAGGTTTTTTTACTAAACAAATAATTGAAGAAAAAGTTAATGCTGTCCTGCTGTTCTTTTTCCAGCATCTGTCAGAATTTTAGAACTAGAAGCTTCACTTCTTGAAGCAATTTCTTGTTTTGTTTATGAAGAATATTTTGAATGTGGATCAAGTTTATTTTTAAGTGGTTTCTTTAACTAATGAAGACCTGTTTTAAAATGAGTAAAATTCCTTCAACTATAAATGAGCACTAATTATGAATTTAAAAATATGATCTGGTAAGAAAGAAATGTTCTGTTTGCCATTTTTATAATGTAATAAGCATGTTAAACTTAAGCACTGAATAAATATTTGTTTAAGCACCTAATTGCTTAAATAAGTGCATGTGGACATTAAATACATTCTTCTGGTTAGCAAAAAGACTTGCCAAGCATAGTCTAGTGAAAGTCTAGTGAAAGCTAGAGCTAATAATAAACTGAAACAGAATAATTACCAGTGAGACTAAACTTTCCTTTAAAATAATAAAAAAATAAAATTAATGCAACACAGGATGAAAATACATTACTCACACCACATTTTCTTGTTGCCAATTTAAATGAAGGTAAGACCAGACTTATAGAGAATACTTTGATTTGAATAAATCCATTGTGATCTATCAACTGAAATGCTGTTCTCACTTACGGGATATCGCTTTCTTCTGGTAACGCAGTGACAGAGAAAGCTTTGAAGGTCATGGCAGATAATCAGATGAATGCAAGTTCCTTGTGCAGTCCTGCAGTTTAAAAGCATTAATATGATATTTGGCTGGGTAAAAGAAACTGATACTGGCAAACTGAATCGGGGTTTTGGTCCCTCAAAATGGCTAATAGAGATGGTGCTCAGATACAGAGTTAGGATGGCTATAGGGAACTGGAGAGTGTGGTTGATAGTGAAAATTCCAAAGAACTGAATAACCTTTTAGGTTAAAAGGAAGTGATTCAGGTCTCTTGGCCTGAACCTGTGTATAACCAAATACATGGAACAGAAGCTTTAAAGAATTTTTCAGTCCAGCACAGAGGATATGGGGTGTACTTTCACAGACAGGGAAGGCCCATGGGCTGGAGAACTGCAGCCATGTGCAAAGGCTTGCTTTGCCCTTCAGGTAATTCAAACAATCAACCCCAAGAGATCTGAAAATTAATATGGTCTTTAAGTATTGAGTGACATGAATGTGAAATCACTTTCCTTCTACCATGTTGCAATCAGAGCATTTGTTTTTCTTTCTGTAGTTAATCACATGTTCCAACAGTGTGGTCAGTTTATTAAACCTACACCACATTGTTCTGCCTTCAGAAACCAGAACCTTTAATTACTAAAAAACCAATATGCTCTGGTTCCTAATTTTGTAAAAGTGAGTGCTTTTTGTGGAGGTGGGTGCTCTGGGCCCAAAATGTTTGCCATCAGGCGAGTAACTTAAAATGCATGTACAAGGTGTGAAAACACCCTCTGGAGACGAAAGGTATTCTTACTTCTTCTGAAATGCCACATGTAAACTGTAAGAATACAGAAGACACAGAAATGGTATTTTGTGTGTCACTTGGAATCATGTGCAGAATTGCCCCTGCATCCTGCAGGAAAGAAACCTTGTTTTGAGAGGGCAGCAGGCTGGCAGGCCAGGCTGTGGGCTGCCGTGGTCTCCACAGCAGGGGCAAGCTTGGCTCTGAGGAGTGCTGAGCCACCATGGCTGACAGAGAGGACTTCTGAACACGACACTCATTGAATGGGACACACAAAAGTTTATCTCCTGCATTTGACTTCATCCAACTCCGTGAAGCCCGTTTAAACAGTGGTGGTCGTCTTTCTTTTATCTGTTTATATCCCACTGAAGCTTACTGAGAGTTTCTCCAAGGAAGAGTGTGTGGACTTCGCATGAGACACTTCTGGAGAATGATTTTTGCATTTTTTATGTTCGTTAGCCATCATCTTGATTCTCAGGCTTGTGAAATCAAAACCATGCAAATAAAGCAAAGATTACCTTACTAGTTGCCTTGTGAAAATGTGTGCAAGTGTGCCCATACTAAGCACACTGCTGTGTATCTGTTCTTGTCTGCTTCAGCATGCTTTAGGAGTAAGGGTCTTAATACTGATTGATTAACACTTTACTTTCCAAAATCGACCACAAGGAAGCAAATTTAACAAATTCATAGAACTATACAGTAGATTAAACTGAGGCTTAATCATATTAATTTAGTCTGGCTCTATTAATAGCTAAGAAATGGCTTTATATTTTTTTAATACCTGGAAGCCATGTTACAGTACACTCAAATTGCCTTTCAACCTCTCATTCTTCTAGACAATGAATAGTTGCTACTGATTTTTATGTAAAATATAAATCTTTACTTTAGACGTTTTGGGGGTATTTTGGAGAATAAATTAAACTTAAGACACTATTTATTAGAATTTTACATGTAAGTTTTGCATTTAATAGTACAGTTTTCTTTCAGATTTTGGTAAACTTAATAAAAATGTAACTGGAGTTATATATTTATGATAATTTCAGTTGTATGTGCTTTTAGGAATGCATGTATATTACATACTAATGAGCAAATGAGATAACACTTTAGAATTGGAATATAGAAAGAATCCTAGTAATTAGGATGCTTCGGTGCAAATTTTGACTCTGCTGCTGAGCTGCTATGCTAATTTATTATAAAATGCATGATACTTGCAAATAAATGATAAAATACCTACCGAGTGCTGCATATCAGTAGTGCTTTATCCAAATAATGTTTATTGAGCATAAACAGTGTTCTTGCAAAACATGGGAGTGAAATCTGAGTTTTCAGTGTGCTGGAGTTCTAGCTTGCTTTGAACAAATCTGCTCTTGCACATCAGGTGGAAACACTTGCGTTGTAGATGCAGCAATTAATTGCTTTTATCTCAGCACTTAATTTGATCTTGCCCCCCCCTGCCCCCAATAGAGTCTTGTCTTCAAACCTTTTCTGTTTCGGTTGATGTCAAATGTGCCATATTTCCATCATGAGAAACTGCTGCCCTCTGGCACTGGGGCTCTGGATTTGTTCTCAGGAGTAGTGGGATTTGCTGTGTTGTTTGCCAGCTTAGGCTTAATTGGGTTACATCATAGGAGAAGGTCTGGAGATTAGGTGGGGAAGACCTTTCAAAGTGAGTATGAGTAGAGGAAGCAGAAACCAGCAGAGACGTACTCAAGGGACAACATTGTCAATGCAAAGAGTCAAGTAGGCATCTGCGGGAGTGTAGGACAGTGGGGCACAAGCTGGTGTAACTGCACAGAGAGGAATGTTGCAGTGACTTACCTCAGCTGATGAGAGCACACATGGGATATGTAGTAGCTATGCAGGCAGGGGAAACGAAATTTTAGGTGCTGTGGCTCTGCATGAAGCATGAAGTCTTTGGAATAATTAACATCAGGATTATTGAGGTAAGAATGCTCAGTGGTTTATTCAGGCACAATTAGTTTTATGTTTTCTTCCATGGTTTACTGATGTAGGATGTTACTGGATCCCTAAAAGATCAGTATACTGCAATGAGCTGTGTATAGATGTAGCTTGTTAAAATGGTACAAGTAAAAGCAGTTGCAGAAGTTTTATTTAAGTGGGCAAACTGGTAGGGTTTTTTCCCTACAGCAACTTAAACATAAAATTTGTAAAAGTTTCCATTTAATTGTCAGGTGTTGGTTGTCACTTTTTAGAATATAACAAAAAAGAAAAGGTCACCACCAGAAAAACATCTTGGCCCTACTGTATCGCTGAGGAGATCTGGGAAAGGTGTGTGTGGGCATTGCCTGCCACCAGGCATATTGGTGAATAGTAGGTGCTTGAAAACAACTCACTGTGTGTTTCTGTCCTTCCTCTTCCATCTGGTCCCAGTTTTGTTAAATTTTGTCTTGGATGTACTATACACATGTACGTATAAATAAATATATATACTCATCCATATATGTGATGGTATGTAGCTCCCCATATCCAGAAACATTCTGATGGCATGGATTCCTGGGCAGTAGCAGGCACTCTTAGTCATGGCACTGGCTGTTCTTGGCCCTGTCAGCTGTAGTGATGCTTTAAATCTGGGATTTGCTATGACAATTAAATACAGAGTATGTACAGTTCACAAATCCCCCTCTGCCATGACCCCAGATATTGATTTATTTGATTGGACAGTTGGAAGACTATTCAGAATTATCTGTGGAGCAAGCAGCATTTTGAAACCCGTCTTTATTAACATTAAAATGATTTATTTCTCCTTATCTTTAAAATAACTTGGAGTTTGAGTCTGACATTGCATAAATCTCTAGGTAGTGGTGGGTGTTTGAACAAATTTTATGCAGTCTGCTTATTCACTTAAAATTTTCACAACAAGTATTCAAAATCTGCTTCATTTGAAAAAACAGAGTTTTCACAGCTTACTGGGCTGCAGATTTTATACCAGTGAACTTTGAAAGCTTTTGCCAGGACAAGTGCATGCATCTTTGTATTGCACCACAAGTTGGTGGTTTAGCTGAAAAATAAAATGTAACTGTCAGATCTGAAGAAGGGCTTGTGTGACTGTAATTTTGGGGGTGTAGTGGTGTCTTTTTTTTTTTTTTTAATCCAACTATGTTGGTTAGCCTGGTAAGATGCTCTCTCCCCCTCCACAGGCTTCACTTTATTTATTCCATGTATAGTGTTATTTGTTTATTTATGTATTTATTTTTAAGTATAGTTTGCATTCTGGTCTAAATGTGCTTGAAAATTACCATCTGCTCTCCTGCTATTTAGATAGGGCATGCTACAACGGAGGTGAAGAGCTGTCACATCAAATATTTTCATTCTGGCTTTCGCACCTTTGATATCAAGTTACGTAATTGCAGTGCCAGGACCATTTCCAGGGATTCCTTATTTTTTTTTTAACCCTGCTGTTCCTCCTCCCAATCTTTACTGGATTTCGCTGCTTTTTGAGAGTGTTTCCAGTGCAGATGCACATTTGTGAGTGCTAGGAGAGAGAGGGTTCAGCCCCTCAGCAAGGGCTTTTCCTTTTGCTAGAATGTTACTATTAGTGGAATAAGCAGAAATACAAAAGCAGAATTTTCCTATTTATGGTGCAAAATGTTTATGTGCTGATAAAACAGATAGGAGTAGGGTGATTCTGAGCTTGATTTGTTTTTTTTCCGTTATGTTTGGTTGTTTCTTTTCTGTTTTCCACATTTCTTGTCTTTCCTGAAGCAAAGTAAAATACAGATGGGTCAATGACATACACAGAATGTATTTCCCATAATATTGAGGTTTAATCTGCCTGTGCTTTGGTGGATTTTTGTTTGATTCTGTTTTCCATTAGTTTTTGTTTTTATTTTTGTTTTATTGAGTTTTGTTGGCCTTTTAAGTTCAAAGAGTAGAAGGAGGTGGAAACTGCTCTCAAAATTAGACCATTATAAAAATGAACAGATCATCTGTATTCATGCTGACAGTCACTTTGGGTTGAATGGGAATAAACTGACAGAAGATGGTGTTTGGAAATGAAACATGACAGGAAAGCAGTTAGCACAAACTGCCCAATAACTTCTCATAGTCAGGAAAAGAGTGCTGTTACAGAGCAGGGGTTGTGCCAGTAAAAGAGCTGTAAGATAAATTAATGGTTTTGCAGTACCAGGCACTAAATTTCGTGTATGTCATCTGCCTCCTCCCCAGTGGTAAATCTGGTAACAGGGTGGGTACTGGAACAGGCACCAAATTCCAGGTGTCTGAATCTTCTGTGAGGTGGAGTTTATTGCCCAGCTTGTTTTGACCCACTGGGGCCTGGTGGGACAAACTGGTGTTGGCCACCTGCTGGGTGAGACTCCCTTGTCCTCTCTGTGGGGTGGCAGCTAGTTGTCCTGCATGCTTCCCAATCAATCTTCTTCTCTTTTTCTAGAGACCAACAGTAGTCTTCTGTACAAGGTTTGGTTTTGGTTTTTTTGCTTCTGCTGCCAAAGCAGTGGGTGTAATAAATGTAATTAGTTACTTTTACGTGGTGGTTTGTGCATTCTTGTGATGTACATTGGAGGAATCTTGGCTTTCACTGACATCTGGGTGGATCTTTTCTAGCACTGGTGAACACTGTGGAGACTTGGTGGCAATTTGGTACTGCCAAAGCCTCTTGTGCTTATGTGGTGTGGACATCTCTCTGCTCCATCCTTAATGCAGCACTTGACTTACCTGAGCTTGAATAGTGGGATGGAGGAGCCAGGCAGTGGGACATGAAGCTCAGCCAAACCATGGGAATATCATGGGGATAAAACACTTTTCCCCGTGACCACCTCCCTTTTATTTCCTTCATTTAAACTGTAAAACCATGCAGGAGAGATTCTTCAGCTGAAGCTGGACTGTTAGTCATAACCAGAGTGTGTGGTATCAACCCCTGGTGTGGCAGCTGTGACTCCAGGCCTGCAAAGGATGCACCTATCTTGGATGGCATCATCCTTACTGCAGGCATACATGTGTTTTCTCTTACAGCAGTAGATAGGACATCCTCTGTCTGTAAAAAGATGCTCCAGAGTGCAGGATCACAGATGCAGCTTTTTACAGACAGGGAGGTGCAGTTGTAAGCTCAAGAGAGGAGAAACAAGCATTTGTCCTAGATTGATCCCGCTGTCTGAGCTATGCCAGAGGGTTTTGTTCCTGTTTGCCGGTGCCACTTCATTATTTGGGCTTGTGTTTCATTTCTTGTGTTGCTGAAGCATTTGGAGAATAGTGGAAACCTACTAGCATACCCTTTTGCTCTGAGGTTATTTGATACATACAGAGTTGTGTAGAGGCATTGCCAAAATTCATCCCAGAAACAGTTATGTATTTGCAGTATCACCTTGAGTTTGTTCTTCCACAGGAAACCAAAAATACTCAGCTTGAGTTATGATTAATTCCCTGCCTCTTTTTCTGCAAGAAGAATAGAGCACAGGAAAAAATACATGTCCAGCCACTAAAACCTGGAAACTGCACAGCAGAGCTAGGTTTATATTTTCTTAAAGCTTACCTGCCTCCTCTTAGCAAGGACTCATGTACTTTAGGCAATTGAACGGGCTGCAGGGTATATTGGGAATTGTAGTTTTGCAGTGATTTGTACTCTGAAGATTAATAATCTTATAACCCTCAGAGGGAGATAAAGAGAGTATGTTCTTAGACAAATTGTTATCTTGTATTTCAGAAATGTGCTTTGAGCACTGAGCATATCTTCAATTCATCCCTTCAGTTTTTACCTTGATACCCTTAGCAGTGGCAGTATTTTAAACATCTACGTTTGTCTTTCTCACCTCCTTGGTTTTCTGCAACTTTTTTGGGTTTTTCTGGAGATGTTTCATTTCTAAGGTAGTTGTGTTTTTCAGAGAACTATTCTTGAAATACAAAATTTGAGGCAGAAATATTAAAAATATCGTTGGTTTTGTAACCATGTAGACATGCACTGTACAGATTGAACAAATAAGATGTTAGCCTTTTATGTTTGAAGAGTCCTGGCAATAGCCTAATAACAGTGTTGTAAAAATAATTTATGTAGTCTCTTAACTTTCAGATAATTTTTGGCTTTTCTCTGCAAGTGCATTCAGCAGCTTTTGTTAAAAATCTGTTGTTAAATATTCGTTTTGGTTTAGCCACTGAAGTAAGTTGTTACTCGGGAGCTTAAGTAGGCTGAACACCCAAATCCAGTTAGTAGTAAGGTGACCATCTTTCTTCTTCACCCATTACTTCTCTGCATGTACACCAGGGAGCTGCAGAAGTTTTCATGGCTCACTGAAGAACTTCAAATTCTTTATTGTTTCTATGCTTTTTACACATACTTAAAAGTGGCTAAGAATACATACAAGTACTTAGAAAAATGTAACTTTAGTCTGGTTTGCTGAACCAAAAACTCTTGCTGCCTTATTTGTTTTTCCTAACACCTTTCACATCCCTCAAGGCATGTTATGACTTGGAAAACAGGATTATATATGTGCATTGAGTACCCAAGTGCTTAAAAAAACTAGTATGCTAGACACATTACAACGTATTTGGAAGAAAGGAATTGGGAAAAAATACTTAACAAACTGAATTGGTAGAAAATGATAAACAGGCAAAATGTAATTCCATATAGGGAGAGTTGGTTCCAAAGAGTTGAGAGTAGGTGGTGGGCTTCATTGCTCTGGCATAGATTTGAATGAAAGGTTTAATATGCAGTCTCTACTGAGGTAATAATATCTGTCAGCTTCACTGATGTATTTTATGCATCATTGTGAATTACTTAAGTATTTTCAGATGAAGGACTAATTACTAACAAAATTCAGTAAGGATGTCTGGGTTAGGTATAGATGTGTATGTATGTATTTAATGTCTTGGATGTTGGAGTGATTTTTTAATGCTTCTGAGATTCTCTTGCTTTTTTCTGCTTTGCATGATGCAAAATACAGTGTGCATCAATCACATTGGTGTTATACGGCGCTTAGCTGGTGTTACAAATCTGAGTCAGACTTGGGCAACTGTGGGAAAACAGTTTCTTTAATTTTGGATGGCTTTCTGTTCCTTGCATCACATTGATTCCATCTAGATCTCCTGCTTTTCCTTGGGTCAGTCCAGTACATTCTTAATTTTCGTGAAGCTTAGCAGTGTTTTGCTGAATAGGTGGGAGACGTTTGGGGTCTTTTTTGTTGGGGAGGAAGGGAGATTTAGTTTTCTGGAGGTTCAGTGCGCTAAAATGGCTCAGCTGATGTCCAGGGAGGATGGAGAGGGGGTGAATCTCTGGCTCTTGGCAGCTAGACCAACTTGCTTTGTTGCATTGCCACAGTTAGAATAACTTAAAAATATGACATAATTGGCTAAGTAAGGCTCATGTCATTGAACAAGGCACCTTGATGGCTGCAGCTGGGTCTGCCAAAACTGTGTGGCAATGCTTTGTGCACTTCTGCCCAGCAGTCCCATTCTGGACCTGATAAATGTTTCAAAGGAATTGATAAGTTTCCATTATTTTCTCTTAGTTTTATGGAACAGAGTTTTGTCAAGATGCAGGGTCTGACTTCTCAAATCAGATTTATTCAGAAGGATGATAGAAAAGTGTTGTTTAGGTTGGCACTCCTGTTGGACTAATAAATTTTTTGGGGTTTTGGGTTTTTTTTTAAAGAAAATGTGCTGTCAGCCCATTCTTACCTTATGAACTTGTTGTCTGTGCCAGAGAGCCACTCACCAAAATGCTGTCTGCTCCAGACAGCTGTTTGAAATGGTTTTTGTTTTCCTTAGTTCTGGCAGTTTAGAACCTGTACAACACTGGTAGCAAAGGTGAATAACAAGACTAAAAGACTGTGATGGTTGTTGGCCCTCTTGCTTCTGTCTTCATAGATGTGTAGTTGCTTTTGTACATGGAAAAGAAACATTGCAGAAGTCACTCTAATGACACGGATCTGCTACCAGCATATGATTGCTCCTCTGTGTATAACAGCAATAGGGAAACACAGAACCTTTTAATTAAATTCATGTATCTATTAATTTTCTCATAATGTGTTGCATACACTGGAATCTAAGTTCCTTTAGACTGTTTGGAAAGCTTACTTTTTTCTTCACATTTCCTAACTAATCTTAACAATCTAAACATCAGGCAGACTGTTATTTGACATGAATTTGTTGTCATATTCCAGATCTGCCTTGGATTTTGGCAGAATTTATTTCGCACAATCTCCTCCTTCTTATTTCTCTTACTTTTTAAATGGCACCACATCAAATGTTGTCCAGAATCTGACTCACTGCTGAAATAAGTCTTAAAAAAAGACAGATGGAGAAAGCAAATGTTGTTAAAAATTTTGTCTGAAGTACTGTAGATGTGCTAATAGTCACTTTTTAATCATAATTGCTGTACAGAGTCTGATTTGTTTTACATTTGTTTTTTGTTCTCTGTGGTTTCTTACTTTGCAAAACTATTGCTTTGGCTGTACTAAAACCATTGTGCTCTCATGCAGTTTCACAGTTGAGAAATACAAAGGAAGGTTCTGTCTTGTAGGAGAATAGACTAAATTTCTTTTTCAAAGATACTTTCTACTAGAATTGTTCCTTTTCTAATTCGCTTTTTTCAAACTGTAAGTGTATATAATTGTTTACTGAAATTTGTGGATATCTATAAAGAGATATGAAAATTCTTAAATACAGCATCTCATAGATATACACAGCATAGTGTCTATTAAATTCACAATACTGTGGGGAAAAATATGATTGAGTTTTTATGTGTGTGTGTGTGTGTGAAACTGGTAAGGCTTTTGTTCTTCTTGCAATTTGTTTATTAGTTTCTCCAAATCTGTACATAACTGTCTTCTTGTATTGATTTTTAAAGGAAAGACAGTAGAATTTTTCTTTTAACTGCTCAGATAGTGTTTTCAATCAGGGATATTTCTCAACTGTGATGTCCTTTTCAATTATAAAATAGTATTTTCCTTTTATGTCTGAGTATTAAATAAATTTTAAAATAGGATCAGCATGACTGAAATAAGATCTTTTTGTAAAGATTAATGTGTGTGCCTACAGAAATACTACATTTCTGAGTATGGCAAATAATATGTCAAATCTGAGCCACAAAATAGGAATGTAGATGGATCCTTGCAGTGCATGTATTTTATTGCTGCTTTACTAGTGATTTTTCTTTCATGCAGATTGACATAAAGACAAATATGTACTTTCCTTTAGATATTAAACCCACTATCTCACCTGTGAGGGATTGTGAAATTATATCCCTTTAAAAGAGAATACATCAATCTACAAAAAATTGCATCTTCAAGACAAGGTCTCTCATTTCTCTGTCCGTAGGTGCATTCAGAAAGAAAGAGAAAGCTGCAGGATTTAAGTCAATCTGAAGATTGCATCAAATACTCAGAGTCCTCTAATTTTGCTTTAAAGTCATGTAGTATATTGACATTTTTTCACACTCTTTCAGCATAAAGAGGCATTTGTTTTGTGAGTATCTGTTCAACAAGTTTTTTTAAGGACCTACATCAAAGGATCTTACCACAAATTTAAAAGGATGTAGAGGTTTCTATGGCATCATAAACAATATAACAAATAATTTGTTGTAGAAGCAACTTCTAAAATTGGGTCTTTGGGGTGGGGAGAAATGTTTAATCTGCGGATATAGCTGGTAGTTCTTAATGGTAATTAGTAGCTATTGAAGTAAGAGTTTAGGTAGAACATTAATTAAAGTAATCCCATCCTTGTAAGTAAGCTAGCCTTGCAGTAATAGGTGCTGACTGCCATCTATCCATGTGGGGTTTTTAATAAGGTTTATCAACCATCATTAGCTTTCTGCCTGGCCTGTATTTTCAGTGCAGTTTTACATCTTAATACCTGAAACCTTCCTCCTTCTGGGTGATTGCCTAAGACTTGCCTATCTTCCTGCGGGACTTAGGTGTTTATCTCATTGGCTCTGAAAGCAGAAATACAGAGTATTTTTCTGAGTGTACCCTAAATCCAGAAACAGCTTTATATCTGAAAGGAAAAAAATACATTTGAAGGATGGGCGTCATTGTCTTGTTAATGTGCTTCCCCCTGTCCATCCCCTCTCCCATCCTTGTCTTTTTGTATCTCTCTTAAGTACTGCTTGGTCATCAGTTGAAAAAGCACTGAAGATGGAATGAATTTAGGCATGACTTTTTTTGTGTCTTCTTTCAGTTAGATGAAAGATGTTCTTACTTACAGCTGCTGATAGTGGTGGTGGAGCTCTTACCGTTTCCATCCATTATACACCTGTGTAAACAGGTGTATACATCCATTATACCTTGTTAAAGCTTGGGTCAGGGGTAGAATGGGTGCAAACAGTTGGATATTGTCCTTAAAACTTAAAAAGAAGGTCTCCTGTTTCTCCTGTTTGAAGTTTGCTTTGGCAAGTGTTCGATGAGCCATGTTTTATCTACTGTAGTCTTGTTTGATTGGGAGTTTGGATGATATTCCTGTAGGGCTTTGCTGCACCTGGGTGGGAGAAGCAATAGCTTGTGAGGCTTCATTCCCCTTAAAGCTTGGGATTCAACTGAAATCTCATCTTTAAAAAACCCCTGAGCTGTGCAGCCCAAACACTGACCATCAAGCCTACATTACTTTCTGAGCTGAAAATATTTTCATCAGTGGTATTCAAGTCTTTGGTGCTTTCGGTTTCAGAGCAATTTTAAGAAAGAATACCAGTAGATTTAGTATCATAACTCCATTTTCATTAACTTTGTGAGAATGATTTGTTTTGATGTCAAGTTGCTTATGTTCCAGAGAAATGGAGTTAGAAAAGGCCTGTTAGTGTCCTGGAGCTCTGTAGATGGGTACAGCGTTTTTCATGTTAAAATTACCTTAGCCTCCAAGAAAGTCATGTTCCACTGTGACTCAGTTTAGTGTGTGTGTCTGCCTACAGGTTCACGTGACCGCTACATTAAGCAGACTATAACACAATCTATAAATTTTAACTCAGTATGCTTCCCTTGTTCTGTGTAACTCTGTTGTAAGTCCACATAAATTTTATCTGTATTAAGTGCTTATTAATTTCATGTTGCCAAAGTAGGATGGTGCACTGTAGTGCATTTCTTTGGTTACCTGTAAGCTGTTGGAAAATGTGACGAGTGTAGTTTTCTACTGGGTGCTGAATTTTTGTTGTGGTTAAAGTATCCTCAAAAGAAAATTGGTTTCAAAAGAAGTATTTGGTGGGAATTTGAAAAGTTTTGTTTCTGCCCCCTGCCCCAAATAATGTTTTTCTTTTAAATGACTTTGTTTTTCTTCAGTTGTAAATTAGAACTTGTATGTTCTTGGCAGTTATAGTCAAATCTAAATATTCAGATTTTGTAACTTACTTTAGTTTTCTGGTTTGACAGACTTTTTTCTCTTTTCCTATGTATATGTGTAATAATGCTTTGATTCCGAGTTGAAAACTTTCTGGTTAAAAAGCACTTGTAATAATTTTTGCCATGCTTTAGTGTGCTGTGTTTTATTTAAAACAAAACAAAACACTCTAAACTAACCCTCAGGAGCTTTCCATCTCCATATCAGACACTGAAATATTCATCTTCATAACTAAATATATCAACTTTTAAGGAAAAAGTGGTTTTCACATTCTTCTATTTTAAATGTCATGGATATCAATATTTTTTCTGCCTCTGTCCGGCACTTTGCTGAGCTCTGAAGATCCTATTTATCTTCCGCCTTACTCTCCCCTTTCTTAAGCTTTTTTGAAAGCTCCTGCTTTTTTGAATTGGGAATTCCGTCTCAGTTTGCCAACTTCCCTCAGCCTGGTAGAGTGGGGAGAGATAGTGGCAAGGGGGGAGATGTTCTGCCTATGGCTCAGCTCTCCCATTAGCCGTGCTGACTTCTTTTTCCTTGTCTAAGGTAGGGCAGGCTTTGATGGATCTTTTAATATGAGTATCATCTTCCAACACAGAGCATGGGAATGGAATAGCCCAGAGGGTATGAGAGTTGTTCTCTAAGATAGTATTTTAAGGAGGACATCAGTGACAATTCAGCTTCATATCTAGTTTTCTTGTGTTTTGCCAGCACTGTTCTGTGTATGTATGGGGAGCTGTGAAACAGTTTTCTACTGTCAGATGTTAAAAAAACTAAGGAGTACATTTCCTAGTGTTTGATTCATTTGCTCTTCATCTTATGCTTTCAGGTGGCATACAGCTTGTTTATATGGAGAACAGTTAGGGATATATTTAACTGTACTTGGGCTTTCTTTCGGTATTTTGGTGTATATAGTCCTGAAATAAGTTCTTGGTAATTACCTACAAAAAAGAAAAAAAAAAGAAGTTGAGAGGATTCTGGTTGGATGTGCACAGTTGGAAGTTATGCTGGAATATGAAGTTCTCAGGCAAAACAAATTCAGAAGTAAAAAGATACTGCTGGGATAAACCTTGGGCAAAGTTTAACCTGTAAACAGCTTTCCGAGATCTACCATGTGGAGCATGTGGACATATTGTGGCAGATAGTGATGTGGTGCTGGAACTTGTAAGGAAAGAAACGACTTTGTTGTTGTTTTTCCTAACAATTCACTATTGTCCTAAAAAGTGTTTATTTTTGCCAGTAAAGTACAAATTTAACCACTTAAAACATAAACAGTGTGTGATTAAATAACTTTTAATAAAGATTATTATGGATTGCTGCTCTTGCAGAAGTGGTCTTCCTCTTGATTGGGAAGAGACTGTCAGTGACTTTTGGGCTGCAGTAATTAATCAGTACTCTTGGTCTAAACAGCTATTTTGAATGTATGCCTAAAGATAGTCCTCCCTCCTGGTCCTTTCAGTTTATTGATGGAGAATGTTGCAGAACCTAGTGAAGTCTCACAAGTCTTCTGCATACATGATAGCATTAGCACTGAAAGGGTAAAACAAATGAGAGCAGGAAAAACACGGTACAAACAGCAGAGAATCCTGGTATTATAAAATAAATCTAAAGAGACTATGTCTAGAGAGATCTGCAGAGTGAAAACAGAGCACGGAAAGGCTGAGAAGAAAAACTCCCTTAAAGGCGGTGGAAGGCACCATCTCTGCTGCCTTGAGTTGGTTTGAGCTGTGGGAAGGCTGCAGCTGACTGGGTGCAGGGTGAGGGGCAGGGCTGAAGGTGCCCACTCCTCACCTGAGAAGTTGCCTGTGTACAGGCAGGGTCTCTTAGGCAGCCTGAGTAAAGCTTGTTCTCTGTCTTTGCTTTTGCAAATCCTGCTGTGCAAAGACAGTGCTCATTATATGCCATCATGGTGAACTTCTTGACTTGGGCTGAAAATTGCCAGTGCAATTCTTCCATCAGGTCCCTGAAGTCTGAACCTCTTCTGTGGTCTGGTGGTGTTCTGTGATTCATGTGTTTGTCCATCACATTGCACAGGGAGGGGACAGCAATGTTCTACGCAGTGTTCAGTAATTCATGTGACTTGAGTTTGGTTTTTTCATAAAAGAAAATTTCAAGGCATGGTGAATTGCTAGTTGAAATCAGCCCCATGATCTCCCTTTGCATGCTCATCTGCAGTTCTCTGCGGGGTTTAATTTGGTTTTGTTGTTTAGTTTAGGTCCAAGTTGTTCAATATAATCTCCTTCCCCTTTGACAAGCCTGTCTGAAAGCACTTTTTTGTTAATATTACTGAAGTGTTTTACTACAGCAGTGGCAGTGATTACAAGACTACTACATTTTGGCTAACAAATGCAATAAATGTGATGAAAATCCCCCTGTGTTTTACATTTCACTGCATAACATGTTTATGTAACGTGTTAAACACTTCTGTCTGAAGAACAGCTTTCCACAAAGGTAAAATGTATTTTCCATGGCACTTTTTTAGAAATACTGTGGGAAAGAATAATTCCTGTTCCCTTTTCACTCCCCACATGTCTTAAGTCTACATTTCCCAGGGTTTTAAAAATACGCATTTTCTTTTTTTCCCGCCACACTTTGAAGTATAATTTTTTTAGCATGTCTTTGAGTTTTATGAGGTGAGAGACAGTTACCTGGAGGACACGGTTTTCCCAGTGCTGGGGACCTGGCAGAGGTGCTGGGTTGGAGCAGGCAGGTCCCTGCCTGAGCGTGCCATTGTGCGAGCACTAATTTGGCTTTTTGTATTCTTGTCCCGTCTGTTTGTGGTATTTAATGCTCTAACATCTCTCTGGTTGGGTGAACCCATATGTCATTCAAATGGGAACCTGTGCCTTGCCATTGGCCTGACAGCCGCTCAGCCGTGGAGCACAATGATAAAATTATGAAAACTGTGTCTCTGCTCATTGGACCAGTGGAATTTACAAGCATTTCTCTTCTATGTGCCTAAATGCTATGTTGCCGTGCCTTGGCTCCCACGGCAGATTTTTCTGGATTATAAGCCTTGTCAATAGTGTGAAACCTCACTTGTGTCTTTTTCTCCTCTACCATGTTGGGTTTTTTTTTCTCTCCTCCTTTATTTGTAGACATGTGCTCCTCACAGACAAAATCAAAAGTCAGCTGCTTGCTTTGATGGATACAAAAATAAATACTTTGTTTATATCTTTAAATTAAAAGCAGAGCTTTTTACCACGAGCAACATTTTGCTGCTGTTTGGTTCTGTCAATATATTTAACAGTCAATATAAGAAATGTTATTTATATGCAGATTGTGTTTACTTCAGCATTATTTATAAAGCAATACTGTGTGTTGGTAGTCATGTCTGTAAAGTCATGTTTTTCTTCATGTCTCCCTTTTTATGGTATGGTGCACATTATAGATACATAAATGTTATTTGACATAAGGGAATAAAACTATTTTCAGCTCATGAAATAACCCTGTTAGTATAAACTTGAAAAGCTCTTTCTGTAAATCACTGCTGCTGAACTGATAGTACATTTCTGCTGTAGCGTCACCTTTCTTTTTTGTGTGTGGTTGAAATATCACAGTAATAATCAATTCATCTTACAAAAGTCAGTGAAATACACTTGCTCATACTTGGTCACGAAACCAAACCCTGCAATTCTAATGTATTAGTAAGATATAATTTTGCTAAAACAGCCTTGGCTTTAATTTCTGTGTCTTACTTGCATTGTGTACCCTGATGCTGATGGTGTTTAGAAACTCAAGATAAACTTCCCAGTAATTAAAATTAGCAAGGCTGTCCTGCACTTTTATAATTATGAGAGAATTTACTGCACTTTGTGCACATGAAGGATGAATTTGCTATTCAAGAAAGAGTGTTGAATATCTAATGCAGTGTATGTGTACTGAAATATCAGAGAAAGAGTCATTGCTAGGCTAATGATTGCTTGTTTCTCTGACAGTGAATTTGATAGTGCATCTATGTGTGATTTTTTTCCCTTTTTTACTTACTGAATAAGCTTAACAGCTGGAAAAATGTAAGGCAGGTATAGTTAGTGTAGTTGAAACTGGTTTTGGTTTTGTGTTTGTTTTTTTAGTAGAAGTAGTATACTGTTTTGCTTTAGACAAAAGTAAAAAAAGATAATTAAGAATGGCAGCAGAAAAAGTTGTTTCCTGATTATTTTTCCAGTTAATCACAACTTTCTTTTATCATATCTTGTATGGAACCATCACAAAACGAAAGATTGTGGAGATCCTTTTAACCTGACATATTGCAGAGCTTTTTCTGGGCTGTCTGCTCTCCTCTTTGGGCTTGCTGGCACTAGGAAAATTTTAAAACTGAAATCTTTATTTCCTGTTTTCCAGCAAAATTACGTGCTGCTTTGTGAAATTTAGGAAAAGCCATATGCCTTGCCCCAAGGATATTGCAGTATAAGTCCCTCAGCTCAATAGGTTGGTGTGTGCATCACTGATTCAGTGGCATTACTCTTACTGAAATTTTAAATTGCATAGTAGTTTGTAGAGTTGGAACCTGAATCACACATAATGGAAATAAATAGGATGTGGTTAGGAAAGATGTATAGAAAAGGCTCAAGATTTTGCTGAGTTTGTAGGGTTTCTTTGGAAATGTAAGCATTTCAACTGGGACCGACTTCATGGTGTTATCTATAATATCAAATTTAATAAATTATAGGAACCATAGAGCAAGTACTTTGAATTCGGGTATTCCATGAATTGAGCCATAATGTGCTTTGTAGGGCTGTGCAAAGAACTGCACTACATTGTGTGTCTGCCCTGTTCATGTGCTGAATTTCTTTCCTACTCCTTTTACATTACTGCACTTGAGAGAATTTTCACTTGCTAGTTGGAACAGAAGCTAAAAGGGATCTTTAGGAAAGCACAGTCGAGCAGACATAATAAATTTTGAAAGGCATAAAAACCTACCTCCCAATTGAGGGAGGTAAAGATTTACAATACATCATAGAAATACTTTTTTTCTGAGAGAGCAAAAATCTTCCTACTTGACAAAGCTTTTCTTGCTGAAAGGCAATGGAAAAACCACTTGCAGTGTAACAAGTTGTTTTCTTTTTGACTTGAAGATGAAATAATATTATTTTCAGATCAGTTAGAGGCAACAAAGGAGGCAATGCTTTTAAAGAGAGGTGCTTGTCTAGGTTTTTGTTTCTGATGCACAGAATGGTTGCACTAGTTGCTAATTATTTGATTACATGCTTTTCTTCTGCAGAGATGTTGAGATACACTGCACTGAAGCTTATGTTTCCTCAAGGGAGCAGATCCTCAATGAAGTGCTGCCCAGAAAGAAGAACGAACACTATTGAAACAAACTAACATTTAGTTAAAGATAGCATATATTAGCATATGCCTTATGGTGTGAGGTTGTAGCTGTTTTTTTAAGGGTCCTCAGTTGACAGTTTTCCTTAAAAGAAAAGACAGTAACACTCCCCAAACCCCATCACTAACACAAAATATGAAAAAAAAATTCTGAACTCTCAAATATTAGGCTAAAGGGGATATATATCTTCAAGTTTGAAGATAGATTTTTCTCTTAGATTGGTAATTTAATGACACTCGCCACATATCGAAGCTGTTGAGAGAATTGGATTATAAAGATTTGTAGATAGTTTTTAACTACATAGGCTATTAATTTATTTTACTTTTCTAACATTCCTGTTGCTTTGAAATGTTTCTTTTTAAAGAGCTGGTATATTTTATCATAAAGCATTCCTGCTTTCGCTGCAAAAGGGTGTTTATTACTGCTTCTCTTCTAGGTGAAATGTGATGACATCATCTTTTCTCATCTGTTTTAAATGTAGTAAAAGGGATGGTTCTGCAAACACACTGCTATATGTGAGGAGCAGAAGAAAACAGTTGGATATGAGAAGTGTTTTGCAATGGGGTCCTACCCAGAACAGACTTCTCTTTCTGTAATTTTGTGTAGAAATTTACTTGTCTGAGTGCATATCACTAATTTCACCTTTTTAATCCCCAAGACTCGATAATAGATTTTTAAATCTACTTTAAATCTTAAAGGTATTTGTGGCTACTGTATTTGTGTGGGGTTTTTGGCTGTTTTGACTGTTTTGAATGTTGATCTTAGTTTAGAATCACAAATGTTTTACAGCTTCTTTAGCATACTAAATTTTTTCAAACATTCTGATCTTGGTGAGTAAATAGCTGTGCGTGCCGCAGTTCTTCATCTATTTCCAGTAAAATAAATTCTAAAAAGTTTTGATAATTTAAAGTAAGGGGATTTAGTTTAGTTTTGTCTCAGCATGCAAGAAAAGCTGAGTAGAAGTTGAAGGACTAGATTTAAAAAGCATCAATTATTTAATTTTTATTTATTTATTTATTTACTGTTTTCTTTTAATTAGCAGTGCTCCTATTCTTTTCCCATTCCTCTTCCCCTGCTCAACCCCTATCCCACAATTTCTGCGCTGAACATTTAAACCAGAGGTCAGTTTGGCTCCGCGTGTTGTTTAAAATATGCTGCAAGTGACCTGCTAAATGGAACAACAGCATCAGCATAAAATGCAGAGACCATATTAGGGCTGAGAGAAGGGAAGTGCACAGAGGTTATCAATAAATACTCAAATCAAAGTGAGCTTATTCTATAGATGTATTTTTTCACCGTGAACTAACAGTGTTTTTTAGCTCCAGTCCTCTTCTCATCACAGGGTAATAATCCCAGTTTGTGCTGTTCCTGTTTTCTCCTTTTCTTTCTTGTAACTCCCATAGCACAGCTTTTTCAATCCAGCATTCACTGCACATGTTCCAGTCATGAGGTTACAAAGCTGACATTGCAGTCTCAGCAGAGGTTATCTCTTTAAAATTCCCCTAAAATTCCCCTTTGGCACATCCAGTTTGGCAGCTGGGTTTCTGTAGGAAACTGATGGAGCCACCCCCTCCCCTTATGTCCTTTATAAAAATAGAAATCTATTAAACCTCTGGCCAGAAGGGCAGATGGGTAAGTACTCCCTCCAAAGCAGACAGTGCTGCTTCCTAAGCTTTTCTCCCTAGTTTTGTACTCTCAAAAAAAAAAGTGCTTCAGAGCCAATTAAGTAATGAAAATACCTGGTTTTAAAATTAAAAAGCCTGTTCTTCAGGATGCATGAACTGTGTGCTCTGGAGGTATATACAGCTTCAGAGAAATATTGACCTATTGTTTGAAATATTTTAAATAGTTATGCAACTGCAAAATCAGAAGCTTTGGTTTAATCGTAGAAGCTCATGCCTGAACAATGCTGTAGCCACTAAAGTACAACTGGTACTCAGAGGAAGCTTTGCCAAACCAAACAGGAGGTTGAAATACTTAACTGCCAACATAGATAAGTGATCATCACCCTAATAATATTGAGGAACTAATCTAAGTACTCAGTGGGCATTACCCACTGGCACCTGACTTTCACGCTAAGAATGTCCCTGAAGTGCATTAAATATTTGTTTTCACCTCCTGCAAGGAAGAGAGAGATAATTGTGTATATGTCCCTCTCCCAGTATCACTACTTTCCCTTGGATGTCACTCTAGGTGAGAGCAGCAGTGAATTATTTTCTGCTTAAAGTGGATTAAATTTTACGGCAGAATTTGAGTGTCTTAAATTTGAGGAGGTCTGAAAAGCCAGTGTCCTCCCTGAAAGTCAAGGAGAGGCTTCTTCTGTAGCTTCACTAGGTAGTGCAGCAGCTTTCTCATGACACCTCTCCTTTAAGAATGGCTCTGCATGGAGAGCTGGAAACTGGTAGTTTGCACATGGGCTGCTTTTTTGGAAAGTGAGAATTGTGGATTTGGATTCAAAAGATGAGGAGAGCCACAGAAAACCAAAACCAAAGAATGCAATTCAACAGCAGCCAAAGCCAACCCAGTTGGTACCTGCAGTGCCACTTCCCTCTTGTCACTGCTGGTTCATCTGACCGTGCAGAATTGTTATGGTGTGTTAAGCCAGCAGGAGGCTGCCCATTGTCTTTCTGCTGTTTGAGTGGGGCAGAGCCCTTGGTAGAGACTCAGGGAGAACTGACAGGTTGAAGTAGTGGGGCTTCTGTGGCAGAAGCCAGATTGGCTTGTAGCTGTGGACCAGTTGTCCTGGTGCTTTTGCCTCTGGAGCGTTATATGAAATGTGATCAACTCACGTTGTGTCCTTCATGGTGCCTGCTGTCAGGAGAACTGTTCTTTCTGTGGCTTCTCAGCGTGCAGAGGTGGGCACTGGGCAGCTGTGAGACAGGAACCCACACAGTGCATTGGGTGAGGAGCTTGGGAGCAATTCTGCATGGTGTTTTTTTTCTAGAACAGTTTTGAATGGCACCTTCCTGAAAACGTGTGTTTTTTCCATCTTGGAAGAACTTAGCATTCTGTTGACCCCACTAAAGAACTGCAACAGCAGCTGGAATTTTGTCTGACTCTGACTGGTGGTCACTCTTTGAGCTCAAAAATAGGCTCATCTTACCTCTTTGCTGATGGTCAACAAACAGTGACTACATGATGCTGACACTTGATGCTAAATCCTGTATGAGTTGCACAGAGCATTGCATTTTCTCACTGTAAGTTACTGTGTCTTGATTTAACTGAGGAAAACCTTTGCCAACATGGCCTCACTACCATCTTTGAGTTAGCCTGAAGCCCTTTTCTTAGTATGTTTTTAATGTAATGAATTGTCTACCTTCTTCTTATGCTGTTTTTACCACTCCTGATTTCCTCACCTATTATTTATTAAGAACTTGGTATGTGTTTGTCATGTGAAACAAGGTTGTCTCTTTCCCTTGTGTTTGCTGGGACATCCCCCCAGTTAGCCCTGCCATGAACAACACTGCTGGTTCTAATAAATTATAACATGAAGGATGTGGCAAGTTTATCACTGGTCTATGTGAAAGTGTCATGCATTTTGTGAGCACCTGTAACCCATTCCAGTGCAAAGTCAGATGGGCTAACATAGATTTCCCTTCTCCACCACATGTGCAGAGAAATTTATTTATGTAACAAAAAACTGTTGACAGTCACCTCCTGCACTCCCTTTTTGAACAAACGGCTTCTTAAAAGTATTTTGTAAGGAGGAGTGAGAAGGCAGAGGATGAATGTTCACCAGGCATGTGTGGGGAGTTGCAGCTGACTTGGGGTTGAAGTGAGGAAGATGTAGGGTCCTCATCGTCTGTTGCAAACATTCTTAATCACCTTTTCTTAATCACCTTTTCAAACAATCTGGAGGCTGGGCCTCCTGTGTTTACCTGGGACATATTACACAAAAGCAAAACAAACTATTTAGTTTCCTGCTTGTCTCTTAGTTGTGGCAAAATGCACTGCACCAGATAGGTCCCACCATTCTTTACAGCCTGAATATCCTGGAGGAAAAAAGTCCCAAAGCTGATTGCTTTCTTTGTTTTTAGCTGAAAGATTTCTCCATTATGCAGCTGTCTTGTCAAAAGACATTCCTCAAGACTTTACAGTTTGAAGGTATTGAATGTTCCTGATGGATCCTTTAAAGTGCATAATTGGGGCACTTGAGCATAAAACTACAATTATACACTTGTGTGTTAATTTTGTGTACCGATAGATATTATTTCAGTCTGGACATAAATGAGAAGGAGGCATTTTCTTGTGAATGTAAGCATTTGTTTTGTGAATGTTTAAACAAAATAGGTGTTCAGATAATAGCCCAAAACAACCAGACCTGGGGAAAGGGGGGGCTTGAGCTTTCAAGAAAGGAAGGGGCATGCATGGATATACTGGAGATGCTTGGATGCTTTGAAAGAGTAGTAGGTATTATGAACATTAGCAGATGGAGCACAATATTTGAGTTAAATTTAGTTGCAATATTAATTAAAAAAAATTCTAGTAGTTTGGCAGAATGAATGTATGAATTTGGTGGTTGAGTCTTCATAGGTTTTTAAGGGGGCTATTTTCAATTAAGCAAAACAGGTAATTTTTGATAAGTGATGTTAGGACTTTAAAGGTTTTCGTTTGCTTTTCTGTTCCATTTTGAGTATAATGTTACATGAATTGTATTAACTGTATCCAGATACTTACATTTAGCAGATGTTTCTAAAACTTATTTGTGGTAACTGATATGAGGAATAATTTACAATAATCATCTTATTTTGAGTATAATAAAACTGTAATTATTTAAAAAATTATGATGTGCTGTATGGTTTCAGCTATGAATTTATAAGATAGATGTCTTTGATGTTTCTGTCAGGGTTCTTTTGATGTTTTCCAGTGCTAAGTAATAGGTCAAATTAAATAATAGAAATGGAATAAATCAAATATCTGAACTCTGTGACTACAAGGAATGATTTGAAAGTTTTCTTTTAAAAATACTTGCAGGAATATTTGAAATGACAGCTGTTATGTAAGTACTCCTATTTAAGAGGCTGACTTGGTTTTTATCTGTTCCCAGCAGGGAAAGGGAAAGAAGAGCCATCACGGAAAAGATTTACATCATCCCTTTTGGATGGTTGGTTTTGGATTTATTGGTGGTGAACTTTGGTTAAATTCATCTAAAGAAGAAAGGTTTCTGATAGGAATTCCTCTGTATTTCTTCTTTTTCAGCATAAATACCCCAAAAAGAATATTGAGGAACTGTGCCACAGGAATGGGATCCTCATCTTACACAGTTAATGCTAAGCTGCAGTATAATAAATTATCCTGGATGGATAGAGATGTAATCAAATTTTCTTACTGGTAGTTTAGCCAGTTCATTCTCTTTGCTTCAGGATTCCTTGCTGTGGGGAATTTTTAGTGTCCAGATGAAAAGTATGATTTTGATCCAGCTATAATAGAAGAAACCAAAAGAATCTGGACTGTACAAATGTCTAGATTTATCACAGATGTTGCTGAACCTGAATGATAGGTATGGGAAGTCACCACTTTTTCTTTGTGTCATGACCAACCTCCTGTGCTGTGGACTACTTGGAGATTCACATCTGTAATGGGACTACAAAGAACTCTAAATCTGTTCTGTCATTCCATGTTCATTGCAAGTTTTTCTTGATTAAAAGTGGGAAATCCCTTAACACAGTGAAGGATCAGAACAGAAGATGACTTCAGCTGGTCTGCTGTTTGTGGGGGTTAACTCAAAAGTGATGATCTTGTCAAAGGTGTCTAGGCCAAAACCAGAGGGGTTCTCTGTTAAAGACCCATGGCAGATAACTTTGTACTAAGACACTACTAAGCTGAAATATAGAATCATACAATGGTCTGGGTCAGAAGAGACCTTAAAGGTCATCAGATTCCAACCACCCTTCTGTGGGCAGGGACACCTTCCTATACCATGGTGCTCAAAGCCCCGTCCAGCATGGTCTTGAATACTTCCGGGGATAGACCATCCACGGCTTCTCTGGGCAACCTGTTCCAGTGCTTCAGCATCCTCACAGTAAAGAATTCCTTCCTAAGACCTGCCTTCTTTCAGTTTGAAGCCATGCCCTGTTGTCCTGTCACTACATGCCGTTGTACAAAAACCCTCTGCAGCTCTCTTGTAGAGCCGCTTTATGTACTGGCAAGCTGCTGTTCAGTCTCCTTGGAGCCCTCTCTTCTCCAAGCTGAACGGTCCCAGGTCTCTTACCCTTTCCTCGTAGCGCAGATGCATGAGCCCCTTAATCACCTTTGAGGCCCTTTGTTGAACTCTCTCCAGTATGTCCCTGTCTCCCTTCTACTGGGGAGCCCAGAACTGGACACAGTCCTCCAGAGCAGGGCGGAAGCACCTCCCGTGACCTGCTGTCAGTACTTTGTCTAATGCAGCCAAGGATACCATTAGCTCTCTTTGTGGGAAGGGCACGTTGCTGGCTTAAGTTCAATTTTGTGTCCACCAGGACCTCCGGGTCCTTCTCTGCCAAGGTGCTCTGCCGTCTGGGTGGCCTCCACTATATGTTGGTGCCTGGGGTTGTTCCTCCACAGGCTCAGGATAGCAATAAAGGAAGAAGAGTAGCTGGCGGGGATAGAGGGTGTGCACTGTAGGGGTCTGTGTAGTCCTGTGGTGGAACTGGACAAATTTAGATGGGGAGAAAGGCTTAGCTTGCTTCAGAGTGCATGGCATTGCTCCCTGTGGAAGATCTTTTATAATCTCCTCCTGCTGTTTTAAAGAGATACAGTGAAGGGCTCTGAATGATCTCAAATGATTTCGTTCTGAAAACAGTTGAGTTTAGGAATAGTAAAGACAATATTCATCAAGATTGATATGTTTGGAGGAGAACATGAATTAATTACAAAGCACCCTTTTCTCTCAAAAGACTGGAAGAAAGATAGAAAACTCAAGGGTGTGCAAGATGCCAGGGAAGCAATGATAAACAGGGTGTATGCACATTCTGCCTTTTCTCACTACTGAGATTAAGGAGTGTTTGCAATTTTTCCTCCTACCAAGACTATGTGCCAGAAGAAATGTTAAGTGAAAGCTGTTGTACTGAAGGATTTTTCAGTGTCCAGTACTTAAGTGTTAGGTGTCTCTTTGTGTATAAAGGCATAAAACTGGAGGATTACTCATGCAGCTGGATTACCTGCTATTCAGACTCAACCCATACCTCTCATTTGTGTTCCCTGCTTTAGAAGGTTTGAATGGCATTGCAGAATTTGTCTGAAGAAACGTTTCTCTGTATTTTTTTAACCATGTTTTATTTTAATCACCGTTTGAGAAATAGTGATCATAATTGTTACAAATTTACTGGAAAATAAATGGCAGCTAGAGGATTTGGGGATCAGAGATCACTGTTTATTCCATTCATGGATGCTCAAGAAGTGCTCTGTAATAAATTGCTATATTATTAAAAATCAATTAAATATAGGCTTTTGCATTTTTCTGTAATGGCTGGCATTTCATAGGTGAATTTCATGCTACTTACACAGCAAGAGGTAAGGTTTCCTACAAGTTTTTTACTGAAGCCCAAATCATTAGAACCACTGCAGAGATGAGGTTTTGATAATTCTGGTGTGATTTTCCTTATGTTGGTTTGTAAAGTGGAAATCTATTACTTAAACAGAGTACATGATCCTTTTTAATTCTTTTGATCACTAAAAAAAAAAAAAAAGGAAAGCAGAAGATAAGAATAGATATCTTACCTGACTCATCACTTGAGAGAGAGTGTGTGAGAGTGTGTGTGTGTGTGTGTGTGTGTGTGTGTGTGTAGGCACTATGATTTCTCTGTTTGTAATGCAATATATTGAAATAGCTCTTCTAAAAACAATTCTGTTGCAAATTTTTAGTCTTCTCTCTAGTGTCAGTCTGAGAGCATAGGTACAGCAGTGTGGAAATCTCTTCCTGGAGATTATCATATTTTCATGCCTTAACTTGCAGAATGGACCAAATGTTGCATTAGTTCAAGCTGTAATGCATTGTGTGAATCAACACTATGGTAGGAAAAATTTCTTCCTTTTGTTTCTAGACTCACCTGTTTACTTCTCCCTTGATACTAATTTTAGCTCATCTGAAACATGCAAATTTTTTATTTTTGTTTGGTTGTTGTTTTTAGGGGAAGGTGGGAGTGGGAGGTGGTTGTAATATTGGCATAGATTTAGCATTTACAGCAGAGGTAGTTTTCATCAATTTCTGACAGGGGAATCAAAGTGTTCTTTTTTGGAAGGAAAGATATTGCTTTTCCATATAAATGATTGACTATTTTGTGGTAGTAGTCTTTATTTATTTGGCTCTCGTCATGAAGAATGGCAAACTTATTCAGAATCTCAGTACATCAAAAATATGTCAATACATAAAACATAAGTACTATTCCATACTACAGTCTATGCAAAAAACTATGTTAATAAGATGTGAAGGTTGCACAGCTAAGAAGTCAGCAAACGTAAATGATAAGATTCTAGCAGCCACATTAACTAAGCCACATTTCACATCCTCAGTATTTTATGAAATGCCTTTGACAACATAAATCAGAAAGAGAAGGTGCTATATATGTGTAACATGGCTCAGTTAATGTTGCTTTTGGAACTTTAACATCTGTGTTTTCTGACTGGAGAGTTCCTTAATCATGGAATCTTAGTTGATTTTTTACACTTTTTTTTTTTGTAGGTTAGTTTGGGGGTTTTTTAGGAGAGGAAAATTGCCTGTATTAATAATTGGTTAGCTCATGTTGCTTTGATTTACACTACAGTAAAAGGCAGTATATAGAGAGCCTCATGACATATATGCACCTTATGGCAGGTACATATGTGATGCCATGTACATTGCACTGACAAGTGGTGTAATTGTGCTGCCGTGTATTTCCTGGGGAAAAGGGGATTACAGACACGTGTGTAAGTCCTGTCCTTTCTGTAGTACTGGGTATGACTGCATTGCAGTGTCTTGTGAAGATGGTTGAGCTTCCTTTTTAAATGAACTGGCTCGTGTACAAGAAGCAGGCTGGCTACAAGAGTGTGGATCTCCCTTTGACCTAATTCACCCTTCTGTGGAGCACGGCAAATTAGCTGAGCACAGGTTTTGGTGTGGGCTCCTGCCAGTATCTGAGCTAGTTTGCAGATCTCTGTGCTGCACTGCAGTCTTCAACATAGGCATGCATTTAATGACTCTGCAAAATCCACTACCTTGCAAGTTCTGGAATGGGGATTATTGTGCTGTGACACAGAAACATTCTTTTTATGCTTTTGCTTCCTTGCTCTGGGTCACAGGGTGGACCAGTATCGGGCCCAGTGTTAATATTTTAAAGTCTCTTAATAAGATTTTAAAGTTCATACTTCAGTGTAAAGGCAAGCAGTGTAGGAAGGACAGTAACACAGGTGAACACTGTGACCAGTGTATTGTCAAAAGGTCAAAGCTAAGTGATAAGAAGTAATAGAATTTATAGAATGTATGAATAAAATGCCGTAGCATCAGGATTTCAGATTTACCTCTGATTAATAACCTTGATATTAACACCCAGCTTTCTACTTGGTTTCCTTTTAGATTCTTTTCTTTTTTGTCATTCAGCGAGCAGGACTTTTAGCCTCTGTTAAGACTGTGTGCACAATCATGCTGGGGTTGAACATGTTGATTTGAGGCAGGAGACCATGCTGCCTTAACTGTGACAGAACATTCCACTGAACACATGCCAGAGGATTTCCTTATGCTGTATAAGCGTATTGTATTTTACTTCTTTCTATAATTCAGTGAAACATATAGATGAAGACCTGGGCTTATGTGAATTTGAAATTCTAGATATGAACCAAATCTTTTTTTTAAGTGTATGAAAGTCAGGGAGTTAGTTTCCATTACAGCTTTCTATTGGAAAGAATGGAGAAATGCATTGTTTGAGTGTCTGGAGGAAAATACTTAGGGTTTGGCAGAGATCTGACTTTGGAAATCTAGAACTGAAGCAGAAGTTATTTCAGAAATCACAGGTGTTTTATTTGAAGATTTGATAGGAACTGAGCGACATCTTTCTTTATAGTTATAACGGAATTGACCACTGTAAAATTAAAATAATTTTAATTAAAATTAAATACTGCAACCTTTTGTTAACTGAAGGAATGTGCCGTTCTACTCCTAGTGTAAATTACCAGGTGGTAGGGTTTTATTTTTCTGAAAATGCCCCTCACTATACATTTTTAAATTCTAATTTCTATGTAATTACAGTGTTACAGGTGCTAAGAAAGTGGAATGTTACTGATGATTATATTACTCAGGATGATACTTGTTTCACAATATTCTGTCTCACTGTTCCTCAGCAAAGTTGGCCACTGACCCGGTGCCACCCTTTCTTCTGAGTGGCAACCCTGCCCCTGAAGTTCAGTTTTTCTTCTCTCTCTAAGCTGGGCTTAATGCTGATCAGGCCAGACAGACCTGGGTTTTGCCCCAGATTTTTAGATCATGACACTGTGGTCCACAGCTTCCAGATTGTGTTGTTGCCTTCTACCAGTATTACCAGGGTAATGGATATCCAATATCATGCCTCAATTTTTGGGCACCCAGTAGGTTTCAGGGAGAAGCAAGGATGTAGCCAGGACTCTTCCCCTGTAGTGAGCGTGTCATGGTATCTGATGTGTTCCCGTGGATCCCAGAGTGACTTTGCAGAGCTTATTGTGGTAGGGGGGTATGTAAAGCTTCTTCCATTATTGACTGAATTTAGCCATCAGGATGGTGTAAAAGTAGCTGCATATTGCTTGTATTATTAGTGTACCTAAGCTAACACACTAATTCTGTTACATTTTAATTTTAATTTTAAAAATTATTATAATGACTCTTCAACAACAGTCATGGATTACACATGCAAAAACTGCTTAAAACTTCCATTTATATCAAGGTATTACCTGGAAAAAGAATGCCTGCCACCAGATCCCTTATTCAAACAAGAATTAAAGACAGCAGGCTAAGTTACAGGTTTAGTTGGGTTTGCCTCATCTCTTCATTTTGGCTGCTAGTTTTGTTCCTTTTATTCTCATCCTTTCTGTGCTTGTGTTCAGAGTTGTGTAATCAGTGATGGCCAGTCATAGTTCTCCCAAAATAATGCTATTTGTACCGTGCACATCAGATAGTCCAGAGTAATTATTACAGTTTCTGTGCTTGCCTAGAAATAGATTCAAACTCAGGTCTCTTTAGCTGTCCCCAGAATGTCTGCACTACCACAGACATCATGAAGTTTGCCAAATTCTCGTCTCCTGCATTGTGTCTCCACAAAAAAATGTGGGTGTAAGGGAGAAGGGGAGAGAGGGTTTATGAAAAAAGAGGATGCTTGGGTCATTCACTCCATCCATTGTAAGTAAATGGCTTTAGATTTGTTTTGTTCTGGGGAGATTTTAATTAAGCTCTTTTTTTTTTTTTTGTTGGTATGCTGTTTAATAAACATTTGTCCATAAGCGGTATCTTGTGATCCCCATCAGTAAAGCAGGAGGATTAATTTGAATATTGTTGTTTTTATTTATTTAAATAGCCACAGCAATTATATGGAGTGTTCTGCTAAGACAGTGGTGATGAGTGTCTACACTAAAGAGAACAGCATCCAAACATACATGTAGCATTATGATTATTGCTGTATTTTAGGTGCTGGTGTTTGGTCGGTTTTTTTTAAAACAGTTTGGATTGGGAGGATATGGAGGAAAATTCTAACATAAGTAACTGATATATAAGATCACAAGAAGACCCTGGTACCTTTCTTAAACCAGTACCTGAAAGCAGATTGCTTGGGAAAATATTTTAAAAAATGGAGCAGTCTCAGAGCTTTGGCAGTCAAGGTTTTATTGCCAGGTTGCTTACATTTGTTACTTAGTATCTTTCAGAGCAAAGTTTCATTGTTTTCTCCTGGGACTCGACTGTCTTCTGCGAAGAGGCGAGAATGTAGGCATGGCTCTGTAGGGGCAGATCAAGGGTTCATGTAGTCCCCTATATCCTGCCTCCAGTGGAGGCTTTAATTGGATGCCTAGAGGAGAGTGAGAACAAAGCAAGCATGTGGTACTTCCCCCAGTACTCTTCAAGCCTCCAGCTATTTTCAGTTCAGGGACTTCCTGAGCCAGATGTGGCTCTATAAATTTGGTAACCCTCAGAGGATGTCTCTTTTGCGAACTTGTCCAGTCTTTGCTTGAGCCCACATAAACTTTCAGCTTTCAAAACATCAATTTGGCAAGGAGTTCTAAACATCTGCTACCTCTGTGACTAGAGAACCTGATTCTCTTGTTTTGAAGTTTGCTTCTGCATTGAATGCATCTTAATTGTTGTTGGACAAAAAGCTTTTGTAGCTTTCCATCATGTTCCTACTTCCTGGTGTCTTTTCCATCCTCAAAGGGTTATAGATTATTTTTATGGAAACTGTTCTATGCCTGTGATGATTCTTGTTGCATTTCCCTGAACCTTTTTGTCTGTTCCTTCCTAGTAAGTCCAAGAAGTCAATAGGGAGGGATTTTCTTTTGCTGTGTTGATATTTCCTAAATCTCATATTCATTCTTATCTGTCCTGATTTATCCAGAACAGTCATCAGGGTTATGTAGTCTTAAATTACTCAAATCTCTGACTTTTCTATTTAAGCCATACTGCAGTTCTCACCTACCAAGGCAGCTCCAATTTAGAGGCTGTATATGGTCATTAGTAATTCAACTTTTTGAATTTGATTAGACCTCTGGAGTGATGCTTTATGGTCCCAAGCCGCTTCTGATTGTTCCTGTGTCACTTTATTCCATGAAAAGTCCCATCAGATTCAGAGAGATTTATCAAGTCCCTCACAAAGGACTCCAACATGGGAACACCCCAGGATTTTTCTACAGTGCACACTAGAGCCAAAGATTTTGTTAAGCTTGTCTGTGATGGCATTGTGCTCTCTGTATCTGCCCTTATACCTTCATCATCATTCGTCACTTCAGACTCTGGCAGACCTCCTACTTCCGATGTGTTTGAAGAAATGAATCATTACTCATTTGATTCCCTTTTCTAGCTGTTCCAACAGTTCTTTCTGGCCTGTCTTACTACATTTGAAGTGCCAGAGTTTACAGTCTTTTCTGTTTTCCTCATTTGGACTTGGTGCTGGCTTATTGAAGGGGATGCCTTTTTGCCTCTAGAAAGCTGCAGTGAGCCTTGCTGGTGTCCTTTTGCTCTTATCAAGTCTTTCTGAATGGGTGGTGAATATTGTTGCAGTGCTTTCCATGTGGTTGTTGTTAAACAGCTTTGATGCTGCCAGTCAGATTTTATTTCTCATAGCTGTCTGTTAGAGATTCCTTTTAACAAGCTTTCTCATTTTTGTGTGGTTACACTTTTTGAAGTTAAGCATGACAGTAGTAGATTCCTTGGGTTTCACTGTTCCTGTAGGGATGCTCAGTTTAGCTCTGCTATGGTCACTGATGCACAGGGGCTCTGCAGCTGCAGGATGCAGTAGTAGATGATTCCTGCTGCTCTGGACTGAACCAATGGCAGTGGCTCCTCATGCAGGTTCCCTAACCAACAGTTCCATGGAACAGCCTTTGACATTTATCTGATACTTTGGTCTCAGCTTTGTAGTTTGCATACTCAGTCTGTCTGGGAGGAGTTGAAATCTCCCCCTAATCAATCTTGCAGCATGCCTTTTGCTGATTTGCTAGTGTGCTGCTGTCAGTGTTGTTGTAGTCTGGCCATGCATGGTGGTTCCAGCGCTCAGTCTTCTTGACCTGACCAAGCTCCACACCTCTGCTGCTTGGTGAGGTGGAGGTTTTTTTTTCCATTACTTTTTAAATGCTATGTAGCGCATAATGTTACTTTGTTATTAGCTGTCTTCTCCCTGAATTTGTGTCTTAGGATGATGCCTACTAGTGGCCCCACTATTTTTTTCCTTTCTGTCATATTTCCTACATGACTACTACTAATGCTTTTGTTTGCAATTTGATGTCCCAGTGATCCAGTCCACCCCTCAGTGTGTAGAAGTCCATGAATTGCTGGAATTTCTTAATGCCACTCCATTTACTCTGCAGTCACTGCATGCCTATTTTTCATTCTTTCATATTCTTCTCAGTATCTTCACTTCATGACCCAGAATCTCCATATCTTCATTTGACATAGCCATACCACGCTTTTTAACCTTGTGTTCTTCTACTGCTCCCTTCATTTTAAAATTTAATTTTCCTGCGCCTTATGTACCAGCGACCTGGCTCCTATGTGTAGGTGAACTCCAGCTCTCCTGTACAAGTATCTTTATTCTAGAAATATTCTGGTTGCTCATGTGTCTGATCTTTTGCGTTGTTACCATCCTGTCAACTGGGCGTTCAAGTTCTCTTTTTTTTTTCCCAGCAGCCCAGATTTTGCTGTCTGGATATCTTTCCTTTTCTTCCCAGTGTAAGTGGAACCCAGATGGACCACAACATAGGTTTCTTCTCAGCATTTACTAGGAACCAGTCCAGGCTTTGTGACCTTTGCAGATGATGGGCAAATCACCATGTGGTCTTCTGTCAGATCCCAGACTCCAGCTGTCTGTTTGCCTGATGGCATTCCAACACACCCTTTTTAGTTTGCATTATAAAGGCCTCATTTATGCATCATCGGGGAGAGAGTATTTGTCAGAAAGGGTTGCTTTGGTCACAGAAACATTCAACTGCCTGTGAAATAATGATGGGAAAGGAAAAGGAAGTGAAGGCAAAGAAAGCAAGTGCTGACCTTAGGAGTGACCAAGAGGTAGGACTGCCAACTTCTGGCAGAGGTAATAGGAGCAGATCAAGTTGTGATAATAAAAAGAGCCTAAGCAGGTGTTTAACTTTGTATTATTATTATTATTATTATTATTACTATTATTATTATTATTACCACCTAGCAAATACTGTTGAATGAATGTAGTAAATTAACTTTAGGTAGAATAGGTATGTGTTTGCTTGTTGAATAAACATTTATCGTTCTATCAGAAACTCAGTGGGAACAGTTCAGAGATCAAAGCATTTCAGATGTGCTCAGGTATTTGAGACACTTGCTTAGGGCAGGGATGTGCAGGACCAACAGGAGGTCCATTCTAGAAGGGAGAAGTCATGTGCTGCGTCTGTTATTTTCTGAAATTATATTAAATTCCAGAGTTTGGGGAAAAGCATGAGTACCTAAAATCAGAGAAATCTGGGCACAATATCAGGAGTCTGTTGTAATTCTCTTTCAAGTACCTCGAGAAAATGTCAGTGTCTATTGGTACAAGGCTTACAGACTAAATCAATGCAGAAAATTCTTCCGACATTGTAATTGACTTGGTTTTAGTTCTCGCTTAAATTCTCATTGTGTGCAGGTTCTCAGTACAAGATACATGTTCCAACTGGTGTGTAGCACATTATTTTGTTTCAATGTTATTTTTTTTTTTTTTAAATCTTAGTAGGGGGGAGAAGACTAAGAGAGATTCAACTTAGCAAAACCAAAGTCCTGCCAAACCCCAAGGCTTTTGTGTAAGGCTTAAATACAAACACTAAAAACCTGAGGATTGTGGACAAAACATTAAATAAAAATTAGTAAAATTGTTAAAAAAATACAAAAGGCATTTATCTTTCAGTATCTGTTTAAGAGTTGTGCCTTTTTTCCACAATTCAGCTTTTGGGTCAGCACATCAGAATGATTCCTCTGTTGATTTATTTCAGTAGTGTGCCCATGGAGAGCAAATATTTCAAATAACTGCTTCTGTGTTTTAAGGGTGGGCATTACAGAATTGTGATGTGGCATTTTCCTTAGAAGCTCTTCCTGAAAAGAGTAACTATGCAGAGCACTTGGGCTTACTGCTCCTGCTAAGGCAAGAGGATCTAAGGGCTCCCATTAACTGCTGAGTAAAGGAGTCAGACCATGGGCTCAGGTGTGTAGCTGAGGACATCCCTCCAGCTGAGGTTGCCTTACGGTGGGACACAGCTTGATTTCATGTCTTTCTGCTTCCACTCACACGTTTGCTTTGCTTGGCTCTTCCAACAGATCCCACCTCAGTATGGCCAGCAAGGTGTCAGTGGCTACTGCCAGCAGGGCCAGCAGCCGTACTACAACCAGCAGCCGCAGCCGCAGCACCTGCCGCCCCAGGCACAGTACCTGTCGCAGGCCCAGCAGAGGTACCAGGCTCAGCAGGTAAGCACTGTCCCCCGCCACTGACACTCACCCTGGGGCTGGAAGTGCACAAGGAACCCTTGTGCAATGAACAAAACCCACCCCTCCTCTTTTTGAGGGAGCAGCGTTAATGAAATAGCAATAATGAAATAATAGGTTGAACAAAATTAAATTAACATGGAATCAGACCACATCCTTCTGAACCGTATTTGCCATATATGCACAAATACATCTGCACACATTTTCAGACTTTATTTCATACCACTGTTTTAGGGTAAAGCCAGTGTATATGTCCCAACAACTATTAACTGTGCTTTTAAAAACAGATAACAATTTCTTGTTGAGATGTCAGTGGATGCTGGAGCTTTTCCTTGCTTTTGTTTCGTGGTTTCCTCACAAGACAGACATTGTTGAGAATTCCTGCATCTAATGTGGTCACTGCTGTTTTGGGGTTTTTGTGGAGGTGTTCAAGGGATTTTGGAGTTGCTTTGTCAAGGGAGCTTCTCAAAAGATATTTTAAATTGATATTGCAGCTATTAATTTGAATGTTGTCAGTTTGCACATCCAGTTAGTGAAACCACACAATTTCTTATCCATTGCTGGTTTTGAATGTGCTCTTTATATTAAGCATTAAAATTAATTTCAAGTGATTCTGTTTTTAACCAAGATCAGAAGTGATAATGTATGGGTCTGGTTCCCAGAGCTGGAGAAACACTTGGATTTTAGATACTGAACAAAATGGATGTGCATAGCTGATGCAGCTGAACATGTAGGCTCAGTTCTATCTGCACTCTCAGCTCTGTTACTCATGGAGAGGTGATCTGGAAACAGAAGGATGAAACTAAAGCGTACTCACCATCCTGGGAAATCTAACAAAAGTGAGTTGCTCAAGACTGAATATTAGTGGAAGCATCAGCACTTGCTGCAAGTCACTGGGGAATTCTGTCAGGCATGGTTGATTAACATTTTGGGATTATGCTGTTGCAATGTAGAAATCTTAGCTTGAAATAAAAATAGTGTGTAAAATAAACTAACAAAAGATGCTGTAAGTGGCAATGATACTGGAGACTCCCCTCCTTTGACTTTAAAATAAAGCTATGATAATTTCACTGTGTAATTACATGTTAATTTTTCTCCATCTACATATTAAAATTCCATTGAGAATTAACTTTTTTCATTAAAATGCTGGATGGTTTATGAAATAGAATTCTTAATTGTATCTATGATGTTCTTGTAAATGTCACCACATTCCGTCTTTTGGATTATATGTAACTGCAACTTTAAAGATTGCAGTTGTATCTTTAAATTTAATTTTCTTCCTTTTTACTTTGCTGTTAAATGCTTGATTTCTCTATGACTTGAAAATACTGTTCATAAGCATCTTGGTGAAGTCTCAGCAGATAAAGACCTAGTAATACAGCCTATAAGATAGAAGAAACACAGCTGCTCCAATGTCTACATATCACAGTGTGTGAAATTGAAATGGGTTTTTTGCTGCCCTAGACACCTTGTCATGTTTTAAATATACTGTCAGTTGAACAGATTGAATATTTTGGTTTAAAAATACACAAAACATTCCAACTTTATAGGCCTTAAGAGTAACAAGGTACCGATTTATCTGCTGATAGGTGTTCCAATTACATCATTTGCTATCATAGCTGGGAAAGAGAAGGTTTGTGCAGTGAAGTGAGGGATCATAGAAGGATGAAGGCAAAATTAGAGTAAAGCCTTCCATATATTTTGAATTTCCGAGAGCTGGGATGAAGAGAAAGGCAGGGGCAGATTCACAGGTAAAAGATACCAGCCTTGATGTAGCCAAATTCCCTTTTAGAGGATTTGAAGTGACACTGAAAGACAGTCTAAATCCAGGCTCCAGGGGTGATACAGGCCATCTGAAGGTCAGTAGGCATTTTTTGCCTCAATCTGCAAGTTGAGATGCATTAGGTCCTCACCAATGCAGCCTTGCAGTTGGTAGTCCTTTCTGTGAGAATTTTGCCTGAATTCTTGATGGTTTGTTGAATGACTGTTCTTCATTAGTGGTCAGCCTCTTAAGTTTTGAACTCTGATCCCAGGTACTGAATTCTATGATAATTTCACTGTGTAATTGGAGTATTTGTGTGTAGATGGGACTATTTTGCATAAATAAGTAGTCCTGAAACACCTTGGGGCTTGCTTCTTTCCCAGTCTCCAGATTGGTTCCATGGCCGCTCTTCACCCTTTCTCAAGAAGAATCAGCAGGCAAACACTTTTTCTGTCATGTTTCTCTGTAAAACCTCACCTCTGTGTGCTTTCCCATTCTTTGAGAACTGCTCATCTAGAAAACAATTCCTAACACAAGAAATTGAAGCCTGTGTTTCTGACACTTCAGCAAAAGTGTTTTTTCTCTGCTGGTAATGCATAGTAGAATTACCGTCAAGTGGTAACCAGTCTGGAATACAAAATTTAATACTAAAGAAAAAACCAAAAAAGTTGGGAGCATATGTCAAATTGTACTGCTGACAAAAATAAATTACAGACTGTGCTTACTTAAGCATACATATCTTTGTGTATGTGGGACTGATTACCTTTGAAAAAGAAAGAATTATAATTTATTTGATTAAAATTTTAGCAAGAGAAATAGGAGTAGGACTTAGTTTCAGGAGAGCTACCAAACTGGGGAATGTGGGTGAGAACAGAGCCGAACTCATTTGAGGGGCACAATGGAAGGACAAGAAGCAGTAGGGACACACTAAGAAGACAGGTGTTGCAACTCTCTAAAAGAAACAAACTCAAAAATTATAAACCCCACAGAATTCCAGGGAGACTGGAATTTCCATCATTGGAGAAATTCAACTAGACAAAGCCCCCAAGCACCCTCTTCTTGTTAGGCTTACTTTGAACTGGAGGTTTGACTATATGACCTCTCTCTGAAGGTCTCTTTGAATATATGTGACTGTGTTGCTGTGACTTAAAACTGGCTTTACATATTCTAAATACAATTTTGAAATAAACTACAGAATCGTATATTACCTGTTGCACCAGTTGGTGCATCTTTCTTACTGCTGCTCCTAAAAATATCAGTACATCCTGTTTATATAATCCTGTCAATTAGAAAGCTGAGGTAGTTCAGTCATACAATCTGTCATCCTTTCTGTCTGACATCCTAGTTTTGCTCCTTCTTTTCAGCTTGCAAATGAATTTCTTTCATGTTTTCCATATTCTTCATTAACTGACTCCTTGTCTTTCTGTATTGATTTTGTGATGTGAGTGTGATTGAATTGGTTTTACTTCAGGAGGGAGAAGAGAAGTGCTGGATTGGGGAAAGAAGGCTTCTCTAATTTGCCTTCTTCTCCTGACTGTATTTTCTTTATTTCCCTTCTAGATTTATGTCAAGCTACTTGTTTTGGAGATTATAAGGCTGAAAATAATTTTTATTCTGTCTGGATGATGGACTTTTTCTTGCCACCAGTTTCCTTTTATGTAAAACCCCATAGTGTGATGATCTGGGTATTCTGTTATAGGGACAAAACTGATGTGAAATTTCTTGCAAATGATGTTTTATTTTTGCTCTTTTAGACACATTGTGAGTGAGCGCCTGAGGTCAGGTATAACTCTATGCTGTGCCTTAGAATTGGTGCTCGTCTTCATTTCTCACATATTGTGGAAGTGTGAAGCCATTGCTGTTTTTCCTTGACTCACTTGAATTCAATATGCAATCTTGTCTAATAAAAGTAAACAGATAAAACAATTTCTGGGACTGTTCCAGCGACTTGTGACTTTCATTCTTCTAATAAGTGTAGATGGGAAGGAGGAGAATGGGATTTATTTGAATGTTTGAACTGTTAAGTTGTTTAGATCTTCCTTAAATTGATTGCATGGTAGGCAGAAAGGGAGTTTCATAAGAGGTGATTTGATAGTAATACTGGCACAGTATACTATAGAACCATATTGTAAGCCAGCATCAGTCATCCCTTCTTCATATCAAGAGCCTGCTGTGTAAAAACCATTAAAGGAAGAGCTTTGTTTTAAGCAAATTTATTACAGTAGCAGATTCATTGATCATTAGATATTGCCAGTAGATGTAGATACTGCCTTGGTTTTGGTTGGTTTTTTTTCTTCTTTTTTTCTTACCTTTACTGCTCTTTAAAAGAAAAAAGAGAAAGAAAGATGTGCTACACTGCTATAGTGTTGCCCTTGGCAGGGTTTTTCATCTTGAAATGGCATATAAATGAATAAATGCTTCGCTTGTTTTTGCAGTTTTAAATCTTTTGCCATAAGTAGAAGTGATATTTTGCTCAAGAATGTCATGTAATTGCAAACTTAAACTGTCATCATTAAACATTATTTTGTTAAGATAGTGTGATGTATATTTTTGGTTATTATGCTTTCCAACTGGCTTGTAAACAGCCATGTTTATATATTTCCTTGCTTTATGTAGCATGTGTTCATATGTATCGAGATAGAATCGTGCCTTTAAGCTTTATTGTGTTACTTTATGAATTGGGACTGTATCAGTTTTTGACAGATGAAATGGATCTGCAAAATAGTTATGGTCTCACTGTTAGTTAAACAAAAATACTGGTTTTATTCTACACCTACTACTGTTACCCTGAATGAAGTCATCTTTTGTTTTACACCTTCCTGGAAGCTCTGCTTGCAAGTTTCCAGAATAGAATGTTGATCCCTTTTCTCATGTAAAGGCATGAGACTAAATGGGAAAAAAGTGTGGCAGGTCCTTGAGGTGGGGCATGCATGTGCCCTTTTCTGGGGCATTGGTCATTCTGGTTAACCGTGTGCAAGAAGAGCTTGTGTGTGTTTGTACATCATTTGTTGTGGTTACTGTGGGGTTTTTTAAGTAGTTCAGGCTCACTCTTTACTCTGCTTTTACTTAAAAGGAGAAAATGTTTTATAAACAAGCAAGCAAACAGCACACTCTCACTGCCTCATAGGTTTTATTTAAATGTTCTAAAAGCTGGCCAAAATCTTGTTTGCCCCCCAGAATAATATACCTTATCTACTGATCTTGGTGAGATTTTTTTCCAATCCAAGCTGTATAGGACAAATAAAGAGCAGACTAGGTGGTGGGGTTTTTTTCTGAGACTGAGCCAGAGGACAAAATCCCAAACGTTTGGGCCAGTAGAAATTTTTGAATTCTTTTAGTAGTTCTGGGTAGAAAGGGATCTGAAGCAGGAATGCAGTGTACATGAGAAGATGGGAAGCATCTCTAGTGGCACACTAGTCAGTCTCTCCAGGCAGAGGGTTGGAGACCACTGATGCTTCCATAAAGGGCTGCAAATTCTCTATGTTTCCCTGAACTGGTATCAGTGGTTGGAATTAGTTCTAAGCCTGATATGATGATGAGAACGTTCTTTCTCAGACATCTGTTTCTGTTTCTAGTGTTGAGTCAGTGCAAGGTAGGACAGATAAAACATTTCCTGATTTGAAATAGTCTTTGAAAATGTGAACAAAATGTGAAACTAATTAATCTGTTTTCATGTCCAATCTGTATGACTGTCATGAAAACAGAACAAATTGTATTGTGGCAAAATGCACCAAATTATTAAAGTGATTTTGGTACAATGAAGATGAACTATTGTTTTTAAATTCAATGTGAGCTGCTAAAGTTCTTTAAACAGTGTAATAAGCAACGTGTTAATTAACATTGTCAAGCTGTTTTGGGGTGTAACACTGTACAAAAATAGTATTGTAATAACAGGAATAACTGTCATACATGCAAATACCAAATTCACTAGTAATACAGACAGTCCTCAGTGAGTCCAAATTTGTATACCTCAATGCAATTACTTTTTATAATAAAATCTTCGCTCTTAAGCTACTAGAAATTGGCACAGAATTAGAAGTTGACTGTAGTGTTTAGTCTCAAATCCTTCAGAATTTCATTTGAATTTGTTTTAAGGACTGCCATACAGCTGTGCATGTCTTGAAGTTGAAATAAAAATCATTTGTCCTTCTGTCCTTTTTAAACTTTAGTGTCATTCATGTAATCATTCTACCACTAGCTGAGTGGTTGCACTTAATATTTGTTGGGTTATGAACCACAGGAAATCTGGGAAAGAACAAGCTTGTATGTTAATCTGACATTTGCTGCCAGGCATATAGGAAAGTATTCTTTGTGGAAGTTGGCTATTACAGTTATATGGGAACTCATAATCAAATTTAATGTTCAGAAGAGATAGCTGCCTGCTGTCAGCAGCAGTGGCTGACACCACTGCTTGTTGTGTACCATAAATCCTTCATGGCTTTCGTCGTCTCAGCAACAGAGATGCCTAGTGCTCAGTGTACACTCACTCTTTCCTGAAATGCTGGACTTGTTTTTAGCTTAGGAGCAATTATATTCCTTCCAGAGTGAAGAAGTACAACGGAGAAGTAATTCCTGTAAAACATTTAATCCCAGGCTCATGACACTAGGAACTCGCACAGATATACATACATATATATACATACATACTTTGCCAACTTTTCCAGCCTCCCTCCTCGGGGGAGCCGAAATTAGAGACAAGGAACACCAATAGTATTACTTTGTATGAAGACATCAGTTTTGGTGCACTGAACCTTCTGTTACCAACGTGCTTCAGAGAGGTCAGATAGATCCCAAAAGGCAGAGTGCAGTGTTGGCTTCTTGCATCTGTAGTAAAGTTTGACTGGCCTTGGGGAGAGCAGGGAAGGGGGGAGCAGGCTTTCAGCAAATGGCTTCCAGACTCACAACCACGACTTAAATCCTAACTTCTAGTCAAGCCGCCAGTGACCAGCACCTGCTGAACACTGAAGTGATTTAAGAACTGTTGAAATACTTTGGAACTGTATTGAACTTGTGCATAAAACTGATTTATCCTTTTTGAGCTTTTCTTAAGCACATGATATTTTCAGGAAGGACAAGAGAGGTTTGAACCTTGTAGATTCAATGAGTACTTAACTGATTGAAATCTTTGCCAGTTAGATCTCTGCTTTTATGCAGTCTTATTTCATAATCATGATGCTGCTGTGGTAGCAACTAAGTGTTAAGAATAAGGTTGTTTATCTAGTGGAGGTTACTTAGCTCAGCTCAGGAGTTCAGTGAAACTGACTCCTGTGCTACATCTTCCCTCAGTAGTGGGAATGGCTGATTATTGTCCATTTGGGGACTGCTCTGTTTGCTCATCATTGCTTATATCATCCCAGGAAATGTGTCAAACCTCTCTCTTTTTTCCCTCAGTGATCTCTCTCTGTATTTATAAGATTATAATAGGTGCTACCTTGTCAGACTGGGAGAATAATTTTCCAGACCCAAGTAGCTAGAAGGAATGGAGTCAGGCAGAAGAAGAAAGTATAATTGTCTGTAAACTCACACCTGAGCACAAACACAAATTTCAGGGCATAGCACAGAGCAGCAGTCGCAGCAGCATAGGCTTGTTTTTGCTGAAGGCTTGTTGACCAAACCCAAAAATCTGCATTCAGATTTAGAGAAGGCTTTCTTGGCCCTGTTATTTTAAAAAAAGTGTTTACAGACATTGTGATCAGTTTATGCAAATAAAAATCCAACTCCAGTCTGTTAGGCCTGAAGCTGTTAAAGTTAGCATGTATAACTACACCTTACACATAGCTGTCTTGGTAATAACTTGGATTTGTTAAGTGATACTACTGGGAAAGGAGAAGTACTTTATCTTGCAAAGTGGTACTACTGTTCATGTATAAAATGTAGCAAGCTTGTTTGTACTTCTCTTTTATAATCTTCCAAAGGACTGTCAGTGAAAGAATTTGTTTGCCTCTTGAGTTGTCTCAACAACTTAACAGCACCTTCAGTTTCAAGTTCCCTCATTGTAGTTAAACGTTTTCTCAGGATATATGTTCTTTTGCTGTCTTCATCTCTTAATGGTTTTCTGCTGAAAGCTGGCTTTTCTATTTGAAGGAGGAATTCTGAAGGTCACCTTTCTTTTCCTGAGAAACCAGCAAGTGCACCTCTTCAGGCATCTGCTGCTGATGGGGGTTTGATGATACCTGGCCAGATAGTCAGAGGAGATAGGTCAGCACACGTTGCAAACCTGTTTGGCAGGAATGTTCATGACCACCTGTATCCCGCTGGTTTTTAATTTTTATTCCTGTGTTTTTGTATCATTCTGATCCTGGCAGACATACTACAGCTTTTGTGCTTGAAAGATATGCAGTGCTGAAAGGCCTGCATCTTGATTTTTTTCATGTACTAAAATGAGGTTAGCATACAATCTCATAAAGAAACTCTGGCAGTAAAAACCTCCTTTCAGCTAAATTGGAAAGAGAGAAAACTTAATCTCCTAGGAACAGGGAAGTCCCGTTTTGCTGCTTTAATTTTAAGTGGTCAGTTACTTACATGCAATCAGTTTGTAGACTAAGTGAGCAGTGTCCTGTGTCCATAACAAAAATCTTCACAAAGTATTCCAGTGCAAAAAGCGGGGGTGCTGAATCATTTGTTCAAACTAAAAGCTTCAGTATTTATAAGTAAATAATCCTAAATGGAAACATTTTTGTTTCCATTTAGGATTAGTTTGTTTCCAAACTACAAAACCTATGTAAAATCTATCATGGATTTAGTATGCTATCCTAGAGAAAGGTCTTTTTAATGAGCTTAGAGAACACAGTAAGATACACGTGTGCAAATATATTTCTTAAAGTTCTCAAATCAGTGATTTGGCTTTGATCCACAAAGTATTGTTGTTGTTGTTGTGATGGTGATATTACTTAAAGGTTCTGAGTTCCGATTTCTCCCAGTATTTAAATCACAGAAGGTTAATTAAAGCAGTTCTTTATTTTGCAGTTGCTTTGGAATATTAACCTCACAAAGCCTGCATTAAATCAGTGAAGTGACAGAATTGCATTTGCTTTATAAAATAACTCTACAAGAGCAAAGAAAAGCCGTTTATAGTTCAGTGCCATTAATTGCTCGGCATTTAGATACTAGCATAGGAGTCAATTAATTAATGTGATAGTAAAACTACTGGAATGCAGGCTGATAAAAACTATTTTGTTGTAGGAGATTAGTGATCATAACTATTGTTGCTCCCCTTACCACTCTCCTTACTACTCACAGAGGGTTTTCTTTTAATGTTATTCTGAGAGCTAGATTAATATCCCTGAAATAATTTTATCCACACCTTTGAAATTTAGCAGTAAGTTAAACAGAATAGTGAGTTTATCAAAAGATATCTGATCATGTAATTGTCATTTATTTTATGATCCACTAATCTGATGGCTGTTCATTGACAAAAGTTATTTAGGCAAATATTTTAGAATATAAAGGCACAAATGCTATTCTAAGAAAAATTCTAAAATGCAAATAGAATAGCATTCTGAACTAAGTGATCATGTTGTAAAGTCTAAAAACTACTTATAAATCTAAGTGGTTGGGGTTTTTTTTTACTGTTTGTTTTGGTTGGTTAGTTGGTTTGGTTTTTTAGTTCTGTATGAGCAGTATATATTCCAAATTTCAGTGGTCTTGTAAATTGCACCTCATGGCCAGTTGCACTACAGCAGTATTCTCTTACGGCCTTTAAATTAACACACATTATTTTCCTCAGAGGTAGGGAAAATAAGTTTGTTCATATTCCTGGCATAAAATCTAACGCTGCATTTTTTTGGCTGCATGCATTTTCTTTAATAATTGAAGCTGGTCAGTATACATATATTTAGTTTTATTTTCTGTATTTTGCATCAGGATTTTGTTGTTGAGACAATGTATTATCTGAATATTGACCAGCATATATTTCATATGCATTCATTATCCTTTCCAGTATTTCCCTTTTGCTTACACCTTTTCCTACTGTAGTGGGATTTAGAATAGATTTTGGAACATGCAGCTGAATTGTTACAGGTTGTTTTAGTTGTTGCAATCAGATACGTACAACAAAGAATGAAATTGCAAATCAAAATAAATAAGATGCCACTTAAAAAACAAGTTTACCTTTACATGTTGACAAAACTACTTTGTGTTTATGTTGCGGAAGACAGGAGAACAACTGTTGGTCTTGGTGAGCTGTCCCTCAATAAATCAAGCTCTGGAAGAACACAGCCTCTCGCGTTGTGTCTTCCTGTGATGTTTATCCCTGACTGCCAAGAAACTTATCTTCCACATGCATGTTTTTAGGTAGAAAGCTAAATAACCAGCTATAGCCAGTCTGGGATTTGGGTCTCTGCCTGCAGAATTCATGAAGATTGTTCTCCTTCACCCTCAAAAAAAAGAGAGGATTATTGTTGCTTTATTACCTAATAATCCTTTATCAACTTTTAATGAACACCACTGTTTTTTTTCATTACTGTATTAAAGAGTAGTCAGTGGTCTGGTCTCAGAGTTTCAAGTTTTCACCACTTCTTTCATTTCTCCACCACCCTCTTATTCCCTTCTCCTGCCACTCCCAGCACCAACCCAGCTGGGAATATTTTCTTTTGAGAAATTGTGGTTGTGGTGATGGTGGTGAAGACTTTTCTATCTCAAAAGAATAAGGAAATAGTTTACTGCTGTTGGTTTAAACTGTCGTATTGTGCAGTCCATTGAATTCCTTCTACTGGTGGATGCTGCCTTTTGGAAATTACTGTTCTTTTCCCTTTCTTTGGACTAAGATACTGTTTGTTGTGGTGGGCTGAATTTAAAGATTTTTGCACAGATACTCTGTGTCTTCACAGACTGAAGAGAAAGGGAGGATGGTAATGCAGCTAATTTTCTACTTCCAGCAGCCAGCCCCAAATTTAACACACTTACGCTTTCACATATTGGAAAACAAAGTTAACCAAAATGGTAGAGACCAGTTGAGAATACCTGCTTTACCAAGTTTATTACAGACCTTTTTGCATCTGAGCTTCAGTTCCTTCTCCCATGATTGTACTGTTGATAAAATAGTGGGTAAATCTCCTTTCAGTTTTTATGTAAGGGCTGTCTGTGGTGGAGTATTAGAGAGTAGGTTAGCAGGTGTCACTGGACTGTGATATAAATTGTCTGTAATACAATATAGCTTTATAAATGAGGGACAGGGGCTAGGAAGCAAACCTCTCCATTCTCCATTTGTTTTTCTAAAACGTAACCTCAGTGATGTTTTGCAGCTCTTCCTTACTGATTTGCAGGTTTTCATCAGCCTTTAGATGAAGTCTTGGCTTTTACCTCAAAGCACAGACACAAACGTGCCCCTAAGAAAACACTGAAGTAATGTTTCCCAGTCTTGAGTGAGGAAGTCTCATCCTTGGGTACCTAGCTCGATTAGCCTAGAGGTAGCAGCTGCTCTCGGTGCAGCTTTTCTCTTTATTCTGTAAGCTGGCTTCAGGCTTTCAGCTCTGCTCTAAGCTGCGGGCAGTGCTCTGACCTCATTTCTGCCAGCGAGCCGTATGCTTGGGAGCGCTTCCTCGGCGGCAGCAGGCAGTCTGGGGCAGGCTGCTGCCCTCTGGGGCACGGAGCCCCCAGCTCTCTGCTTCTGCAGCAGCCGAGTTGAAAGAAATGGCAGGTTTTAAAGCCAGCCTCCCTCCCACCTTTTGCTGGGTTTAGCTGTTTCTGTGGGGTGCAGAGCTGTTTCTCAGCCCAGCTTCACGTCTCAGGTCTGCTGAAGCGATGCATTCCTCCTGGAGTTTTAGGAAGGACTAGTGTGGCAGGGCAGGATGCTGGATGGCACATAATCTGTAAGTTATCACATTAACATAGTAGTCTGTCCCAAGTGACTATAAAGAATAGGACATGCAAAACCAACCAGGCCTCTTTTTTAAAAAACTTTTTTTATTCTGTTTTGTTTTAAATATAGCTTTGTCAGTGAAAAAATGGCAGGGAGAGGAAGGAGGGGGTGTAGAAAATGAAAGCGTGCTTGGACTGTCAAGCCTTGTGGGTTTTTTAGGAAAAGTCCAAAACGCTCTGTAAACATGGGAAAATACATGGAAGTAAAATGATCATTTCACCCCTCACTTCCAAGTTATATTTCTCAGATTACTTCTTTGGGCTCTCTCTCATCCCTTTATTTACACTGAACTTTAGATCTGTAGAACAAAATCCTACCTTTTTTACCTGTAAATGAAGAGCTGACAGCTGTTTGTCAGGTTGTGCAGTGTGCAACAGTCACATTTTAATACCAACATCAAACTGGCCTGTTTTTCTTGTGGCACATTATGAGAAAGGAAAACAAGAAGAAATGTATGTCTTGTTTCTGATTACATGTACTATTGATATGCTCTGTGATCCATGGAATGCAATAGTGGTGAAAGAGAAAAGTAAGATAAGGGTTTGTGAGAATGATTTCATCTTGGAGCTCTTCCTGCATCACTTGCTTAATGTGGCTCCTGGAGGCCATATAGCAAGACACATGTGAAAATGGACTAGAGCATTTAGGAAAAGAGACCCTTCTGTCTTGTTAGTTGGCTCAGGTTACCTAATATATGACAAGAAGCTGTGCTGTCCAAACAAAAAATCCTCCTGTAATATGTGGGGAGATTTTTTTTGACCCTGTCTGTGCTTAAAATTTTTTCAGTGTATTCTGCAGCAAAAAGCCTTTGATAGGTAGTCTAACTTGCTAATAATTTCTGATGAACTGACCCTCAATGATATATTTGCTTACCTGAGTTAAGTATCTTTTGTATCAGCTGCTGCGTAGTGTATTTTTTCCTTCTGTCTGCACTGTCTTATGACTTAACTTAGATATCATTTCATGATAACTGGGATTGTGAAGGGAGAAAATTATGCTACCATTGTACCTTTTTTTTAAAATCAGCTTAACATCTAGGAATTAGAATTAAAGGACATCTAGGAATTAGTAGGTTTTAGAAAGAAACTGCAGATATCTTGGAAGGGACAGTATTAATAATATTGAAGAAGATGATGAGGTGTCTTACAGACAGTGACTGGTCTGCACTTGAGGCATGCAGACAGGCAGGTTTTCCAAACGTCTCCGTGCACATGGTAGGATTTTTCCCTTACACATTAGTTATGATTTCTGGATTAATTTCTCCTCTTCTAAAAGGAAGATCTTTTTGCTTTGGCAATTTTCTGAAGTTGCTGATTACCCTTTAGTACCTACAAAGATGCTGAAGATCAAAGTTAACTTGGTGAGGCAGAGTATCGTCTTTGTTTCTGAGGGCATGTTCCTGCCCTGGCTTGACTGGGGGCAAATGATAACAACCTGAAAGAGCAGCAGTTGCTGCTTGCTGGTCCCACTGAAGCTGCAGTCAGCAAAGCAGCGTCAGCACGTTGGGGGAGATGCCAGCCTAGGGACTGCTGCTTTCCTTGTCCCCTTTCAGATTTCCATGGTGGTCGTGGAGGGTTGGCTTGAAGTGATTTACGTATTCTGGTTGTGAACAGGGTTTATTCAGTTCATCACGTAAACACAGACTCGCATGTTTAAGAGGATTACCAGACTGCATTGGTAATCCACCTCCGGTGGTTAGCACGCTCTTCTTGTTTGCTGGTGTAATAGGTGCTGGGACCGACACAACAATTTTTTTTCCTGCAATCACCTGTTCCTCCTGTACAGCAAGAGACTTGCTTGCTGGTTTGTGCACAGTGCTCTCCAGCTGCAAATACCAATTTCCTTCAAGGCTTTACAGGCTTCTGTTTCATTTTTCCTTCCCCATTTCTGATCCGTAAAATTCAAGATATATATGTATGTATTTCTTCTTGACCCAAGACCTTCTGCAAGAGTCCATCTATACCCTGCAGATGGTTCTGCAGACCATCTGGCCAGGATTCAAGCAAACGTCTCTGCTCTTTTTGTCCTTTGTGGATCTTTCCCCACAGGGCTGCTTGCGTGACACTCAATGTTGCCTGTGCCTTTGGGCAAAACATTTTTTCTGAGTGCAGCCTTACCTACAATATTCCTCTAGCAGGTTCGCTGGTTCAGTTTTGTGCTACCAGAGAATATACAGCTTGGGAGGTGACCTGTTAGGTATTAGGGTTGGGCTAGAAGTTGGCTGTTTAGGGATATGTTACCAATCTGGTAAGTAATTTCTTCTTTATTGTAGTCTGTTAGTGCAGAAGGTAGAAAGAGGGGAGATGTGTTGATATGTATTTATCTACACATAATGAACAGATGCTTGGTTGAGTGGTAACAAGGCATGTCCTTTTAGCATAGCCCCTAACATGTCACTTGGCTTCTTTCTGTTCAGTAGTACTCCTTCAGATCTGAGTAAAATACTCTTGTGTTGTAGGGCTGTCCATTTCTCTTGGCTGCTCTACTGGGTTCTGATTTCCATTCTCAAGTAGTCTGAGGCAAAAAAAAATTATCAACATTTGTTTTCAGTTTTGCTGTTGTCACATTGCTGTGGAATTTGCTGTGAAACTTGAAAAGTCATTTTAAGATTAACCCACTGAATCAAGAATATGGGCTAAAATAGTTTTTAATGAGTTTTTTTCAGATTGAATTCTAGCATATTGTTTTCCATAAATTATCTTTCTGTTTGGCCATCATAGTACTTATCTTCCTGGGTGGTCATGTTATCCCTCTGAAACTCACTGCAGTAGAAGTGAATGAAGCCTGAATGACATTTCTCACCCAGGTCTCCTTGAAATGTGGTTTTCCCTCAAACATTAATATTTTCACTATGCTTTCATTTTCCATTAAAATAATTTAAACTATTTAATAATTAGATCTAATCTTCTTCGGCAAAACTTAAAACAAATGTGCATTTCATTTACATGGTTTCAATCATTTTTGGTGCTGTATTAATTCAGATTTGCAGAGAACACATCCATGTGGACAGGCTTGCTTGTCTTAGGCTGGGTCCAGCTAGAGAATGAAAGCATGACACTGATTACCAATGCACATGAAAAAGGGAAAAAAGCTGTCTGAGTGGCCTGCTCTGAAGTGGTTGCAGTGTAAATGACAAGTGTGGAGCCAGGCTCATGGCTGGCTGCTGCCAGAGAAGGGAAGTTTCCTTCCTCTCCCGCTCACCCAGCCCTTCCCAAGGCCAGCTCTGCTCAGTAAACCATGATAAAGCTGAGGGGGAGGGGTTACCTACCTGGCAAGTTTTAAGTTGCACCATCTAACAAAGTGGTCTAATAAAGACCACTAATACAATGCTAAACTAAGGGATGTGTGTCCAGATGCAAGAATTGTGGGAGGCAGGAACAAAAAGCCTTTGACTTTATTGCAGGCCAGTATGTAGGCTCACTTTGTCACTTTAAACCTCTGTGGTAGTAAAATCCCACACCAGAATTAGAGACTTTGAAAGTCTATAAGATGAATACAGTAACAGAGAACAAGAGGGATGAAAATATCCCATTTCCTCCCTTACTCCTTAGACTACACAAATCTTGAGCTCCATATACCTCAATTTGCACAAAAAGCTGAAAGTGTACATAAATAGGAGCTGAATAACTAGTCCAGGCTCCGTGGATGAGAAGCAACTGGTTGTTGTTATTATCATTGCTTCTCAAATATAATAATTGTTTATGGATCGATTTCTGAACAGCTTACCCCATATATATAGGCTTTAGGCTCTGTCTAGTCCTTTTTTTTGTCTACCTATTTTAATCATGAATGTGTTTTTAGAAGTCTAAAAAAGTTTAAACCTCAGCTATTTTGAGTGTATGTTTATGACTTGCTGATTATTTGTCCTTGTGCTTTTCTAAAATCTGATGGGGGAAACCCTGACTTTAGTTATTTTACAACTTTGTTGACAGTTTGTGCAGTAACAGCTATGATACGATTGGGTTTGTGCCAAGCTGGGAAGTTCTGAGTGGAAACTTGTAGCCTTCTGTTTATAAAAGCCTGGGTTTCTGTCTTACACACATGCTCATCTATGGGAGGAAGGATTTTCTGTGATTCATAAAAAATCATAAGCTTTATTTTGAAAGCTGATGTCAGTGATGGATGAAATACTGGGAGTCAAACAAAAAGTCAGGAATCTCAGGAGAAGACTGAGCCCCAGTATCAATGGGGAATTCCTCAGCCATGACTGTAGCACAGCACGTGGTAACATGTTCCTCTTACCCTCATGTTCTCTCTGTTCAGTCCCTGGTAAATCCATTCCTAGATGCTAGGAAGAAAAATGACCTTTCAAAGCTGCGAGAATTGCCAATTCCATGCATTTCCTCTGTGACAGACAATTTACTCTAATACTTCTGTCCTTATTTTTTATTTATCTCTCAAAATCAGTTGTAGCTGTTCCGTAATATGCTGTATGTTAACAAAATTTCCAAATGCAGAACTGAAGTAAGGCAGTAGGGATTTTCTCTCTTCTGTTTTTCAGTGAAAATGATACTTACTAAGCTCTACTTTGGTTATGAAGCCAACCTCTTAGTGAAATATGCTATTATTTAATCATTGTGTTTAGGATATAAATGGGCTGTTTTTATTGGACAATACATGTGTATAAACAGATAAAATTATACACACAATCCCATGCATATTTCATCTGGGAGATTCCCATGCCTGCAGCTTACTGAGAGCAAACTGATCCTTAGTTTCTCAAGAGCCGCCTTCCAAGCTTCTAGTGATCCAAGTATCTACATAGCTTTACAGAGAACGTAAGAAAGAGTTTGTAATCTCAGTCCCATTTGGAGTACACAGGTGCCTGCATCATCAACAAACACAAATGTCTGTGTTTCCAAACTTCACCTACAACTGAGCAAATAGATCTGATTTTTCTATAGACAGAAAGGAAAGCTGTATGAAAATGGTGCATCTAAAAAGACAAAGAATGTTGTGTCTGGGGTTTTTCATGTGCTCTTCAGTGTGTGGAAAGACATTTCATACATAGTCTTCAAATACCCAGGTAAAAGTAAATTCCATTCAACCAGCAGTATTTCTCATGAGAAAGCATGCTGTCTCTTCTCTCTCCTGCTCTGGTCTCCCTGGAAATTTCAGTAGGAAGCAAGGTTAAAATCTTGCAAACACGTGGGAAAACCCATGCTTGGTACTTTGTAAGGGAGTAATGGCTCTTGATTTTTCAAAATATAAAACATGTTTTGCTTCCCAGCAAAATCCTGTAGTGTCTGTTTGGAAAAAAGAACAATTGCATTTCTACAATGACATCTCCTAAACTGAATATTCCATTTATCCTTTTTCACCACTCTTGGTATAACTGTGTGGTTTTTGTTGTTGTTGTTTTGACAAGTGGTTTTTATTGGTGTAATTTTTTAAGAATTATGAAGGACAGCGTTGAATACTGAATTGGAAGTTGAAATCTGGGACTGCCGCGTTTATTGCGAATGCCTGTGCAGTGACAGCCCCAGCGTGCGTGAGCGTGGTGTGTGTGTGTGTCTGTGTGTGTGTGTGTGCGCGCATTTCTAAATAAAAAGGAAAGCAGAGGTTTGCTCATTTGTTTGCCTATTGTGAAGCTGTCCTGCACCTTTCTACTCCTTTGTACTGGGGTGAAGGCTGCTGAATGGAGGCCTTGTGCCATTTGTTGATTTTAAACCTCACTGTTAATCCACAGGAACCTGCTGGTGTGCGCAGCAGGAGAGCTGTGTGACAAGTGGAAATCTGGGCGGGAGGGAGTGCGGGGGGTCACAGGGGATAATAATCATTCAGCCATCAGCCTTTGTCACCCTTAAGCCTAATTGTTACCCTCTGCTGGTAACCACATTGAAGTGCTGGCCTTTTAAGTGTTTCTTGATTTTACTTGGCACAGGCTTAGGGATAGGGTCATTTATTGCTGGGTTTATATCGTATCAGGTTTGCTGGGGTTTGTTTAATTAGCCCCATTGAATTTTCTGCGTCCCTTAAAATAATCTGTGAGAGTCCAAATGGGTGGAAGGGGCTGAATGGAAATGGTACAGTTGTTAACAAATTTCTCTCTGTCAGAAGCTGGGCTAAAACCGGAGACAGAAAGCTTTCCTGCTCTGCCAGCCAGCTGCCTTCTGGAGTCTGTGCACGAGCCGCAGCTGTGGCTCTGGGCACTGGGCTGCCTGAGCAGTCCTGCACAGGCAGCAGCAAGGTGATGGTGGGGCGGGGCAGAGGGCAGCCTGCCCTGTCCTTCTGTGCCTTGCAGCTCCTCCCTGCTTCAGGTGTGCCACAAAATCGAAGGCCTGAGGGTGGCTGAAGCAAACTGAGCTGGTAGTCAACTAGGGAAGGGGAGAGGAGAGTTAAATCATTTAAAAACAAAGAAAAAGGTGAGATATCTTTTCTAGTAGGAACTGGTTCTTCAACTTTCCCTGCCAGTTATACATACTGAAGTCAGTATTGAACTTGCTGTTGTTTTCCCTAAAGAAGCTCGTGTAGAAGCTGCTATAGAAGCTAAAATGAAGCCTGAATTTAAGGCTTTGCAATGGGCAGGTATTTCTGTGTGGGAAACGAGCTTGTGCTGGGGGCTGGGGGATGCGCTGCCGGACAACAGGTTGTTTCATTGCTCCCCCCACCCGTGCATGGTGGGTGTTGTGTTGGGCCATCAACTACAACTGCTTGGGCTTGTGTAGGGAGGAAAATCCCCAAGTTACTGGTACAAGCTTTGGAGCTACTCTTGATCAAATACATGTGCCCTCTAACCCTTCAGACAGAATGTGCCTGCAGCAGATGCAGCGGCTGTGCTGTGTGCTATGACCTGACGTGTCCAGGGTTTGAAATTTGCGCCAGTAGTACTGATGGTAAATCCAGCCTTGTTACAGGAGTCTGATTACACAGCGTGATTGCAATCCTATTTTCAAGTCCAGTCTTCCACCTGGCTCAGTACTTTACCAGAATACCTCTTAGAGTAGGATGAATGTTTGTGCTTGCTAGTTACTCTTTTACAGTAAAATGTTACAGTTTATTTAAGAGGTTTGGTTTTGTGTGTACTCCCATGTCCCAGTGGTATGATTACATCTCAGCTCCCTGGTTTTCTTTACAAACAGCACATGTCATAGTGGTACCTGTGTGGGCTTGATACTTGTATCAGAAAAAACTTCAGATCAAAAACTTCAGATCAAAAAACCTTCAGCACTCAGCTGTTGTATTTTTACCTTTCTGTGATGCAGATTCTTAATTGTAATTACTGAACCAAGTTAATAATTCTTTTACAACTGTTGTTGCAGGACATGTCTCAGGAAGGCTATGGAACCAGATCTCAACCCCCTATGGCCCCAGGAAAGCCTAACCATGAAGACTTGAATCTAATCCAGCAAGAAAGACCATCGAGCTTACCAGTAAGAAAATAATGTTTGTTTCAGTACTTTAAAATTGAAAGCACTTTACATACCAGTTTATTGCATTTGGGATGAGCAGATGAAGTAGTGAAAGAAGAAATACTAAACAAGGTTGATGAAAAATTCTTTTTAAAAATATGGTAACAGATAGTTTGTATATGAGTGGATTTGGGCCTGTTCTGTTTCAGAACAGCACCATTTATGCACGTGCATGTTCTGTGCTTGTGCACATGTGTATTTGCATAGATGAAATTCATTGGTTTTTTAACTTTAGGGATTCCATACTTGCACAAACCAATCTGGTGAGGAGGAGGCTTTTTTCTGTGTCCTTTTTCAAATGTTTTCAGTAGATTCTGGTCTAGAGTGCTGTTACCAAGAGTTGTCTGTTCCAAACCCTGATCATCAGTAATGAGTTTGACATGTTAATTCTGCTAGTATCTATTTCTACACAAGTGTAGAAGCAGGAATGACAGCAGTACTTAGGCTGGGTTGATTTTTGGTTGGGAGATTATTTTGGACTAATATTTATAAGCTTTTTTGAGCTCTGTGCATTCTGCTGTGGGGGAAAGCACAAATGAATATATGTTGTGAAGACATTGCAGCTGCTTGCATTTTTGAAGGTCTTATAATGGGAAAAGTACTTGGCCTTGTTTCTGTGTGCTCCTTGTGGTTTGGGGATTTTCTTGTTTGTTGGTATAAGGCAGCATGAATTTAAACCAACTAGAATATGTTCAGTTTAAATGATGGAAACTTTATAAACTATGTGACCTCTGGCTTGGAATAATGTATCAGAAACATGTAGGATATTTCCCGTGGTTCACTGGGTATGTGTTCATTTGCAGCTGGCAGAGGGATCTCTCTGAAAAGTTTATTGTATCAAGATATCACATGTGTTTGTGAAATCTGGTAGTGTGTTGTATATATTACCTCTGGCACATGGCACACTTGTAAATCCCAAAAAATAGGGCAATAAACATCTTCATAGTATTTAAAAGTTACATCTTTGGCATCTAGGAGAGTATATGTGCTACAAATTCTTTACATGACTTTTGAGACATGCAAGTCTCAGGAAAAGCTATGGAAACTGGTATGAGAAAATATATCCATTTGTTTTGAACTTCTTATTAATTTGACAGGTTTTCAGGAATCCATTTTTAAACAGACTAATTTGTCTGAACAGTTCTCAAAAATGGATGCTGGCAGTTACCTTAAAAATAGTAGCTCCTGTGGACATTGAACTGTTTTGGCAACAACTACCTAGTTTAAAAATCAGGGATACTAAAAAGGACTTTTTATCTCCCAGTTTTTCATGAACCGTGTTTATTAGGGTAGAGAGAAATAAAGTTATTTATCAACTAATGTTCTGCTAATTTGCCCGTGTTTTTTCTTAAACAATTGTCCTACTTTTAATCCATGCTCTGTCCTATCTCCAGCATCATGATATTTAAGCAGAGTATTGGGTATTATCTATGTCCCTGAGTGTTTGGTATATTTAGTAGCTCATAATTATTCTAGGTATGAGTAAGCTGGTTGTATTAACAGTGAATGTTAACCATTTTGGCCACTGATCTTAAACTCTAAGTTGGTCCTGAATGCTGTTACTGAGATACCTAATTACTGAAAAGCTTTGATGCATAACCTAAGAGCACTTCATATACTCAAAAAACATTGCTGTTTTCATGTGGAGAGGAATGGAGGCTACTGTAATTCTGTGTTTTGGTGTTGGTGTGGGGTTTTTGTTTGTTTTGTTTTTCAAATTTAAAAACAACTTCAATTCTTTGTATGTAGCAACAAGGGTTTTTTTGATGATCCATACATTAAAAGCTTTACTATAAGTATATTTGGGGTGATGTTTTGAACATGGTGGTTTTTCCCCGAAGCAGAAGAGTTCTGTATTCTGTTTTAGACTGCTTATGAAAAGCTATTCCTTGTTCAGTATTCCTAGTTAGCTTCATTTTGGTATACTCAATATGGCTACTTAAGCTCGTTTTTTAGGGTAATGTGGTTCTTCAGGGTAGTAGTCAGTGAGTTGCCTCTGTACAGTGAAGCTTGAAATTATAGCAGTGGTGTTAGGCTTTTAATAAAATTTAGTTATGTCTTGTTTCATGGTATTCTGGTATTTATACAATTTACCCGTTATCTTTTTATTTCTTAAGGGCATTGTGTAAAATCACAGCAGCTATACAGCAAGCTTATACAAGTGTCGAAAAACAACAAAAGAGATGTAATACTAAATGGTGAATGGTTTTCTCTGATGTGGCTTTAAAAAAAAGAATTTCCCTTTGATGGATTCGAAGAGGAGCTGGCCACTTTCTGCAGCAGTGAATGCTGGCTTGTGTCACCCTTTGGGGGAGTTTTTTCAGCAGGTTTGTGTCACAGTAAGCACAGCTAAACAGCTCAATAGTTGTTCCGTTTCCTTCACACATTGTATATAAAAGTCCTGGCATGAATGTTCCCATAAAGTTCAAAGCAGACAAATTTGTAATGTGGGTTGGTAACAAATGGCTACAAACAAAATATGGCTTTATTAGCTGCTTCTAATGGCCTGTCAGATTCTATACAATGCTTGCTTTCCCTCTCCTAACTGCTCTGATATCTGGAGGGTTTGACCTGTGGGTCTCTGACCATGTGGAGTCACTGAGAGCCCAAATGAAAAGTTGCACAGAATAGTGCTCCAAGCACTTTTGTTGGGGTCACAATTAGAAGGAAATCTCAAGCCTTTGAGAAAACACGGGAGTTAGGTACTCTGTGAAGCAAAGGAAGTCATAAACAGAAACTGTTCCTTATTAGAGTGGGGGGAGGAATAAGGGGGTGTGAATAAGCCTGAACAAAACAGTCTGGAGAACAACTACTACAGAATGTATTTATCAAGACTTAAGGGATAATAGCAAAACACACATTTTTTCTATTGTGAGAAAGCAGGAGCAGACTTACAGGAAGAAGCCTCCAAAGGATGTATCTACAAATTTGTTGTTGCAGTAGAGGAGCTTGTGTCAGCAGTAGGCCGTGTGTGTATGAAGACTAATCCTTTCTTTTGTCTTTGATAAGTGCATTTATAAATGTTCACATTGGATTGTGTTGATAGAATGAGGAGCAGAAAATATGAAGTAATTTATTATTTTTTTAAATGGGCATGACTATTAAAGTCATTTCAGATAGGTGCTACTGGTTTTGCTGTTACTTTTTTTCAATAAAGCCTTTTCTTGCCCAGTGTCAGGTGTGCTTGTTTGAGCTATGAGGTCAAATGGCCCAAGGCTGCCAAGCATTTTGAAAGCAGCCAGCCTCTGCTAAGGCTTTTTTGTTGCAACCTACAGGTAAAAGCTCTGTGGCATCTTGAGCTTCATTGAGGCAGAGCAGTTCCTATGCAAAACAAAAAGCAGCAGTGGAGCCAGTAGCCAGCAGTGGAGGTAGAATGCCACTTGAATCTTCTGCAGTGCTGTGACCTGACAACGCTGGTTGTGATTCTACACATCTTATAGTTGTATGAGCTTCAGAGCTCAAAGTCATACATACTGTTGTTTGGACAGATAAACTTTTTTTAAGATGTCAGTTGTCTTGTTTCATTATGCTTGGTACCGTGGAAAACAGCACATCAGCAATCCCTTCCTGATTTCATTAACTGCTTCACAGTTCTGTTCTACCTCATTTTAATGAGCCTCTGAAAGATATTTAGAGTGCTGGACAGTTTTGCCTCTGGTTGACACACCTTTTTTGTTGTAGAAGGCAGGTACTAAATTAGATTTCAGAGGACCTCTGTTGGGAATTAGTAGTGAACTAAATCTATAACTAGATAATCTTGGCTCATGGAACAGCATCATTTCAGATGGATCTCAGTAGGTGTAGGCTATGAGGAAAATACATGGGAGGGTTTGGGAAACCAGATTCTCTGTCCCACTTCTAGAATATGAAGTAGCTTGGAAAGTCATCTCAAGCAACAGCACACCCTGAACAAATGCCTTTAATGAGTGAAGTCTTAATAGACCAGGAAAACACTTCCCAGCATTACTTGTGCAACTGTGATTGAGAGCAGGAGGTAACTCTTCTTTTCTCAGAGATAAAATTACTGGGACGAGGGACTCTGTTGACACTTATACACAGCTTAGTCCAGTAAGCCCTAATCATGATCAGGGCTGTGGGCACTACCATCATGTAAATATTCATTACCACTATAGCCCTTCTTGTGAGTACAAACCAGTATCAAAGCAGAACATAGTGCAGTGACTCTCTTTTTTTGTAATCTTTTTTGAATTCTATGGAGGTAAGCAAATACAAAGTTCCATCTAAATTTAAGTACTACTTTAAAAATACAGAGTATTGGTTGTGATTTGAAAGAAGAGAAAAAAAATCCTATAAATTGATAATTTCTAATTCTTGGGAGGCAAATGCTGTTGCCAACTGATAGATGTGTGTAGTACATGATAGCAAATCTGTCCTGAAGCTGTTCATGTCTCTGCCTGAAAATATCTGTTTGGGAGTGTGGCAAACCATGAACAAGAAAGAAATGCATGTATATAATACTTGTGAATTAAATTCTCCACTGTTTTTACATCAAGTAGGATAAAACTGGTGTGCCTCTTTTCCCACTTTTCCTTTCTCTTTTCTGCAGCATTGTAAAATAACTGAATGATCTTGTTTTCCTTTGTTTGGGTCAAGAAATTTTAGCTGAAAATTGTTACTCTGTGAAAGAAGATTATTGACTCAACACGCCTTCAATTTTCAGTGAATAACACTCCCACCCTCTAGCTTCAGGAACATGTGGTGCATGCATTCTATTTTAAAGTACAGACTGTAATTTAAAACTGAGGCAGTTTGATGCCCCACTGAACTTTGTTTAAGCCTGGAATAAAAGGAAAAAAGCTTCAAGTTGCAAAGAAGTGACTAAGCTATTTCAAAGCCATTACGTGCAGAGTTGGAAGAAGTTGCTATTTTTTCCAAGTTATTTTAATTCTGGATCAAATGCAGTTGCTAGGTTGTTTGTTTGGGGTTTTTTTTCCCCTTAAAATTCTTTGTAATAAACCTGTAGCTAGAACCAGTTTCACACAACACATGTGTATAGGGATATCAAGTATATGTATTTCTGTGTGTTTCTGAGGTGCAAAAACATGCTCTGTAGCTACTGCATCCAGAATTTGTCTGTGGCCTCCCATTTGTGACAGTCAGAATAATGGGTCAAAATCAGTGTGAACCACTGTGGCACCACTGACATGGGTGGTGTTATCAGGGGAGGGAACTTTGTGTGCCCACGTCCTGGCCCACATTTTACATTTGACTTCAGTTAAACCAGGACTTCATGCAGGGTGGTCAGAGTGATTCATTGTCCTAGAGTCAACTTGTACATTAAGTCCCATTTTGGGGAAAAGTACAATTAAAGTAGTGCAGAGCAGCCTTGGGCTTGTGTTTTCCATGTAGGGTTAAACTGAAACATTGAAACCAAAATTACAAATGCTTTAATTAGGTGTTCTTAATATTTGTAGTGTAAAGAGAAGGACCTGTTGGTTTTGATTTGTGTTTTGTGCTTTACAGAATTACTTGGTTTTGCCTGACAGATTGATCATATTTATTTAAAAGAACAGTTTTAGGTTGTTATTGAAGTATAAAAAGTAATTTCACAAAGTATTGTAAAAAAAGATACTTGACTATTCATCACCTTTTCCAGATTCAAAATACTTTACATTTACAATGTGTGCAACATCCCTGTAATAACAAAATGGCTAATTTATGATCCAAGAAAATTTACAAATGCAAAAGGAAGTACTTAGTCTGACCTCTACGTGAAATTTATGTGGGAAACCTGCTAAGGGATTATAGATCCCAGTAGTGGTTAAGGTTGCAAAAACTTGTAGCTAAATAGGCCAATGTTGTTCTAACTGGAATAGCAAAGTATTAGTAGCTTTTTTCCTGCAATGCTTTTTGAAGCCATGAGAAGTTGCATCACATACCTGCAAATACTAGAACAGTGTTGGTGTTGATTCAGAAATTAAAGAAAGTAGATTCAATTTGGGTTATCGAAGCATTTTAATTTTTATTTTCTTACCATCCCCTGCCTCAGTTGATCCCTTCCACAGAGACTAGGTTCAGTCAACCTAGCCCTTCTAGCTAGGTTGAATGAACTGCACTTACGGTAGGCTCTGAACCACCAAATCTTGCAGCTTGAAATGAGAGGCAGGCTGAAAGCTCCCAAGGTTACTTTGATATGCAAGGCCGTAAACTGTAGTAGCACGGGTGCCGCTGCATGCATGGCTCAGATGTACCTGCTGCAGGGGCAGTAACTGCACTGGCTGTGCTTTGAATCTGCCTGAATTTCCAAGTCAGTGCCTTTAGGTTCTGCATTGAGAATCTGTCTCTAAAGTGGTGGGGATTTTTTTTTATTTGGGGATCAGTTTTTACTGTTGGAACATTTTACATAATGTGTGTATGTACATGTATAGTGTATAAAAGCACATATATCTTATCTGCTTGGTTGTTTGTAAATTTTGAGTTGATAGCATACTATAAATTCCAAAGCTTAATGTATTCCGTGGTGCATGTCTTTGTTCATGCCTGTGTGAACACTGGGATTACAACGCAGAAAGTAAGACAAAGGAGTATTACTCACTGGAATACCATTTCAGGAAGTACCTGAGACACTGTAAATGTTTTTTCTTTATTTTTACCACAAGTCTTCCTGTAAGATCGGATTTTTTTTTTCAAGTAACTCCTTTGCTTGTCCAACCGTTGTGAAGTATGACCTCAGCTCCATAACCTTGGTCAAACACAGTAACTCGCTCTGACCAGCAACATCTGAAGCTTAGCAGTAGATGCCTTTTCTTTTTCTTCCTCCTTCCATTCCTGTTTGCTGGGAACATGTTGGTTTCTGGTGCTATTGTTGCAGCTTTCATGTTTAAAAAAAAAAGTTACCAGTCTTTGATGTGATGCTGACTCCTGAGTGGTCCTGGTCAGCTGCTGTTTCTGTGTGAGCAGATGTTTGTGCAGTCACGGTCAATAGTGTTAAGATTAGGCCAGGTTTCACAGTGCTTTGTCTGATTGTTTATGGTGTGTCTGTAATTGCTGGGGCTTCTAGGTGCCATCACAGTGCAAATGGGAAGTGCTTATAACGTACTGTTTGTTTCATAATACAGTGTTCAAATAATGATAAATTCATTCCTGTACTGTGAGGCCATTCACATGTTTTAGAAGTGTTCTTTTGTTGTTCGTTGCTTGTTGGGCTTTTTGACGTTTGAAACAGGTTTTTAAACGTTCCTTAAATGTGTTTTCTTTAAACCTAACGTCTTGTACTACTTAAACCTCCAAAACCTCCCTTTCTTTGCTGGAGCCATACATCTCAGATTCACTATGAATCTTCTCTTGAAGACAGTGGTATGTGGTGACTTTTTACAGAATCTGTGCTATATTGTGCTCTATGTGAGAAATGCTTTTGAAGTCCGTTTCACGTAGATAAGTTTCCATTATCAATTTACCTTCAAAAATACCTATACAGAGACACACACACACAAGCAGAGGGTGCATCTGCATTTGTCTTTAGAAGGCATTTACATTTTAACCTGCTGCATCAGGTTCTTTTAAGACCATGCAGATTATTCTGTGCCATTTCCCACTCAATTCCAAACACAAGACTTTGTAAAGATGGTGCTGTTTGAATTGACAGTGTAATTTTGAAGATGAAGTATCATAGAGTGTTGAAATTAAAATAGAAAAGCTGATAATTCCAGGAAAGGGATACTTTCAGTTCCCAGTCTTGAGGCTTTTGATCTCTTTCCTTCCATGCATACAATGGCAGATGACCCTTTTAATCATCTTAACCTTATTGTGAGATCTACTGTGTTAAATAAGACAACCTGAATTTTGAGACACATTTGAATAATTGCATTAGGATAGGGAAATATGCCATCCTGGATCATTTGTTTTACATTATAGTTAAATGGCACGAATTTGTATCAATGTGTGGTGTAGGGTTTGGGGGTTTTGTTCTGGTTGTTTCCTTTCAAGGTGGAGATTCACTTAATGGTTAATCTTCCACCTTCCAATTGAAGTTATCATTTTGGGAAGTAATATTAAGATAAGCATACCTGAGCATTTGTATTTATTTTTGCATGTAGTAATACATTATGCATCAGTAAGCTTTAGCAAGGTTTGCTGAATATACAGTAGTGGACTTAGCGTAGAGAACAAAGCTTGTTTCATGCCATAGGATAAGGTGTAGATTCACTTGTATATTTACAGTACCAAAGCTGATGAAATTTCCCAATGCATTTTGTACAAAAGGTAATGAAAGAGATCTAAAATGTTATTATTTATGTTTCTTAAACTGCAAATTATTCAATAACCAGTTCTGGCTTTTGAAAAGTATGGAAGTAAAGGAAGTGGAAGTGATCTGAGATTTTTAAATTCAATTGTTACAAGAAAAATAAGATTAAATAGGTAGATAAAGTGGTGTATGGATTAAGTACAGACATTGACCCTAGTGAACTAATTCATTATGGCATGGGATAAAACTTAATGCAAACTGTTATCTTTTAGGTTTAGACTTGAAACTGAAAGCCTTAGCAGTTTTTCATATGATACTCCTTGGGAAAGTGGAGATGGAAGAAAAACTCCAGATTATTTCTTTCCTTTATTTTAACTTACAGTGCATGTCAAGATTTCAATAGTATGGCTTAATGAAAGCTTCATAGAAACCTATTTTTTTTCATCTTGTTTGTTGTATCATTATTATCATGCTTACATGAAAGTGGGGAAAAAAGTAAAAATTCAGTGCAATGTTTAGCACAGCTCTTCAGAATTTATTGAAACAAGGCTGTAAAATCTTAAAATCTCTGGGTTTTATTGTTGTTGTTTGGGGGGCTGGCTTTTTTTTTTTTTTTTTAACAAGTAACATCTCATAGCTTCATTTGGATTGTCTCATAAGCCATTTTCTCTCAGTCTTCTTTACTTTCCTTTTTTTTTTTGCTTGTACCATTAAACAAGATTTACAAAGACTGCATATACACATCAATATTTTTAAATAACTGGTGATTCTTCTTGTGTGGCTTTTTAGACATTTTGCCCCACTGGAATTCACAGTAACAGCATTTTTGTTCCTATCCTAAGGTATGATGAAACACAGGGATTTTTTTGGCTCTGGAAGCTTTGGGCTGCTTCTGGCCAGAGTGTCATTCCAGCGCTGAGACCACAGCCCAGTATGAGAGGGGGCATTTGGCCTACCTACCGAGTTGTCTTTCTCCTCTGCAAAGAACCAGAGGTTACATATCAAATCCTGTGAAATGATGAGAAATGCACCCATGCATGTACTTGCATATACTTAACACTTTAGCTCTTTAATTTTTGCTGGTAAGAACCAGTAATTTCTAGTGCTTGCTTTTTAATGCTATATTCACAGTAATATAGGTCAGACTGAAGTGTTTCCTGTAAATTCTTTACCTTATTTTTGCTAGAAAAACAAACTTTCCTTCCTGTGTGAATTTTGATCATTTGACCTCCATTTCCATGGAGATGTGGTCAGAGGGCAGTAGTCAGCTAGCCATGCCAACTAAGGACTATCTTCACTTACAGCATGCAGTGAAACTCCAGAGTTTAGAAGTAATTAAAGGACTTAGTCTGACACATTTTTTCTCCACCACCCACATCCATTAAAGATGAAACTTGGAAACAAAATATGTGATCAGCTATGGTGCAAAAGGTTTTTTAAAAAATGTTTATTTAAAAGAAGATAGAAACAAAAAAAACCCAACCTCCGCCTTTATTCTTTCATTTTAAAATTATTACTTTTCCCTGCAGTCTTAAACGTTCTGTATACCCATCTATGAATATTTGAATTTTTCGCATAGTCTCAATTTCTGAGTGCTTATTTTGAATAACACGGGCTCAGGTTTGTCAAAAGCTGAATTTTGTATTCTACAGAACTCGAGATTCATGATTAAACAAGTGCGGATCAGGCAGCTTATGCTTCTCCGAGTTCACTCTGGGGTTAGTGGTCCAGGGTCACGTGCAGGATCCAGCTCAAGCCTGTGAACGATCCGTACCTCCAAGCCTTACAGAGTGGCAAAACCCAACAGCAAGTGCTGGCCCTGCTGTATCTTGGACTGGGAGAATGTGGATCAGGGACAGGGCGTGGTGGCGTGTGCTGCTGCTCACCCAGTCAGCTCACTGGCTGACATGTCATCCTAGACTGAAGTGTGTGCATGGGTGATGTGCTGTGTTTGCCGGCTAACCAGGGTGCTCCGTGCTGCTGCGTTTGGGGTTTAGTGTTAGAGGTGTCTCTGGACGCTTCTGGGCTCTCTCAGGTAGGAAGGTGCCTTTCTGGCAAGGGAAAAAAAAACCTCATAGTACTTTTGTACTGAGAGGGAAGGAAAGTGTCCCTATTTCTGCAGAACAGAGTTGGATTTCCTTCAGACTAGGCAATAACAAAAGTAATGTTTGTAATACGATTTTAATTATACATATCTCTCTGTATGTGTTAACATTAAAAAATATACTCCCAGGTTTTGAGTTATTTAAGGATCTGGCTTTTCTCCATCTCTTCTATCTCCTTTCCGCGGGGTTTGCAAGGTAACCCAACTTCAGTAAACCGAAAGGGAGTACATTACTTTTATCTTGGTTTCCGCACATGGCTGTGATGCAGTGGGAACATGGCACTTCGGAGGAGAGCTGCATTCCCTCCTGGAGACTCGCTATAGCAGATTTTAAAAAGTGCATCCAAGCTTGGATCCGTGGCTTCCCGGGCAGCACACTGAACTATTGCTAGGCTACAAGGCCAGCTTTACAGATCGATTTCCAAGTGGACATTTTTGTCACGTTTAATAAGAGCACACTGATGAGACAGCAGTGTGTAAGCTGAGTTAATGTCTGTTATTTCTGCACTACCATTACTTTTTATTGCCATTATCCACACAGTGGCAAAACTTAAGTGAGCTTTTTCCTTCCCGCTGAGGGTTTTCTCCCCGGAACTGATGATCTCACAAGTATCTCCACTCTTTTCACAAGGATGAAAGAGTGAAAACGACTTTTGTTGTTGCGGTGGTTGGAATGACACCCTAAACCCGAAAGCGTGTCGGTGTAGCGAGCTCGGGTCGTGTGTCCTTCGGCCGGGCCGGGCCGGGCGGCGTTGAGGCCTCCTCGGCACCGTGCAGGGCATTTGTGTAATGGCTGGTGAGGTGGCACGGAGCTCTCCCCGCTCCCTCTGGCTGCTGCGCGTCTGAAATTACAGCTTTGTCTTTGAAGCCGGGCGCTCTGTTAGCGTCGCCATGGCGACGGGCGGGTAATGGCCTCCGCCGAGCCCAGCCTGGTGTTCAGCGCCGAGCGCGGCCCTGCGAAGGCCCCGCTCGCCGGAGCGCTCAGTGAGCTGTCCCCTCTTAGAAAATGTTTAAAAACTGCGCTTTTACATGGCCGTACCAGATTAATAGTCATGGTTTATTTCGTTTTAACTGCGGGGATAAAAGCATTATTCCATTAAATGGGTGGCTTTTTTCCCCCCTCCTTTGGTTTATGCATTATTAACACAAGCTTTCCTGTTTTGCTTGTAACATTTTATAGGCCCTTTCAAACATGTAGTCAGATTTGCTCTGCTGCTCTTTTATTTTTCAGGACTTAACCCTTTCTCTCCTTAATCTTGTTTTCAAAAACTTGGAGCCAAGTCTCCAGCAGATTTGGTTGCTCCCCTTTAATGTGCTCAAAACCAGAAAAAAAAATATCTTTCTTTTTATGATTATTTTAAAATTTTTTTCAACAATTCTGCTTTTCTGAAGCACTCTAAAAAGCAATGCAGATTGGTCTGTTCTTGTAATTTAATTGAAGCAGATGCTGAAGTCAGCACACACGAGCCTTGATATGAATTATGGAGGGTTTGGGTTGAGAACAGATTTTGGGGTTGCCTTTTAATTTGTGTGCCTGACTTCTCTTCTGCCCATAGTGTTTTCACCCCATATTCTTTACATGTAGCATTTTTGTTGGCAGCCTTCAAAAGAGATGCACCTCATGGTTGAAGGACTGGGGAACAAAAAATCCAGAACAGTCCTGAGGACACAGTATTTATGTCTACCACCTTTCTTGTTAATATGGAGCTGGTGAAATACATCTAGACAAGTAGAAGTATTGCTATAAACACAAGCTGCAGGCTTTGTTTCACTTTTCCAGTGCTCTAAAATATAGCTTTCATTTTAGTCTCTAGTAGGAGGCATATATCCAAGCGCAGTCAAATGCTGTGGATACAGGGATTCAGTCATCCCTGCCGACACAAATGGTCTCTCTGTTACAGACTTGGAGGGTAACATGCAAACCTGGAATTCATATTTTCTCCCAACCCCCTCCCTCCCCTTTTTTTTTAACCGTGAACTTGTTGTTACGAGGTGCTTACTGGCACCTTGCTTTCTCCATTTGTATCTATCTTAGATCCTTCTGTCCTAAAAACTTCCAAGGACATTTCAAGAAAAGGCAAATATTCCTCATTTTTTGTCCTCTTTTACTGATGTCATGTGGCAATGGTGATGTGAATGGTACCTCCTGTGGGATGGACTTGCAGCTTCTGGACAGTGGACCAAAACACTGAGATTTATTTCACCCACAGAGCTGACGGCAGACTGTGCTCGGGTATCCAGGCGGGAAGGTTGTGTGTGCAGGGCTCCTGCTCTCCTCACCACATCCATCTTCATCATCCATCCTGTAGACACCTTTGGTGCATCTAAAACTCAAGGGACATATATTTGCTACCTCGGGGAGTTCCAGGTTAGAGGGCAGATGGACAGGCATCCCAGCTCCTGGCCACCTGAGATCTGCACGAGGCCCACATCTACTCCTGGCCAAGAGCAGCTGTGTTGCAAGCCAGCCTGGAGTTGGTGCGTTGTAGTGTTGATGAATGTGGCAATAACATACATTTTAAAAACTTTTTTCTTTAGTGTGTTTTTTAAATTCTCTTTAAATATTAAAAAAAAAAGGCAATGATGGGTAAATCTGCTCCAAGTATGGATATAGTATTGTACAACTGTATATATTAAATAGGCTGGACTAGAGGCTTACTGTCTTCTCCAGGCTTTATGGGTATGAATTTCAGCCTTTGAGTTGCATTCCCCTTAAATCTGCAAATTCTGGGAAAATAAGACAAAACAGTTTACATTTCATGAATAAGAAATTACTAATTGCTTCTAAAACAGGCGTATCTTTATCTACACATGGCTTTTCAAAGTTGCTGCTTAATCTTTTTTCTTTTTTAATCACTAAATAAACATGTCTCAGCAGTCACTGGATGTGAAACCAAAACCTGGATGTGGACAAAAAGCAAACACACTACACTAATTTTCATTAGCATATCCTATCTCCTAGAACATTTATTTTTTCATCTCCTTGCAAATTGATTTTTCACGTGCTTGTGACTGATATTTGAACTGTGTGTTTGTAGTAACTGACTTATGTAAAAGCCAGGTCCTGGATCTCCCAACATGAATATATTATGGAGGTGACCTCGTGAGTTCGTAGTTAAGGTTGCATTGAGTTTTCACTTAAAACGAGGTTTAAATCCCTTAATTAAACATTAAAACTCACATGAATTCTCAAACATGGACTGTTTCAATAAAGAGGATAAACTTTAATTATTTAGGTACTCAATGTTCTTCTTAGTGCTGTATTTGCAGAATTCAGAACAACTTAAAATTATTCCTTCTTCAGGTTTTTCCAGAGTTCCTGGTATTTTCAGTTTCTCAGTTCTTTTTCTAATCTTTTGTGTAGGCCTTTTGTTGCTGTAATTGTCATATCACTGTTGACTTCATCAAACTGTGACAATTTTCATAAAATAATTTAACTAAAACCAGTTCAGCTTTGACTGTAATAATGCATGATACAAAAGAATGTATAGAAGATCAGAAAGCTCTGTATGTTTTACTACTTTTTGCCATGGGAGTCAAAGAGTATAGTGGCTTCTTGTAAGTGATACCAGTGTTTGATTTGGAATGAGAAGAAAAAACTAGAGACCCTGTTTAAAAAAAAAACAACCACATGGAAGAAAAATCCAAACTCAAACCACCAGTAGCATCTCTTCCATGCAGGTGACTTTTTCCAAGTCAGTCAATGAACAGCTACAGTAGTCCCAAATGAATATCAATTTCACTCTACTTTTCTACTTCTCCTTATTCTTATAGGACTCAGTTCAGACTTTTCTGAAGTTTCTTCATTGATTTCAGTGAGCTTAGCTTAGGCTGAGTAATTCTTAACATCTGTTCTACCCACTTGCCGCCCCGTTGCTCTCTATCAGTGTCTGTTTTGAGCCCCTTGGACACAGTCTGCAAACCTGTTGTACACAGCAGTGTATGCTCTACCTGTAGCATCCAGAAAATATAGCTATCCTTGCTAACATTTGTAGCCTTCTCCTGAGCTATAAGAGCATCCTTCAGCGCAGGTAGAGGCCTTGCTGAAAACAATATATTTGCAGACCATACGCAGATGAAGAAAAACTCATTTAGAAGTCAGCATTACATAGATTGGTAGTATCTTCATTCAGAGCTCTAAGGCTTCAGCCATTCCTTTGTCTAGTTGGAAATAGAGACAAACAGGAGGAAAAAACCCCACAAATTCTCATTAGCTTATGACCCATGGCTTTTTGTTTAAGTCTTTCTTAGGTCAGGATTTCTGGTTTTCTATAATTTTCATCTGACTGCCGCTGTGGTCTCGTATGCCTATTAGTTAAGGTCTCCTGTCCATTAAAACACAACAGCTGGTACTTCTGAAATTATTTTTGAAAAAAATGCTTGTCCTTGTTACGAGCAGCAGCCAGGGCCTACAAACACATTTACTGCTTATATGAGAAAGCATATGTTTCAGAGTATGCTAGTTCTTGAATTTTGCAAAGCACAAACACTATAGCCTGAGATTGCATACCAATTCCAGAAAAATTCAAAAGTACTTGTTAATTTGAAGAGTTGCTTATTTCTTTAGGCATTGGATGAAGAACAAAATTTACAGGAAGTTATTACTGTCACTGACGTAAGAGTAGGTTTTCAAGCTCTTCCAGAGTAGGGATTGATATGATGGAAGTGAAAGAGTTTTAATGTTTAATTAAGGGATTTAATAGTTGCACTTGCACATTGCAACATTCATGTAGAAAAGCATGTGAACAGAAGCTACTGGGCCTGAAGTGTCCTTTTGTTGGTGATGTTCTTGAATTTCACTGACTCTACCGTGTGCACACTTGAGCAGTCTGAAATAAAATGCCGTAGAGAGGAATACACAAGAACAGCTAGTGGTGAAGTAATGTGAGAGTCTAATTTGTATGGGTTGGAATCTTTGGCAATAGGACCATATCAGTGGTATTTTTATATTTGGGGGAGATTACTAGCCTGTACAAATTCTCTTCATTCTTTTTGGTGGAGGAAGAGGAATATTAAAAACCCTAGATCCAAGCACAGTATATACACTGAGACAACAAGGGGTTAAAGAGATGTAATTATGCATTCTTCAGTAAGTGTTCTGCAGTCAGCAATACAGCTAGCTGTGCAGGAAGCAGGAAAAAAAGATGACAGAGGGAGAATATGGAGAGAAGGTCAGATCCAAGGATTCTCTTAGGGTGTTCTGGTGTTTGCTTTTCCTTTTGTGACTGTATTATACTCCCTTTTGGTAGAAACAGAAGAAAACATTATTGCCTGTTCGTTCCTCCTACTGATAATGTAAACTTAATTCTTATGCTTTATGGTAGTGGCAGAGGTGAATATATGGATTTAGTTTTTGGAGGAGTTCTGAGTCATCCCAGTGCTTGCCATGGTCCTTGTTCCCCAGCTCTTAGTTACTGCCCAGTTTATTGCAGCCTGTGAACACAGAGCATTTCAACAAATGCAACTTGTCAGAAGTGGTTCACCCATTCTATTTGAGAGGATTTGAATTTCCAGCAAATCCATCTACTAGTATGCACCTTTTTAGGTGGATGAATGGAATCTTGCACAGTCAGGATTTCAGGCTGACCTGACTGGTAAAGGTAAGCTTTCATCACCTTTGACATCAGCTTTTGGGGAATCGAGAAGAAAAAAGTACCCTCCCATATGTGATCATCACATTCCTCATGGGTGAAATGGGAGTTTGTGGAGTGTTTTGGGACAGTTGCACTCATGAGGGCAGGATATATGGATAGTGCACTTCCCCCCTTACTTCCGCCCTGTGGTCTGAGTTGCTCAGTGTACCAGAGCCTTCTTTTTTAATTAAACTTATGTAATTTGCAGTTGGATTTCAAAATAGCAGCAAAGCGTTTCTGCGAGATGTTTGTGGCAGTACTGTAGTCTGAAAGAGGTGTTTGGAGATTTTTCCCCTTTTTTTNTACTTTCCTGGTTCAATTATAGGGAAAAAACTGAAGACAAATAAATGAATGGAATTTATCCCTTAGTCCTTGAAAACAAAACAAAACACAACACTAACACCTCCAGCCTCCGTAATAGCTCTTCTTTTGGAATAAAGATCCTTAGGCTTGCCATTGACCTTATGGGGACAGGCTCTTCCGTTTCCCCCAGAGGAAGAAGTGTGAGTTGGTCAGTTTACATTCTGGTGTGGCATGCCTTGCAATAAGAACCTTTATGTTAAGTTAGTTAATTGCACAAGTTGACCTGAAATGCAGCATTAGGGAATGGTCTACCTCTTAGGACAACTGAAATCTTTCCTCCCACCCTTGTAAAATACCATTTTAAAGCTATTGAGTCGCTTCTGCTAGAAAAATAAAAGTTAACTCCCATCATGCTTCTCTCCTGCTCTTAGCTTTTATTTTTTTCTGTGTCTTTATAATTTTAACACTGCAAAGCTCTAAAAGGATTGCTTCAAGGAGGAGGGGTAGTCTGATAAGTCTATTTCCTAAAGCTTTTTTTGCCTTTCAGGGTTTCTCTTACGGTAGGTTGAGCTGTGTGGACGACTTGGATTGAGACGACAGGGGAGTAGTATGCAATACTTTCTGCTTCCGATAGCTCTTTGTTGATCTAAGAGAGAGCACTTAGAGAGTGGTAGGTCATTTATGTGATTATGAAGAGCACTTGGTTCTCTCTTATTCAAGATGGAAAAATAATAGTTTTTGAATAAGAGGTCGCTGTCAAAATGACATTGAATGTGACTTTTCTTCCCTCTTTATTCCCTCCCCCACTAGAAGAAAAGCGGCACTAGACCTACTCAGGATAGGGCTGGATTTTTCCGACTCCATGTGACTTTTTCTTTTCTTCTGTTCTTTGTTCATTTTATTTCTCACCATTTCCTCTCTGTGTAATGTTTATACTTCTTGATGATATTTATGGTAACTAGAAATTTAAAAATAAATGTAATGCATCTAAGACTATGCGGTTTTTACAAGTCTTGTTTTTCCACTTTGCGGAATAAAGCTGCGAATGTGTGATGTGGTATCTGCTTGGGTGACAGATGTCCATTCCTGAATGATGCTGTGTTCCCTTTATGCTTTATTTATGGAGTGATTTGCTTCTAAAATAATCTCTTAATCTTTCTCAAACTACATTTCTGCATGTGCTCTTTTTACATATGCCATCATTTAGGGTAATGGACTAAAAACTGAAATTACTCCTAAAAGCTTTGTTTCTAAAGCTAATAATAGTGATATAATACTGTCATTTTTGGTTTGATATGTCCTTTCAGAACTAGGTTAAGTGTCTTCTTTGGTTTTGCTCTGGTGGTTTTTTGGTGTGTTTGTTTCCTGTAGCAGTGTCATAATGAAATTGTTTTTTAATTTCATTCACTTATCAAATGAAAAGACAACACTAATATGTCCTTTTTTATGTTAGATTTGCTTTTATACCTCAGAAGAGGAGCTGTATCCCAAATTAAAATGTGATTGCTCAGAGTACAGAACATAATAATATATTTTATGAAAATAATTAATAGTTATTACTCTAGGGTTAATTTACTTAAACCAGTGTTGAACATCAGTAAACACTCTAGTTCATCACGGATTTCCTTTTGGTAAATTTTATGAAGCGTGGTTTCAGCTTGGGGAAGGGCTAATCAGTGGAATATATATAATTCCTTACAGCAGGGAAGACTTTTTGAGATTCTCTTATTTGCAGTCTGAAATTAAGTTTGTATAAAGCATGTTGATATTTTCAGGTGTTTGCCTATTTATGCATTGAAAATAACTCAGCTGGAATTTCAAAATTGTGCTTTTTTGGAAAGGCAAAACTGGTTTGGAGCCAGTTTGGAGAAAGACATCACTGAAATATTTTGTTTATATTCTTGCTGAAGTGTTGGGAGGGGAAGTATTTTTTATTTTGTTTTATTTCATTTTTTATTCTTAAATGTGGGTGTTAACAATGCACAGTGATTTGAATTACACTATGATACTTCAAAGTTAAGTAGGAGGTGTTGAGAACTTACTTATTAGTAAACCATTCAAAAATACAGAAAATTGTGTGCAGAACTGAAATGGCAGAGTGATGCCATTGATCTTCAATTTCTTGACTCTGGAAAGTTCTGAAAGTTGGACGTGGCTTCTCATAGAAAGTAATCTTGCTTACTTTTAGTCCTAGATTTAGAATTTTTTGGACAGCAGTATTTCATAATTTTTAATTATATATGAAAGCACTGGATCCGTTGTGCATACAGATGATGAGTATTGAGAAGTCAGCGCTGAACCAAAGTGTAGTTCTGGCTCTAAACTGTACTCCTCCTGAGGACACTTGCTGTGCTGCAGTCCCTGAGGTCCACAGTTTTTCTGGAGACCTCTTTGATTCCTCTTGGAGACCTTATTTTACAGAAACATGGCCTTGCTCCTGGAGTGACTGCTCAAGCTGTCCCATGCTGGAGTTGGGCTGGATGAGCATTTTGGTTCATAACAGGCAAAGGCTTTTGAAGCGACTCTGGGTTGAGCCCTGTTACCATTTGATTCACGTTACCCAGCAGGCAAGGAGTGAGCCGGATTCCTTTTGGATGAAACAAAGCTCAAAAATGTGCCCCGGGAGCTGGCCTAATGCACTCCAGCTGCTCATGGGTACTCGGTCCATGGGCCAGCCGGACAGAGAGCCCTCCAACAGGGCTACAGCCTGGTGTCAGGTGCTCAGCACGGAGCTCTCCTGCCTGCACCAGGCCCTGCAGAGCCACACCGCTGGCTCGGGCAGGCACTGCCTTCCCTTCAGTGCAAGGTGCTGCTGGGCCGCATCTGGATGTTTTACACAGGGTCTGGATCCAAAGCCCTTTGAAGTCTTTGAATGACTTCCATTGACTTTAATAGGCTTTGTGGCAGGCCCTAATGATTTGGTTGTGATGTGAAAAGGGATATTCAGAGATTTTTCTGTAATGAGAAAATGTTACCTTTTAAAGAGCTGACTTCAAATAGTGTGATCAGTTCTCAAGTGGAAGTGAGCTTCTTGCTATCTCCTGGAATCCTTTTGTCCCTGTCAAAAAAACCATCAGAAAATTATTACTCGTTTCTCAAGTAAGGTCCAAGGTCGAAGTTAGCAGAGGAAGTTTTGGGTCATGGATTGCACTGCACTGACGAGGAGTGGAGAGATACACACAGTGCAGATGTCTGCTCCTGTCAAAATCGTGGTGTAAGGCCCTTTTTCTTACCAGCTGCCACTTTCTTCACAGTTTTGAAGGAAGAATTCAGAAGATAGAAAGGAAAAACTCAGTGTTCATTTGTATTAATAGTGTTCTGTCTATAGGTCTAAAAACAGTGCCAGTGAAAAAAATCTCAGATTTGTTTTTAAAAGCAAGGACAGAAAAGAAGGCATTTCACTCTCCTACTAACTGGATTAACAAAACTACCAGTTTTTTACATTTCCCTGTATCTCACATGTTCCCTTGAAATTTTCTCTCTCATCTAGAATTTTCTCTCTCATCTAGAATTTTCACAAACCATTTTTTTGTGTGTAATTACATTTTTTTAATCACGTAAGGTATTGCTTGATCAGTATTCAGAGAAGCTTTCATTTTCCTACTTCCTCTGAATCCTTTCTTGTGAGGCAGGAAATCAACTTACTGCTTTAACAAATCAACATGGACAGGTTGGGTCTGTTGAACTTCTGTTTCTTTATTTACTGTATTGTTTTGTTTACTTAGTCTTCATCTTTGTTAAATTGCAAAAATCTGTACTCTTTTTTTTCTTCCTAAAACAGGTGTATGGTGTAATAATGATGTTTAAGCAATCTGGGAACAAAATGTAGCTCCATTTCATCATTGGATGCTAGGATCTAGTAGAATGTGTGTTTATAATTATATGTAATTGCGTGTGTCTTCCTGTAATGGTTTGTCTTAATATTTTTATTTGTACATGTGCATGGAAGATTTCCTCTGAATTTGCACTGGGACTGATTTATCACAGTTATCCTTGTTTTACATCTGTGTAATTACTTTGAAATCATTGATCTTACCCTGATAGGAAATAACAGTGAATTAGGGTCACACTCTTGATGGTGCTTTTTATTCCAGTTGAAATACTCTGCTGATCCAGGTGAGGATGAAATGTTGTACTAAGCTGTGAGACGTTCCACTGATTGGGTTCATGCTGCTTGTCTGCCAGCACTTCCGTTCCTAGGAGCTCTGTTTAATGCAGTTACTTCTGTGTGCCTTGGAAATGCAAAGGAGTGGGGAGAAAAGTTAAAATCAAAAGTCCTTGGTCTTGTAGTGTTTACTTGCCGTCTGTAGCTGAACAAAGTGGTCCTGAGGGTCTTGCACTCTATTTTTGTAAAGGCATTATTCTGTCCTTCATCTTTGAGGGCATTAGCTTTAATAAAAGAAAAAAAAAAAAAAAAAAAAAAAAAAGAAGAGAACATCTTTAGACTCTTCATTTTTCCCATCTGCTTTGAAGCAATAGATTAGCGTTTAAAAGGAGGGGATAGGCTGGTGTTACCAGGCTGGTGGTTTGTGTTATCAGGATGTGGAGGGTGCTGGTGGCATTCAGAATAAATAAAATGCATAGACAGGGCACACCTGCGCTTGTGTATCCACCAGCCATTCACAATCCCCATGTTCCTCTCATCTCTGATCCAGACCTTGGAAGGGATGGAAGTAGACCAGCTGATAGTCCTCAAATAAGCCAGCCCCGTGTACCATCCTTTTGTTTCGTTTTCAAAACCTCCTCTATCGGAGGGAAGCAGTTGGAGCCTGCATGCTGTCATGCAGATCTGGAGGGCATTTTTCGATGCTGCGGCCTGGTGTTGCCATGGTCTCAGCTGCCTGGCTTATTCACTCATCCCGGGACCTCTGGCTTCCATGGCGGGAAGTTGTCAGGGTGCTGCCAGCCTGACACTGGGAGTCTGTGCTGCTGGAAGGATGCTGTGTCGCCACCCAACTGTCTTGTTTCCCCCTTCCTTTCAAGATTAGAAAAGCAGGTGTTAAGTCTCATTTCAAGAATTTATTGTTATCTGTTGCTTACGCTTTAGAGACCACTCTGCTTACCCGCCTAATAGCCAAATGCAAGCTAATAGTCTGTACAGGCCATTGAAGCCTAAAATCCTGCTAATTCCTTCCTCTAATGAATAATCCCTGATCTCTGTGTGTGCCTTGACTGTGGAAGGGCTAATTATGAAACTCATTGTAAGGAAAATTTCGGACTCATGATTTCTGTGCCTGGGATTTGTAAATAAATAATGCGCCTGCATGTATACCATGTATAAAGTATAGCTTTCATATGTAAAGTTAAATATCCCTGAAGAAATATAGTTAAAATAAATGGGATTGTAAAACATTTCTTTTGCTCAGTGGATTAATCCCTCATAGTTTAGGGAATAGGTTGCATATTCTGTATGATAGGTTGTTCATTTTAACCCTTAGGAGAGACATCATAGGTTGTGCTGGTGAGTAAATTTGTTAATAGCTTTGAAGAAAGAAGCTTCTTCCTGCTGCAGAGCGGGAGGTGGGATTCAGCACTGGGTCCTGGGGGCCCCTGTGCTGAGGCCCGGAGAGCCTCCTTCTTCCCCCCGCAGGTAATTCAGAGAAGTGTTACCTACTGTTTCTTGCCTGGAAATGTTTGGGAATGATAAATCTGGTTCTCTGGGTTTGAGGCGTGCTTGTAAGAAACAAGTCTAGTGATCTTTTTATTTCAAATTAAAAAAGGAAAAAAAAAAGCAACCGAAGTAGTGGGGTAGAGATGTTGCATATATTATAATGAGCACCAGAGGACACAGGATGTGTTCATTCCCAAGCTGCATGATTATTTCGTGTTGTGAAGGGTTAGCTTTTCAATTGCAAAGCTTAATCACTTTTCAAATGAATATTTCATAACAGTTATTTTTTCATCAAATATACAATGGCATGCTTATTTTGTGCCTCATGTGGTAGACATTAGTTTTCAACAGCTTTAAATTCCTTTTATTTCTCCTCATCTCCTATTCTTGTTTTCAGCCATGGAAGGGCAAGAAAATACTTGGAAATGTTTCCTGATGAGTGGCTAGTCTTGTGGCTGAGAGCTAGGAAGAAGAAGAAGTTGTGTTAGAATTGGTTGCAAATTCTTAAAACATTCTAATTTATTTTGTGCTGAGTGCAGCTTTTGTGACTGATTTTAAATTTTTTAAACTTAATTTAAAATGAAAACATGACTGTTACAGACCTCTGTTACTACAAGGAAACTCAGTTTAGTGATACAGCACAGCTGTGGTTCTCACTACTTTTTGGATGATGAAAGTTATCATAAAAAAGCTCAAGTGGTTCATTGCGCTTTAGTACAGCTTCTTTTTGCTGGAAGAGTTGAGCAAGGGGGGCATGATAGGTTGGCTCATGACTGCTTTCTGGATCTCTTGGAGCACTTTGGCAGATGGATGAAAATTAAACAAACTTGGAGGTTTTGAGTAATATTAACAGGCCAAACTGGCTTGAAAATAAAAGATGTGCAAAGCTGACCTTAAGGCACCCTCACCACTTTTTTTTTTGTTCTTTTATTCAAGAATTCCATTAATACTCACCTGTCCAGTCTGCCCAAAATTATTTTTTTTCTTTGAAGTATGCAATAAAAGACATAAAATATCAAGTGGTTTTTTTGACTAGACAGACTACTTATTTTATTTGTCTAGTTATTTTGTTCTCATACTTTACACAGAATATATAGTATTTGCCTTTTTTTTTCTTCAAAACAATAATCTCTAAAACTCATTTAGTCACATATATAAGGCAGAAGATAGTCTGGAATTGAGAGCAGTACAATGCATTTTGCCTGCACCCATATATATTGAACCAATGCTTTGAATATAAAGGCTGCACACAATTCATGCTCTTCCTAGAAGGAGTATTTTACAGGATTTTCCAGCCATATACTCTTCTGTATTGGACAGTAATGGTCAAAATTGAAGGACACCGGAATCTTTCACACATGAGGGTGTGATAAGGGCTTAAAACTTCCTAACTCTTTCAACCCTTATTAGGTGGTTGGTGGTCATGAGCTGCAAAGTCCATAATACACCCTTAGTGTACACTGTCACATGGAGAATTCAAGTGTCTTAAGAATTTCGTATATTTTAGTGCATAAAACAATCTGCAGAAATAGTTGCCTTGCTGTTTGGAATTACACGGTGTTGGGTTGCTGCTGTAGTACTCTGATGATACAAACAAAACAGAGTCAATCTATATGACCTAAGAGGGAGTGTGCTGACCTCAAGAACATCAGCAAATTTCTTCTCACAACAGTCCTGGGAGGTAGAAAGTTGTATTATTACTATCCCTGCTGAGTATCTATGGCACAGAAAGATGAATTGATTTGCCCAAGGTCATGGAGGAAGTGAGAGGCAGAGGTGCAATTGAATCCAGATATTCTGCCTCCTGGTCAAATGCCTTAATCACACAAGGACCATAACCCCTTAATATTTTTTTGTGATTTTGTTTGCTTAAGTAGGTGGTCTTCATACTGTGTCTTAAAAGCCTTATTTTGCCTTTTGTCAGTCCTCATCCCATATGCCTTTTGTCCTGAATAGAAACCTAGTGAAAAAGATTTTTAGGGACTTCAGGTTTAAGTGCCATCTGTTCTTTCATATACATATATATTAATTTTGAGATCATAGATATTTGCACTTTGTTGGGTCATGTAAATCTGACTGTTGAAATTGCAACATAAGCAAAATACCTTGCATTATTTTATTTAATTAATATAGTTTCCCCCCAATGTTTTTGTGGCAGAGAATTCATCACAATAAAGGATTAAACTGCCAAAAGAATATTAGCTGTTAGTGGTGTGTTGATTCATTATATGCCTTCCTATGTTTGGAGCCATTGTACTCCACAGTGAGCAGGAGATGGGGCTGTCCAAGGGGAGCACCACAGTGACCATTAGTGGTTGATTAAAAGGGAAGTGGATGCAGTGAGGAACTGCTCATAAATTATGTCCTTCCAGCTGGAGTTTATCTGTGTAGAAGGAGCTGCCAGCATCCTTATTTGTTCATTTGGCATCTGAAGACACACATGTAGTCAAAACATGTTAGGGAGTGGTCTGTAGTAGTGTATGCACACATTTGCTTTGTACATACTACAGGTACATGGACTACTTGTGGGGGTCTTCGTCTGGTGTTGAGCCCTGTGAGAGGAGAGATGTGGAGCAGCAGCTGGGACAGGCCCAGGCACTGGCCTGGCCCTGAGGTCTGACTGCTGATAGGAGTGACCGTATGGGAGCTTCCATCCTTCCTGTCCAGACAGTGAATGATTTGGCTGTGGGGAAATCTGCATTCAATCTTTGCAGCTCGTGGTCAAAGTGGGTTTTCAATCACTAGCCCAAGGCACGGCACACACTTAATATATAGTCTGCCTTGATGTGGTGCCCTGCTTTGCCACTGACACGTTTGAACCTCAAAGACATCTCCTAGCTCTATAGATGATAGAGAACAATAATGTCGAATGATTTTTTTTCCTTCATTCAGTATTTATATTCGGTTTCTCTTTACACTAAAAAGAAAGTACTGAAAAGTTACATGAAGTGAATTCAAGTCAAAGGTGTTTAACGTATGTGAAGGAAATGAAGCTTAGATTTCAAGCAGTGATCAATGAAGTATAGTATTGTATGATCATTACCAAGCAATAAAGCAGGAAAGGAATTATCACAAGGATGTATGTGCCATTCATCATACCCTTTTAATACCCCTTTTTCTTGCTTGCTTTCTTTTCATTGTCTCCTATGTTTTATGTTCTTTGATCCTATATATGGGAATAAAGTTCCCTCCTTCTTGTCTGACTTTTTTCACCTACTGTTATACAATGCCAGCTTAGAAGAGTACTTCGAGAGAAGAAAGTCTATATACTCTGTGCTTTAAAACTGTGAATGGAATAAAAATACCTTATGCTTCAGGTTTTGTAAATTTTGTGAGAAATCCTGCTATTTTGCATATATTCTGAGCACTATCAGAAACTCAGTGGCTTTGGTGAAAAACAAACATTGAAAACGAGAATAAAACATCAGCTCTAGATCTGATGCAACTGAAAATGCTGTAATATAAAAACATAACGTGTACATTACTTGCTGCAGAAGATGGGGAGGCCATGAGGGTTTCTTCAATTCTGGTTTTTTTTGTGCCCTAATCAGTGACTGAGGCTGCCAAATGTTTATCCCTGTATATTATACAAAAGTATTTAACTAGCCATGAGTTGTTCTGCATGTAAAGAGGCTTGAGAGTCTGAGATGAAAGATGCAATGCCATAAATGTTTTCTCATGGCTTCTCAGGACAACCTTCCCCAAATTCCGGCACACTTTGCTCAGATCTGATGTTGGCGTTGTCCAGTGAGTCTGGATGGACACCAGTCCCTAAGTGATGCATCACAGCAGATCTTCTGCCGAGGCAGTGAGGTTAACAATAGTGAATTCAGGGCTTGAAGCAAAATGTTAAGCAATGCAAACTGAGACGTATATTATTAAAGATTTTGTTTGACGATGAACAAGTGCACAGGCCCGTTCTCAGAAGGAAGGGTGACTCAGCTGTATCCTTGAATTGATGTATCAGGCTTCTGTGACATCCTAAGATTTGATGACAGGTCCATTAAAGAGAACAAAATAGTAATTTATAATTTCTGGAATAAATTGGCATGTACTATTACACCCTAGAAACTTTTTCTTTGTGGGTTCATTTTTTCATTTTTCTTTCTTTCTTTCTTTTTTTTCTTTTTTTTTTTTTTTTTTTTTTGTGGTGGTGGTGGTAAATAGCATTTAAAAGATATTTACAGCTTCATTCAAAAGAGCAGAACTTTGAGGAATCTGCCTTGAAATGTTCTTAATTAAGATGCAAAGAAATTTATCTCAGTGCACTGTGTAGACATTAATCAGCGTAGGTGGAAAATGGGAACATACATGATTAGTGATAGTATTTTACCTTCAAACCTTGAAAACGACTTAAAATGAAACACTCTTAAATCCCTTGTCACCCCAAACAATATAACACACCATTTTGACTCTCTAATTACCAAGCCTAATTTGTTAATTTCAAAGGGGAGCACAGCAGCCTATGAAGGCTCGCAGGACTCTTTTGAAAAGAGCAATGCAGTATAATTAAAATGATCAAGTGGATCTAATTCCGGTTGGAGGGGAGATGTCTTCCCTCGTAAGGTTACTTCAAATTGAATTGGAGTTGGCATATATAGCGTTTAATGAGGTAACATCCCCAGATAAAACATCTGACTTGCTGTTTATTTTAGCCTACATTTATTTGCAGGCTTTTATAGTAAGAGAGCTCTGTCTAATGGTCCTATGAACCTGAGTGCTGCTTCCAGCGTAGCAACTGGCCTGCTGCATGGCTGTGGGAGAGCATTACGCTCTCAGTGCTGAAATTGGTTTATGTATGTTTCTGATGCATCCATCACTGTGACAATTATGCTTGAGAAAAAGCAAAATGCAGAAGTGATGCTCCTTGTATCTCTTTCCATGGGTAGTGGTGGTGAAAGCATTAAAGAGGCTGTTTGCTTCTGCTGTCTGCCTCCATGGGGTAGCTGTGTCACAGCCAGAGTCCATAGTTGAGCTTCAGCTGGTTTTTGGACAGACTATTCCTTGTAAATACTTTCCAGCCATATTTTTCTGGGCTTATGAAGATGTGATTTCCCAGTGGATACCCATCTGCCAAAATGTTTCTGTTCATTTAGGGGCTGATAGTGTCTGTCTTGTGGGGCTGGGTTTTTGGGATGGGTTGGTTATTTGTTGGCTGTTTGCAGTAGGGCTGTTCATTGATTTGGTTTAGTGTCCCCTCCACCCCTCACCCCAGGTAATGAGCATCAGTGTGCATCATTCTGGCTTTAAACCCTTGTATGAATATGGTTCTGTCTGTTCCATGTTAAACAGATAAATACCTAATCTGGATAACTTACTGATCAAAATGGTTTAGATTGACTCCAGTAGGAGGTTTCTTGTTTTGTTTTGACTCTTCTGGGTGTTTTATCTTATAATGCCCTGTAATAATAAAGCCATATGAATCCTCTGCTTATTATTCATATTCCTCTGTGTGCCACAGAGGAGGAATTATGGAGCCTTGCATTTTAAAATAAAAGATTCTGTGAAGAAGATGAAGCTTCTTTAGCAAATGCCTCGGTATTCAATCCCATAGCAGGAGGACAGCAGGGAGAGGGAGGGAGGGAGGGAGGGAGTAGCTACCCCAGGGATGAAGTTTGAGGGGGTAATGCTGCTCTCCTTTTGTTTCTGAGCAGATCTTTACATTTTCACCCCCACCCATTTGTTTCGACCTGTGTATTGATGGAGCAGGTAGGCTGCGTTTAATAGATACCTGAGCTCAGAGGAGACAGAAGTGAGTGCCTGACTGACACTTCCCTACTTAGCTCGGTGGTGGTTTTGTACAGAAAGGCAGTGCTAGTTCTGTGACCAGTTGGTATCACCTGGGAGAGCAGAGGTTAATGTTTTAAAGGAGGAGGAAAAGCTGTTTGTATGCAAGTGACATTGAAAGGAGATATGAATATTTTAATATCCGTGGTCAAGGCCAGTGGGTTGTACTACACGCACATGTTCCATTTTGGCTGGACCCCTTCTGAGCACCGTTTGTCTGGACTGTGGAAATATAGCAGAGGTCTACATCAACAAATATATTATAATCTTCCACTCATCCTTTTCTCATGTACATTGTAAAACTTTTATTAAAGAAGTCACCAGAAAGAATTGGGAAATGATACGTGGCTTCTTACTGTTATTGTCTTAGCAAGTCAGTGTTGCCCATGATGTCTGATGTGATTGTAAACTAATGCTGTATTTTCTATGCAGATTGAAAAATGCACATCAGCAGAACTACCAGCATCTATAAAGAAGGTTTTTTCTAATTTTTTTTGTTTCTGTTGATCTTGAACAGTGTTAGCAGCATTTGCAACAGAAAACAAATCAAGAGCAAACATGAAAAGGAACTCTTCTGCTTATGTGGTGGTGTTTTTTTTCTTGGCTTGCTTTTATTGTATCATGCTCAAGAAAGACACAGTTAAGGAAAGAGTGATTCTGTCTACAGCTTTCTGAACTAATTAGTTTCCCACTACTCAGAAAAAAGCTGGAATAGGTAGCTGCAGTAAAACAAAAGTGCCTCTGTGTGTGTGTATGTGTAGAATATTAGTAAACATTTCTAATGTGCCAGTCCTGCATCCGTTAGCCATGTATTAGAAGCCTTTGATGTCCAGTATTCTCCAAATTACTAATGTAAAATGTTTGAAAAGGAAAGAACCACAGTAGGACAGAGATGGAAAGTACAAATTATGAAACAAAAGTATAAAGCAGATCTGTATAATTCAGTAGATAGAATATTCAGTGGATATATAATTTGTCTGTAGATCAATAATTCAGTGCAATGTAATTATTTTGTGCATTCTGTATTTTTAATTTCTTGTGTGCGATTTGATGTAGATAATAACAAGAGCAATGTTTTCAACTCTGCTTCATAATGGTGTAAAGCCTGTACTTGTTGATAGGGAAAATGCCATGTGAAGCAAGTGGATTACACTAACATTTGAAATCCTTTTGTTTCTTTAACATGTCTAGCAACTACTGAGCCAAGTATGTAGAAGCCTTTACCCTCCTAGGTCAGATTCCAGCAAAGCCGTCTCGCTTTTATAGAATAATGCCATACGGCAAACTGACTCAGCTTTAAGCACCGCATATGGTCCCGAGGGGAGAAATTACCCATCCAAATGACGGGTGGATGGCAGGCAGGCAAGTTAGAATGTAGCTGCAGTGTGCTCATATTCTGTTTCACTAGGGCTGCAAACATTCAAAATAGCTGCTTGGTGTATTTGAATTTGATCCTCATAACAGTAAGGAGCATGAGGGGATTGGAAATAAAATAAGAACAATAGCTATTTCTCTTTACGCTGCTTCTGTAAAGTACTTCTGATACATTGCAGGGAATTAATGTCTTTTGGCATGGTTTATTTCATTTTCCAGAGTGGATCTGGTAAGTGAATGGGAATCAAATACAATTATAATAGCCCATTTCTCCTCCCTAAATAAAGTTTGGTATGCTCATATTAACTCATATGTCAGTAGTTGCCTAGTTCACATGAGTAAAAGTCAGTTTATAATAGCTGGGAATTTGACTAATTTTCTCATACTGAAGCTTTTGTTGGGAACCTACAGCAGTAAAGAATCCTAGTTGTGTTTCAGTCAACATTAAATGAGTAGAATAGCAGAAAGTGAATTACACATTCTGTGCTCTGAAAGAAACAAGAAATAAATATCAAGCCCTAAATGATGTGTTACAAAACAGAGAAAACATTTTGGGGACAAACCCAGCCATTTTGTTAATTTGACAAGTCTATGACATATACTGTAATTACCATGAAATTTGAGTAAACTCAGCCAGGTTGTTTGATAAAATTCATTGGCTGAAGTGCACTAGTGATAGCTGTCCTGCAGCCTTGCGCTGCTCAAACACTCTCACTCATCCTACCTGTTTAGTTTGTGGGTTTTTTAAAATAACTTCTGCTGTTCTGTTTTACCTTCTTACTGTACAATTGTAAATTTGGGTGAGCTGGCATGGTGATTACTGGTCATTGTCTAAAGAAAATTATGCTTCAGTGAGTGGCAGAATCAGTGTAGTCACTGAAGGACTGCAGTTGGAGTTGGGGCTGAGACTTCAAGTGAAGAAGGCAATGAAGTTCTTTCAGGAGGGCTGCTCACATCTGAGATGTTCAGGATTGCAATATGCCCTCCACTGGCTGATCTCAGTGGCTTTTCTGTTCCTGGCTGGTTGGTTGCTGGGCACAGTGCAGGAAGCCTCCTCCTGTGGGCTGGGGTCTGAGAGCTCCTGCCTCTCCAGCACCCCTGCTGAAGTGCACCTCTGCCTGATCCTGGCAGTAAACCGTTGTGAAACTGTGAGATAGACTGTGACATTTTTCTTCATGTCACAGGCATGACCAGATCTTTCAAGTGATCTTTGCTTTGAGAAGCAGTTCATTGAAGAATTCATATGCTGCTTTGTTTTGCTTGTGTACATTTTAATTTCCAGGGCATTCAGTCTTGATTTTTATAACCAGGCATATTGGCAAGTGAAACCTTTGGGTTCAGCTGCATATATAGCAATGTTGACTCCTCCCATAATCTTGGAATGTGTAAAAGCTGTAGGGTACACTCTATACTCTCTAAAATTTTTCAGAATTTGTCTGGATGTTCGAGTAGTGTAGAAATGTTAAAGAATTTACATCACCTGTTGAGGGGCAGAATGTAGCTTGCGATCTGTATTGCCTTGGTTTTTGAACTAGAAAAGCGTTTTTTGCACTTCTTGTGTGGTACTTGTCAAGTCTTTAGAATTAACTGAGTTTGAAGGTACTTCCATTTCTAAAGATTCGTACGGAAACAGGAAATTTGTAGGTATTGTAGGGAATAACACCAGTTTCAGTGGAAGCTGGAACAATTATCATTCTCAGTCTTGAGTAAATAACTGCAAGATCCTGGAAACTTTATGAAGAAATGCATCTAATTGAAAAAATATTGTGAGTTTGGACCAGCCTTCTTTTTTCCCAGGTTTCATATGGTGTGTTTGCAATGAAATTAGCATATTTCTGAAATAACACCACCATATGCAAAACAGATTTTTTTAAAAATTAATCTTTTCAGAGAAATGTTATTTATTTTAACAAGCAGAATCTTGTATAAACTGAAATATCAAACCTAGGCTGAAACAAGCATTCAACACCTTTTTCCCATCCACAAGTTGCACACTGTGTGATTCAAGTGTTTGTGGTAAATATTACTGTGACAGCAGAGTACGTAGGTTCTTTACACGTATCTTTTTGCATCAAACTCCTGTATTATCTGTTCCCATTCTTCTTCTGGGGGGCAGGGGGTGGAGGAATCAGTTCTCTGATTTCGGTAAAGTACCAGCTTGAAGTTGTGTATTTTCTTCTTATTGAAGTAAAGCTAAAAGCTGATAAGAGAAGTCTTTAACATCCTGTTTTAGACTGAGTACTAGATTATATGCTTGAAAGGAACTGAATAGGTGTCTTTTACTGATGACAACCAGGACAGATGGAATTCACTTTCTAGGTTAACCTAGTTTTTCAGGTTGTTTTCAAAAAAGCGTTGCACTTGCAACCATTCAAAGGTATTACTGACCAAATCCATGGAAAGGAAATTATTTGTATAAAAGGCACAATAAAAAATGACTAAAAAATGTTACTAAGTTTTTATATATTTTTTCCCTTAATTTGGTTTCATCATGTGCTGAAACCAGCCTCACTGGAACTTAAGAACATCTCTAGACGGAGCGTTTTATTTAAATTTCAGACAGATGGTGGAGGGAAAAGAGCAAGGTTTTCTACGCGAATTACAGAATGAGATGAAGGAATTTGTGCGTTCTGATTTAATATCTGCATTGAAAACCTTTATGTTTTAATTTCCAGGCACTTGAAAGTTTCATTAGCTTACTTAATAGTACTGATGCTTTCTTGTATTCATAGAGTATTTGATGCTTGTATGCACTGGTTATTATGAACACTTGGGTGACTTGTAACTCCTTTCCTTTTCTCACCTTGCGAGCAGGCTGGTAATTGTCAGAGCTTTTCATTTGTGTGTTCCTGTTTCCAGTGAGGACACACCTAATAAAGATTTTTGGTGTGTGTGCTTGATTTACATACTCCCACATTTCTGAATGCCTACCTACAGTTAGGATTGCACAAAATCCATTGACTTTTTTGGAAGAGACATTGCTGTTTTTTTCTGGAAAGAGCTGCGGACTGTTTAGACTCTTGAATTCTACTGCATGTCTTTTCACGCATTCCTATATAGCTGGAAGAAAGCTATTAGTACTTCTGTACTGTAGGTACTTAATCACTCTGACATCTTCTAAGACTGGTAATATTGTTTCAAAAATCCAGAGAAACTGGTGTTTTCCAGGAAAGCTTGAAATTACTAAACTCATTCCTGAAGTGTCTTGCATAAGCAATAAAACTACAGTGTGGTATGTTTTCAGGGAAGATCCATCCTGGAAAAAAGCTTCTGGTTTGTCTTTCACAGTCCTGCAAGGTTAGTGGGTCTGCCTGATTTCTACCCTATTCTGCTGTGTGGTCCTTACCTTCAAGATGTTCATGAAATGCTGAGCAGTTGTGCTGTCAGAGCCCCATCAGATGATTCCTAGTACATGTTACCTAGAGGGTGGGATCTTGAGCAGATTGCTTTGATGGTCAAGAGAATTAGGAGCCTGATTGCCTGGGCCTGCTGGTGGATTTCACATGAAGTTCTCGTGTGTCTGTAGAGAGCTCATTTATCACCCATGTTAGTAATTCCATTTTGGACAGGCCTTATGAGTGTGCGCTGAAACACAGGTGTGTTTTTCTGCTCTCCTTATGAGTTTCTGAGCAGGTGGTTCCAGTGAAGGTTTGGTGCCTTTGTCTCAGTGTTTTCATGGAGGAAGGCAAAAGAGCATTTGACTGACTTAAATGATTACTTTGCAATGGCCATGATACAGTTCTTGAGAGAGGAATATGCTTTTATGCAAAATGCTCTTCTTGCCATTAAACTGATGCCTTGAAAGATACATGTCTGATGCATACAGTTAACATTTATCTGACCACAGATTTCAGTTTGGGCAGATGAAGAGCCGATCTGAGCTGATTTGTCTTTTAAGGGTATCAGGAACCTCTACCTTGACATTTGCAAGCTTGGTGCTGCTCAAAGGATCTTCCTCACCTTGAAGCAGGGATTGTGTGAACAGCCTTTCTTGCTCAGTGGGGTAGTAGTGTGTCTATGCAACTAAACCAAGAAAGGGTCCAAGAACATCTTTCCTAAGTTGGGTTGCATCTCTGTATTGAAAAAATTTTAACCTTCCTGTTCCAGGAAAAGAATCAATAACATCAAACTACGTACTTGACTCTTAAAACCTGTTTAGGTGATAGCATGTTTAAATGGAAAAGTGAACTCCTCCCAAAACTTCATATCCCAGTGGTCAACAGGAAAGGGAAAGGGGAATGCTTACTCAGTTGTAAGCAAGGTCTATATTTTCAGTGTCAGTTTAAAATAATTTGGCTGTTAAACTTGTTTATGAAAATAGAAAGGTGAAAACGCCAGGATTGCTAGTAAAGTCCTTTTCTCTCTATCGACCTCTCAAAAAAAAGTTATAATAGGCACAATTTTGTTTCAATGAAAAGGCAGTCCTCCCATGCTGTGCCTTAATCCTTGGAAAGAACTGTGACATAGTCCTATGTGTATGGGGGCCCATAGGGCAAGCTTACCTAGGACACTGAAGTAAGAGGGGGACAACACAAACTAAGCAAAAAAAAAAAAAAAACAAACAAGCACCCCAAACCCTCCTTTTTCATCATCTTTTCAAGGTTAGGAAAAATCAGAATTTATGTTTATTTAAATAGATAGTTCTGTGTCAGTAGCACACAAGCTGCTGGGCTTCCTCTGCTATTGTCAGTATAAAATACCTATCATCTGTATCTGCTTTATGTCCTGCAGGCTGAAAACCAGAAGGATTTGTATTAAAAATAAATAAATGATAGTATACTCTAGGAGCACTTTTTAGTGCGGACATTTCCCTCTCTGAATATTTTATGTAGGCACTGTACAGTGGCCAACACTTGACTTTGCTTTCTTGTAGTGGGTACATTTTACCTGTTCTCAAATTATTTTTTTTCCAATAAATGAGAAAGAACTGTACTGTTGATGGGTGCTCCAGCAGTTGACTTTCCCATGAAACTACAAAGGGTTGTAAGAGCTAAGTGTAATCCATGTAGCTGCTTTGCTGTTCTCAGCCTATGTATTTTTAGACTGTAGCTCTCTGTAAATTCCATTCAAGCACTATTACTTGGAGGAAGGGCATGAAAAAAACCTCCTTACCAAACTTTTTTTTCCAGACTTTCATTTCCATCCATACAAGGATATTTTTTTATGGTCAGCAAAACTCTGTGAATTTGTGCCTAATGCATGTTGTGCCTTCTGTGTTTCAGCATTTTAAGCTGTGGGAGATTTTTAGACTGAAGAGGTGGACAAGAGTTTTGTCTCCTTTTCAAGTAGAGAAGTTCAGCGTATGGTTTCACCAGTTAGAGATTTACCATTGGAAGAGGTAGGTAGCACTTAGCAAATCAGCGCTCTCATTCTCCAAAATATTTAGAAAAACGGCAAAAAGAGGAAATCTGAAATTTTAGATAAGGGAATTTAAACTTCAGAAATGTAAAGAATGTGAATGTTCGCTAGAGACAATATATACCCTAGAAGAAGCAGAAATAAATCTGTGAAGTGCAATTGCAAGGCAGTCTTTTCTCATTTAATTGATATTTGAACATTGGCTAACATGGATTTTTGCCACTGAACTGACATTAACGACCTTGGTTAACTTGGTTTTGAGCTTTTTATTTTATTACACTGGTTTGTTTGTTTTATGTTAATTTCACTTTAGTGCTTGTGTCCTTGTAAAATAGATTTTTTCTTTTTTAAAACAAACATCAAACATCCAGAATATCTGTTTTGTTTTAATATTTAAACATTTACACACATCTTGGGCATAATTATATATGCATTTTATAGCATGAAAAAGCAAACCATATTGATTGTAAATCCTAAACATCTGCACTGCAAACCAGAAGCATACATGTTTTGTGCACCTTGCTTTTTTCTATGTTTTTCTTCTCATCATACTTTGAATATTTCATTTTTGTTAAGTAATTGCTGGCATTGCTTTTTGCTTACCCCACACCTTTTTATTAATTTTTATTTTGCTCCTTTAAACTGTTTCTCTTTTCACCTCATCTGTTCTCTGCATTGGTAACTTTGGAATAAACAAACCTTAAGACAGGCTTTTGGACCAGAAATCTGTTGCTTCTGCAGTCAGGTCAGAGCGGTGAGCAGCACCTGAGGGGTTCTGCTGGAGCAGTGGCCTTTGCAGCATCCGTGTCCTCCCTGCTCCCATGCTGTCCTGAAGGGATGAGCTTGTGGTGGGTTTCCAAATGTGTCATTACTGCCCATTGACAAGCATTGCCCTTAGTACCCTGCACTGTTGCTGTAGCCCTCCACAGAGGAGGATAAATGACTCCTGGTGCACAGCAAGTTGCTCACGTGGCTGTGCTTTGCTTTCCAGGGCTGGGCACTTGAATCTGGTTAGGTGGCTTCTCATTGTCTTTGGAAGGGGCAGAGGGAGGAGCTTTCTGCCCTGAATGCCGTGTACCACCTGGATTACATTAATGCCCATCAGCTGTTAATGATAGCGGCAGCTGTAGTTTAGGTGCATTAAAATACCATTGACAAAAGGAGCGTGTCCCCCCAGTCAGTATTCCATTTTTTCAGTAAAGCAATCCATATGTTTACTTTTCCTGTTTTTAGCAAGCTTTGAGCTTGTCACAGTATTTTAATCAGCTGGGGAATTGTTCGCTGCATGTGAAATGGCTGTACCTAAAGCTTCCTCACGTCAGCAGCAGCATTCTGCTGCCTCGGGACACCTGGATATGGTGCTGATGGGAAGAAATCTTCCAAAATTTGCCAAGCAGAGCAACTAAACACAGCCTCATTTCTTTTCTCTCTGTCCATTCATTGTCTTTTATCCATCAATAATCTCAACTCTGGCTGAATTTCTGCTTATATATTTACATTTTCATTCAGTCTTTTACCAACTCTTCTTAACCCACTTCAAAAAGGTGGTTGGGGTTGGGGGAATTTTTTGTGATCATAAGTATGGATTCATGTATACATCTGTGGTTACAAGGCACAGTGAACTTAGAGAGAACATGTGTGCTGCCACTGCTCGTTTGTTGTACAGTCTTAGTTGTGATGGAACATCTGATGAAGTTGCCACACAACAGAGCAGCTTTAGAGCTGCCTGAAGAAATTTTATTCTCTGTCATCTTTCTTCCATTCCTTCTTGTGATCTTCTACAAGCTTTGTCTATTAAAATGACACAAAAAGCCTGTTTTGATGCATTTAGACACTCAAGCATGACGACATCATGTTTGGACACGTTGAAGTAGCTGTTGTAGCAGAAGAGTGATGGAAACCAAGGACCACTGTAGGCAGCTAGATCTTACAGGTCTTTTCATGATTGATGGAGATTGCTCTTCAAGCTGGTTGCCTTACCTGCACCTGCTCTGCTCTGTTTGGATAGCTGCTCCAGTATTTGCCCAAACTCATCTCTCCTGTGTTTTTGTTTTTATTTCTATACATTAGTCTTTGAAGTAGATTATCTGCAGCCTTCACAGTGAAGTGTTGTCTGTCAGCACTAATTAGGCTTCTGCAACAAGTGGGAATTAGAGTGCATCTGGACTTTGAGCATTTCAGGGAGTGCAACTGGGAGTGTTGGTCAACCCTAGATGTTTGATGTTTCAGTGGCTGAGAGCTACTGGATTTTTTTGTTGTTCCTCTGTTCCTGTTTCCTTATTGAAGGTGTGTGTTCCTCCCCTGTTGAATTTGTTGGCCATGTTAGTGCTGTCATCAGACTTAAATAGGTCAGCGTACTACAAGCAAACATTACATGGCATGAAATGTGGAGATACAGATGCCTTCTGCATTTCATGCCCCCTATCCCCTCCCAAATTATTAAAGAAATCCACCAACCCTACCCTTCCATTTTAAGTTACTTCCTTAGCAGTATTCATTTGTTCCTTCAATATTCTTTCATGCTGTAGAATTAAAAAGCAAATGACTGAAATCTACAGATGACACATTTCTTCAGAAATCATTTAGTCATGAGTCTTCAGCTCATACCAGAAACTACATTTGTAAATGACACACAGAATTTCTAAACATGTTTATGAAACATGGGCTAGGGCTTAACTGATGAAGTCCCACAAGTGTGGGACTTTCTAATCACTGTTTACCTTCTCTAACTGGTCTTTATCAGTTCGCGGGAAGGGGGGGTGGGGGGGTGGGGAACATTAAGTAATTAAGTTTTTAAAATGAATTCTCTTACTGCTAACAAAGAACAAGAGCATCTTGATAGCACCTGTATCTTTGTGTTGCCTGATACAGAAGTGACCATGTTGCAGCAGTAAAACAATGCAAAGTTGAGAGAGAATTCCATCATTCAGCTTTCCTTGGTTGGTTGGTTGCTTTTATGATTAACACATTTTTTTTGTTGAAAACAGTTTTTGAAAGATTGTTTCTTATAAATATATTATTTTCAAATACTGTTTACTTACGCTTTAGATGCCTGTGGTTTTATTTGTTTAAGTGTTGCTTTTGATTTTGAGCATGCTACAAAAAATTTTGCTCTTTCTGGTCTAAGACTTGGAGACAGTCAGCTCTCTACTTCTTTATCTTGACTTTATGCCTACTGGAAATCATTAATGACAAATAGGTTTTATTTTTCAGGAGATACTTGGTAAGTTTTTTGTATACATTTTGATGTAATTTGTTGAAGCAATGTCAATTTGTCTTTAGAAGTAGGTACTGGCAACTTTTGCTTACGGTATTGGACACTGCCTAAATAGATTTGTAGCCTTGTTTTTCATATATTGAATACAGTTATTTAATTTAATTTTTGGAAAATGCATCATAAAAAAGTTGTTCTCAACATGTACTGATATTAGAGCACCAAAATCACTGTTTAAATGTAAATAAAATAACCAGTTTTGACCTGGATGTATGATTTATACATTTTTGTGGACATCTCAACTCAATGAAAGTTCTAACAACTTTCATTGCAGTACTTGTTACTAGCTTTCTTTTTTCTTAATGCTATATTTTCATTTTTGTGCACTAAATATATTTTCAAGTTAAGGAAGTTGTGAAATCAGTTTGAAGCTGCATTAACTGGTTTGGGACTGTATTTTTGAGATTACTAGCATAAATCAAGAATGCTGATATAAATGTTTCTTGGGTGTTACAAAGTTGATTTTGAGTTCTAATAGGAAGTTACCTGAAAGAACATAAATCAAGGTTTATACTCTCCACAGTGCACAAGTATAACTTGTGCAAATAAAATTCTAGATACTTTGCTCAGAGATAGACAGCTTTTTTTAAGTTGCAAAATTTTCTGTTACAGCAGAACAGCTTCAGACTTAGAGGTTTATGTGACATCCCTTTGAAGAAGCAAGAGATAGGGAAAATTGAGACGTTCACACACAAGGCTGACAAACTGTGGGATTTCTTTCTAAATATTGTTCATGTTTGTGCTCACAGAAAATTAAGTGAATTGTCTAGGACCCAAGAATTCACCCCTAGAACCCAGGTGCCTAGACTTGTGCGATGTAATATGAGAGAAACTATGTGTATTGATATCTAATGTCTGGTACAAAGTCCCTTGCAATGAATGCAAAGGCTGCCATTGACTCAACTGAGCTTTTATCTGGCTGTGTAACGATTGTTAAGAGGAGCTCTTTCTTAAATAGAAGCAAGAGGGTTTCCTTTTTTTTTTTTTTTACACTGCTGTTCATAAGTGTAGCAGTTCATAATTCAGTGTGGCATGGTCAACAGTAAAGTGTCTTTTTTCTGATAGTAATTAGGCAGGTGTTTTCCCTTTTTTCAAAAATTTTATGGTTTTGTGATTTTAAAAGATTTTTTAATTGCTACAGTAAAAATTGTCAGGTTTTGATCTTGTTGCAACCCTTTGGTAATATATTGAATATTTCTGGAGCAGGCACAAAGTTCATGACTTAAAAGTCAAATGGACATTACCTGCCTTGTCTGAAACATGGAAGCTCCAGTTTCCTTCCGCTGGATTGAGTTGAGATATGCCTGCCTTTGGTATCTATGACTTCTATGTGGATAGATAGCCCAGGAGAAAGTCAATTAGTTTGAATTCATCTCTACAGTTATGGTCTCTTGTGTCTTTTGTGTGTATCTCTTACGACAGTCCTGATGCATGCAGTTTTAATGTCAGCAGGTAATTCAGTTCTGGTGGAAACAAGCATCATCTGTCAGAAATCCTACCAACTGCAAATCCAAACCAAAATGAAGCATTTTACCCTAAGCAGCTTCACTGCAGTGAACCAACTCGCACTCCCAGAGCAGCTGACTTGGTGTTGCTTAGCCTGAGCAGCGTCCCAAACGGGGCGCGTGTGTTTTTAAGTGGTGTTTTTGCCCCTTGTGCATATTCTGTGTCCGCGTCCGTGTCAGCGAGCGCGGGGTGAGCAGAAGGCCGGCGCGAGGCCGCGCGGGCTGCAGCAGGAGGCTTCTCCAGTGGGCTCCCATCTGTCGGGGCTGCGTGCTGATAAAGCTTGCGGCAGCTGGCTCGGCTCGCCGCTAATCCATTCATCCCGGCTATGGATCAGAAGGTGGCCTGTCCCCTCCCGGAGGCCTGTGGACCTTGGAGAATTGCCGTAGCTCTGAGCCAGTCCCACTGGAGCCGGCAACACGTATAATGACGGAGCACACGCAACTTGAGCGAGGGGCATGTGCGGTGGCCGTAGGGCATTGTGCCGGGGACAAAGCCACTCGCTCTCCTCCTGACTGACCTGTTGTGCCTTCGTCAACAGCAGCGTGCTCGCAGTTGAAGCACTAGCTATGGGTGGAAGATCATTATTAATGTGTTACATGGGGAGGAACTGTGAAGCCCTGGAATATTTTTCTGCGTGTCGTGCAACTCGTTGCGCACAGGCTGCCGAGCGGAGTTAGCCGCTTGGAGCTCCAGATGGCACCGACGACTGTGAGAGACCACGACTGTATGTGATCTTTCCTACTGCTTTTTGGTGTAGGCGTATTATTGCTGTTACAAATAATTTATGAGTGTAGTGGTTATTTAAAACCATGTAGTAGGTTGCACTTTCCTCCCCTATCGAGGGTACATAGCTTGTTAGCTCACAAAAGTAGTGAGATAATTCCTGCCCTAAAAATTTACAGCCTTTTGTGCACAAAATCTGTCGTTGAGGCTGGAAGGTCTGAGAGGAGGATTGCTGAGAATGCAGCAGAAGATAAGCAGTTCAGGGAGAGAACAGGAATAGAAAGATGATGGGGAAGCGTACACACAGCAGAGCAGCATAAGCGCTGAAACGCTGTAAAATGGTCCAGCAAGTAAGGCCTTGTAGGTGAGGGATGGAATCGTCAGTCATCACTTAGGAACAGCAGCTCTTTCTTATGTTCAAGAGGACCTGAATGTTTTGTGAAATACAGGATGGCCATGCATCTGGGCAATACAAAGGAAAGATGTAGGCAGGAGTGATTAACTCTCTTGTCCCCAGCACATCCCCAGCTACCACATTTCTTGCAACAGCATCAGTAGTTGTGTAGCATTTCTGTTTATTTGATGATTTTCCTAAAAAATAAGGAAAAAAGCTAAATATCAGAAGTCTCAAAGTAATTAAACAGCGCAGAAGAAATTGGTTCTAACGCACAAAAGAAGTGCCTGAAAATGTAACTGAATTCATGGTTTAATGATGGGCATCAGTTGCAACAAATGCCTCTGAGGCAGTCCAGAAGCCAAATGGACACATGCTACTGCTTGATTTGATTCCCCAATCAATGGCTGACATGACCTTCCTTCCATGCGTATGACGTATTAGAAGATGCAGGACACAGCAAGTTGAACTGACATGGAGGATGCAGCATAAAGAGAACAAAAACTGCTCAGAGCTCTGTCATGAGCTTTTTACACCAAAGATTTTTTACAACCAAAGTTGCAGAGGCTACCAAAACACCAGTATGGTATTCACAAATATCTATATTTGAGGTGAGGAGTGGCTTATCTTCGTGGATGAGTTGCTTTAAAAGGATATTTAAATGAATACATATACAGTAACAGAAAATAAATGGACTCTGCTCTCCTTTGTTATGATGAGACCCCTTTTCAGATGTATACTTTAAATGAATCATTGTATTGAAACCCTCAGAAAGAAAGACTCAGTTGTAGAGCAAGCATGAATAGAGCACGCAGTGCAAAAATATCAGGAGCAGAAGCTTGGGTGGGAAAATTACATTCACAACTTGGTGGATTGGGCTCCGTGGTTTTGTAGCTCTGCAATGAGCCCAGCTCTGGTTTGCTTCAAACATGAAAATCTATCTCAAGTAGCTATACTGCAGTCCAGACCTACATGAACAGTTAAGCTCTCAATACCTTAAATACACTGTGGAAATATGGATAGATGAAATGGAACATTGGATAAAATTGGATTTGGCATAGTAAATTTATATAGACATTTTAGGCTTGTGCTATTTCTGTGGGACACTGTTCTGTTTTGACTCTAATTTTAGTTCAGAGAACTTGTTTGATTTCCTTTTTCACATCCATATGTGCTCATATGGTGAATTTATAGTCTTTTTACTAGGTTTTCATTATGTTAACTCTAATTATTATAGCACTGTGGAAGCAGTGCCATAGTTCATACTGAGATATAAGTTCTTATGTTTATTCAGTAGAAGTGGGGGTTTTTGTTAAACATTTCAATATCAGGACTTAGTTTAAAACAGTAGTATTTTGGAGGTATGTGAATGGATGCAAGAGGAAGGCATGGCGAAATCTGTTGATACGAGCATTTTATCTGGATTAATCAAATAATTCAGAATGTCCTGAAATTTCCTACCACTGATATAGAATTTATATTAATACACTGCGGATGTTGAAATACTCTATTTAACTAATAAAGAAGTTTAAAACCCACTGAAAATAGCTTCCTAAAAGAATGCATTATTTAGTTCCCTTTTAGTGACTTGATGGCTCCCAGTACATCTTTTCATATGTGTGCAAGAGGTTTTTCCTGTTGGGGGCTTGTTCCGTGTGCCTTATTTGTCATTATCTTCTGTTCTTACGTTGAGACTGGAATAGGAGAAGCAGCTCTGACAGTGGCTTTTACTTGGCTATCAACACCAAGGATTAAATTTCAAGTGCCCTGTGAAATGCCGTGTTCTGAGGAGAGTCTATTATGAAAAGTGGAGGATTTATACAAATACAGCTTGACAGTGACGTGTTTCTCTAAAAATACTGGCTGCCTTTTCCTTACCTCAGTTGTCTGCCTGGCACAGTGGTATTCCTTTCCCCAGGGAATCAGTCTTCGGTGTGAAACACTGTGTCTGAGACTCACAGATCTCTCCTGGAGACATGGCAGAAGATGAGGAGCTCTCCCAGGAGCACACAGAAGACATTACTGGAGCTGGGCTTATCTCTGGGAGGATGGACCATGGGAAACCACAGGAGGAGAAAGGTTGAAGAAGAAGGCTGATGGGGGATGATGGGGGTAGTTTGAGCTCCAATGAAGCCCAGAGGCCTTTCTGGGGAGAAGAGTTTGAGCCGAGATCAAGCAGCAGAAGTTTGTTTGGAACAAGTGGAGAGTGAAAAGGAAGATGTGAACAAGGAAAGGCAGAGTGAAATACATTTACTGATCTTGCTGATGAAGGAGAGATAAAAGATGAGGAGGTATTAGTTGATGAGGTTGTCAGGCAGTTTTGTTTTCCATGTGGTGGAGGAATAAATTGCGTGTCCGTTGTTGAGGACCTAGGTGCAATAGCTTTTTAATACTTGAGAGTTTTTGTCACCATCCCTGGCCTTGCAGATGTTTCTGTGAAACCTCTCCCCATTGTGCTAACACTAGTGCATGCATCCCAGAGCTGTTATGGAATTTTCTGTGACCTGCCATAAGCTGGCCATGTGGTCTGGCAGTGATCACATCTGAGCACTGCCTGCCCCAGGTTTCTCACCAAATATAGCGTGATGAAAACTCATTTCAGTAAGAAAATGACCATGTGTTTGCAGTTTGCATCAAGGCAGAAGGTAGAATTTGTCACAGATTTTACAGCAGCATTTTGATGTTCCTGTGTTTGTATGGGTCATTCTTATGGTTAAGCTCTGGGATGTGCTACCAATGAGCATGTTCATGTTTAGTGCACTCCTGAGCCACGACAGCACTCTTCTTTTGTGGCCTTTCTGATACTCCTTCCTCAGCAGTGCATGAAAAATAAATCTCTATCATCAGCTTTTCTTTTGCGATGAAGAAGTAGGTGCAGGGAAATAAAACATAATTGCATCATTTGGTGGGCAGGCTTTGACTGAGCTTAAAGGCTTAAATGACTAGAAAAACCTACCTATTGCTGTGTTTGTTTTTTAATTAAAAGCTTGTGAATTGAAGACATACCATATCCTGCTGCATAATTAACAAAATGTGTTTAGCCTGAAATATAATAATGTAAATGGATGAGCAGAAGCAGAAACATCAAGTCTTGCAAGAAAGTCACCCAGGACTTGTGGTGTTTATTGATATTTAAAAGGAAACTGATACAGTAGAAATAGTTTCAGTTTTTAGCCTAAGGCTGCAACACAGATCTTTTCACCATTCACAACTTTTTAAGAGGATCCATTTGTGACTGCAGCATGCCTTTGAGGAAGGACAGACAGTTGTATGTATCACTTCACTATTCCTTGGAAAAAAAAAATGTGTTAGTAGACATATAGGGAACCATATTCTCTACTGGAACTAATGTAATTCAGGGTTTATGTTTCTACTTTTGCTTAAAATGTGTTCTATCTTGTCTTTCCTCGTGCCTTTTTTCCTTCTTACCCTTCTACTGCCCTTCCCACCCCTAACAAAAAGGGAAAAATAAGAGAGAAGAAACCAGGGAAACTCAGTTAATTTGCTATTGCTTGTATATGCGCTCCGAAATAAACATGACAAGGTCAGCAACACACAGAGGCACACTTCTTGGTGATGGAATAGCTCTGCAGCTGGGACCAATGAAGAACCTTTATGCTGTTATCACAGATCACCACAAGATCTGTTACTCAGTTCTGTGCACGGCACTCTGAGCGCTCTTTCTCCAAAAGGGGCTCTTCTTGCATTCAGTTCCCTGACTGGAAGGTCATGCCTTTACTTAGGAACTTTTTCTCACTTCCAGCTTAAGCACAACTATTATTGGGAGTTTCTACCCATTTCTGCTTATGCCTGATTGATCTTTCTGTTATTTAGCTGTCTTTTCCATCATGTTTATCTTCTGATAATTTTCATTTACACTGTTTATTTTACTGACACTTTTTTCATAGGTATGCTTCACCTGTAACTAATAATGTATGTAAAATATAGCAGTCCTAATTTTTCTGCAGATTAGGTGTACAGAAATAGTTTTGGACACCATTCATAGTGCAACGTCCAGTATTTCAGAACTGGTCAACTTCTGACATCCTTTCTGCTGTCCTTGATTATTATGTTATCTATAGCATCTGATTCCCAAACTGTTAAAATTTATTGTACCTTGGGCAGTGAGGTGGATTAAATATGAATAAACACATTTTTATAGATAATCTTCTCTCTTCCCCTGCAGTGATTCTGTATAGTAAGTGCACGCTGATTTTATCACTGGACACAAAGTTTTTCAAGGAACAAATGCAATGTCATCTCAGGGGCCAACACGCTGTTACCAGAAGTCATTCTCCACCAATGTAGAGAATGTTTTAAAATAATATTTTGGGGAGACAATTACCTGTTGTCTCCCCAAAACTTTATTTTAATCCTGTTTGAGAGTTTCATTAGAGATACTTCACATAAGTAAAAATATTTTGCTTGCTTGTTGCCCTACAGATAATTTTCATACACTACAAAGTGTGTGAGATACCTAAACCAGGTATTTCATGAAGAGGAGTAGCAGATTCAAATATGTTCTGCGTTTAGAAAAACTAAGCACCAAAATTTGCAAGTTCAAGTCCAGGGTAGCGAGCCTGGCTGCTCTGATTCTTGGTTTTTGAGGTTAAAGACTGGTGATGCCTCTTGATCTTGAGGTTTCTGGTTTCATGCAGCTGTGAGAACACCCCACAGATGCTTTCTTTGTCTTGGGAATGGTAAAATGATTTCTAAATCCAAACTGTCTGGGTTTCTACTACAAGTGAGCACCTCAACAAAGCTGTTCCCACCTAAGGGGAATTCACTATCTTCACTTAGTCTGAACAGATGTTTGATCAAAGAATCTTACAGCCTTTCTGTAGGAGCATTTTATTCCTTAAGAGCTGGAGGTGTAACAATAAATGCCAAAAAGCAACAGGTTAGCTCCATCCAGACTTTAAAGATCATTGTAGAGAATGTGGATTCAGTAGCTCAAAAGTTGTGGAGCAGTGTAGGTTTTAGACCATGTGTTGTTTGACTTGTCCTGATTTAATTTTCAATCAATATGGTTCTGTGCACCCTTCTTAACCATGTAGCTTCATAAACAGACGTGAAACCTAAAATCCTGCATTTAGACTGTTCCCTGATTTGTGAGGAGTGGTTGGTTCTTTTAATATGCAGCAATATCTCAGTTTATGGACACATCCCAGCAAGGAAATCTGTTCTTCAGGGCTGGACAGCCCCAACATTGGAAACCTTTCCTCTGGTTTTTTTGTGACAGATACTTGATTTTGAACAAGGGATTACATTTTGGCTGTGAGCACATAGGACTGAGGGAGTAGATGACAAGATGATGTGAAAAAGACAGACATTTCTAGCTTATTTTAAAAGTTATATTGCTATCTCATGGATAAACTCACCTCCATGCTCTTTGCTCTGACCTTCAATCCACAAGAATTTTTTCTTATTTCATCATATTGTGAAGGTGATGTCCTTTTGCAATTACCTTTTCTGGAGGCTGAAAGAAATCCAGGTCCTTATTGCTAATGTTTCCCAGGAAGGCTGGACAGGATGCTCCTGTAGCACATTCAGAGTTTCTCTGCAAAGTGGCTTTTTAATTCCTCTTAAACCCAGCTGTCAGCAGGTATGGTTTTAACCTGCTTCCAGTGCCAAGGCCCCTCTTTGCATCTTCCCTGTCAACAGGTTTGTTCCTGGACCCCTACCAGCTTTGCGAGTGTGAATGGGGCTTGTTCCTGGACCTCTGCATTTGCCCTTCATGAATGTAACCATGGGGTTTAAGAACAGATGTTACTTACTGGTAACTGGTTCTTTACAAGAGCAGCACACATGAACATTCATGGTGTGCATTCCTCTTCCCCTCACTACATGCCCTCCCCTGAAGATCCTTTTGGAACTCCTGTCTTTGGGATGCTGCAGTGGGATTAAAAACTGGCACGATATGGACACGCTCTGGCTTACACCCACAGGGAGAAAGTGCGTGGGAGGCTGGCAGCCCTGTGCCAGGCGGGTGCTGGTACAGGGCATCTGCTCCCAGTGCCAGGGTGCATCCATACCTGCTGTGGGAGTGTACCTGTGAGCTGGGGCCATCGGGGAAATGCAGCAGCAAATGCAGCTTTTCTTTTCCTCTTGAAATCTCTTTCTTCTTTCTCTCTCTCTATCTTAAGTGAAGTTTCTCTGCGATCAGATTTTAAATTCAGGCAAATGTGTCATTGGTTGTTAAAACGTTCAGTTCATTGTAAAACAAGGCTCTCCTGCTCAGACACACCGTCCCATTTACTCCAACATGCCCAGCCATGTTTTTAAGCTTCGCTCATGTTCTTCTAAATGAAAATGTCACACTTCCTTTTCTAGCAAACTTGTGAAACCGGTCAAACTAGATTGACACAGCAGCATAGTCTTACACTTGCTACTTCTTTAGCTTTGTAGACAAAATGCAGCCCTGACAATGCCTGTGTATGGCTCAGGGTAGATTAAAGCGTGTGCTTTCTTGTAGGATAAATGATGTGGAAATGTAACTTACCTTGATGTATCTTCTCTGTCTCTTTCTTTCTCTTTTTTCTTCCCTCTCTCTTTTCTTTCCTCTCCTGCCCCTCATCTGTTTCAAAAATAGTGGAGACAAGTTTTAGAGATTGAGACTGTCTTCCACCATGGGGAGTGAATAAGGAGTGATAGCTGGGGGAATGAAGAGAGAAGAACACAGCTCAAGCATTGATGTTGGAATGGCAGCTTTCTCTTCTTTACTCTTTCCTGGGTTTTTAAGCTTGTGAAAGATGGCTGGAGATAGCCCATTTCAGGAAAAAACAAATTCCAGTATGGGTCACTGGAAGACCAGCCTGCTCTGGAGTAGTTTGGGAATCTTTGGGATTTCTTGCATTCTTACTAATGATATTTATATTTGCACAGTTTTCCTTTCTGACTGTTAAACCCAGGAAGGTGAAGGTCAGAGGAGTGATTGTAATCTGCAGCCCCCCTCATTTCCCATATATATGATAGAGCAGAGCAATTACTGGATTTCAGAAACTGATACAAACCCATTCTCAACAATATATACTTCAATTTTTTCATCTATTGTCTTTTACTGTCTCCAAGATACTTATTTAAGGTACTCCTCTGTTCCCCTTTGTCCTCTCCCATCCAGCAATGCGTACATTACATACTCACTTGTGTAACACAACAATACATTAGAAATAAGTATTAGTAATACAATGATAAAATGAGCTAAGATGGCTCTTTCAATTACAAATATCATTTGTAAACTTAAGTATTTGGGAATGTAAAAAAAATGCTTACTTAGCTGACTTATAGTATTATAGAGATTAATGTTTACAATACTCAAAAAAATGGTAGAAGGGAAGTAGTAAAAAGCGATGTGCAGTGCTGAGAGCAGGCACCAGAACAAGTTCTAAAATAAAACAGTTACTTCTTACATGTGGTGATCAAAATGGCGATAGCAGTGACACAACTGACTTCTAATTGCCTGAGTCACAAACCAAAGAATGATCATGAAAAATACCTGCTAGGGTTATGAATACCTGCTAGGATTATGAAGCCTACTGTGGATATATTCCTCTTGTAGATTAAAAAAAGAGGGAAAAAAAAAAGAGCAAAAACTAGATTTTTGCCTAATGTCAGACTGTTTAAAAAAGTAAGTGAAAAAGGATAGGTAGATAGAAAGGATACTGCATGACAAAAATGGTACATTTATATATTTAAAGTATATGCAAAAAACACACCCCCTCCTTTTCCCCATATTTTCACTGCAGGGTAATAGTAAATAAAAAAGATCTCAAGCTTTCAATCCTGTGTTTTAGTTTATTAAAATTTATAAAAGTCAAATAGTGTTTCTTGCTGTTTGTTTCACGTTCCCAGGGCTGGCTTGTTTATCCCCAGGAAGAGGTGGGAGTGTCTCTTGGGATGCTAGCCTCATACTCTGAGTCTGGGAACAAATTCATCTAACACAGCACTCCTAAATTAAAAGAAGAGTTACTGGTTGGTGGTTATGGAAATCTTTTTAGGTAAAGATATACAACAGAATCTAAATTTGATTTGGAAATTATTATGGGCAGGCGCGATAGGACTAATATTCAGGGTGTCTGACATCTCTTACTGTAAAAGCCTGCTTTAAGTTTTGCTTACAGGTAGGTTTTTTACAATGTTGAAAATATCACAAAACCAGTTCATTTTTTAATAAAATGAGCTGGTTTAATAAAATTTTAATAAAATTTTAGACAGCAAAAACCCCCCACCATACCACAACCTCTTCTCTTCAAACGGACCTTGCAGTCCCATTATTTTTAGCAGGAAGTTAAAAATGAACTGACTGCTGCTGCACTTGGCAGGCAGGGTGGGTCACTTGCCATTGCCATAAATCTGCCCCTGTTACCACAGCTGGCAGATGAGAGTTGGTAACGCTGCCCTCTCAGTGCCAGAGTGCAGCTAAAGAGGCTCAAAGAGCCTTTCACCAGCAGCCTGGGCTGTGCCTGGCAAGGGAGGCAGCAGGAGGCTCTGGGGGCAGAGGTGAGGCACAAGACTGAGCTGGGCATGTGGCACTGAAGGGCCCTTAGCAACAGCAGAAGGGAGCAAAACCCACTATGGAGGTGAGAAAAGAGGATGACTGGCTGAAGGAAAGGACAGAAGTAGGAGGGAGAACCTGGGGTCTGTTGAGGAGCCTTGGGGAGGATGGAGCTGCACTGTGGCGGGGCAGGAGTGAGCGAGACATCAGCACTGGATGTGATACTGGCTTTAGGGCAAGGCAGCAAAGACTGGACAGAAAGTAAGAGGACAGGGGACATTGTCTGAGCAGAGGAGGAGCACAGGGCCTGTGTCCCCAGGGATGGATGGGCAGGGAAAGCAGAGACTGGGAGCTGTCAACACAGAAATTGTCCAGAAGAGAGAAGAGTGAAGCCTCTTCATCTGCCTTGAGATTAACGCCCAGAGATTCACATGAGAAAGGTAGCAGGACTAGGTAGGACATGAACAAATGGGAGGTGGCAGGGAAAGAAGACCACATCTGAGTTGACATCAGCAACCTCAATATTCACATCTTAACTTTTGATCCTATTTTTGTGACCTACTATAACATTTTAACAGACAGGACTCTGTGCGTAGGGGTGTTAAAAATATCTGACCTTGGAAGAATATCCTTACTGTGCGAGCTTTTGCAAAAACAGCCTGTATTTCACAAGTACATACTTCAACATCCATGACCTCCAGTGCTCATATTCTAAAAATCATGACACATCTTAAGGTTTGTGTATGTTTTCTTTTAAGAGGGAAGGCTTCATTAAAATAAGCTGACTGCAATCTGAAGCACATACGCATGAAATTTTCCCTCACAAAAAACTGCACATCATTTTTATATTGCAAAACTTCAGTTTTGGTTGGCTGTTTCTGTGAAGGTGCTTGTAAACTGACATAGAGGCTTAAGTTACAACAAATAAGGTTACCAAAAGACTTTCTGAAGGTGGCAAAGCTGAGTGTTCAACATGATTATTACACTTACTGTACTGTTTTTAAAGCTAGCTGTGAGTCTCACTTGATACCAGTTTTCAGTATGACTTTGGCACATAAAGAAATCTTTTGTAAAGGAGGTAGAATTTCATGCAGTAGTTTTTTCTCTTCCTTCCAAATGTTAATATAGCTCCTTTCAATTCTTCATGAAATTTTTAAATATCCTAAATATTCCACTGATAGGCTGTTACTCACAGTGGGAGCTGAATTAATCTGTGCTCCAGAAAGCTCACTGAAGTAAATACTTCTGTCAGGAATGAATGTGGGCTTAAGGGTTAACTGCTGTCTCTGTTAACACCTGTTATATAGAGCAAAGGCAGAAAACTTCATCAGTTTTGACTACAGCCTTTTATACAGGAAGAAAGTCTTTGCCTTTTTACAGATTTTTAAAATTATTATTTTAACCTATAAAGTACCTGACTTTAAAGGGGGTATCCAAATGTCTCTCTGTGGAGACTTAAACAGCCTTTATGGATGTATTTTGAGCAGTTCTAATAACAATGGTTTCTGGCAGTTGCAAAATGAGATCTGACCAATTTCAGCAAAACACTGGCATTAAACCCACCGAGCTTGCGTTTGAAATGGTGTTTCAGTTTGAACTGAGTTGAAGTGATGTTTTCAGAAAAAGTTTTGCACCTCGCTAGAAATGACAGACAGCTGCTAGACGAGGTAATGATCTGTCTTCATGTTTGATGCCTTCTTTTATCAGTCTGAGGCTTTTCACTGAGTCAGATCTATTGATTAGCATTAGTTTACTTCTCAGGAAGCCTGCTTTGCATGGAGATGTCATGGGCTGGGGATGCTAACTGCATGCCAAGCAAGAGCTTGAACTCTGTCTAGTGCTGCCAAGTAAATTACATGTTTGCTGAATGTTTAGCAAGGATAATAGCTTTGCAGCCCCCCAAAACATTAAATGGGGTCCTTTTTTTCTCCTGTGAACAAATACTGGGGGAGAAAATAATGGGATCATAGTGGAAGATATCCTGTGCTTTGCTTTGCTTTATGGAGTATAAATTTATGGAGTTACAGTTGAGTGAATTCCAGAAAGTTTGGGGGAAAAACGCTGCTTCACAATAACTGGTGCATCTGTATTCAAAAGAATGATAATGGAAAAGTGGGAGGAGGAAGATCATCTACCTCATTACTATTAATGAAAATACCTTACCTCAAAAAAAAAACAAAAACCAACACACAAAAGAAACTTGGGGAGACAGGAATTTGGTTGAATGCAATGTTTCAATCTAAAATACTGTGGGCTTGTTTTGTTTTTCCTATCTTGCTCACAGGGTTCCAGATGAAACATTCTACATATATATGGTCACTTTGAAAGCAGAAGCTTAAAAATAACACTGCTCAGTAATTATGCTAACTGCATTGGTGGAGGCTTGCAGCAAGCTAATAACCTTTTGGAGGAAGAAGACAGTCTGGATATATTGAATAGGATTTTTAACAGTCCATTATTTGAGAGTAATTTTAACTTTTTTCAGTGTAGTGAAAATCTATGATTTTTCTAAAAGTTCCTGGAAATTTCATTGTTGTAAGAAAGACAGGAATGTAAATATTGATATTCAGGGATTTAAATCATGTTTCATTTTTTAATTTACTTTAATGCCTGTGTATTTTCCAGACAAGTCCTACACATACCCCTATATTCCTTTTCTGGTTTTTTGTAGCTCTTTTTTCCAGAGAAGTTTTTTTTATACTTCACCAGGCCATGACATTAACAGGTTGGGTCAGTGCCTAATATTTATGTTCTGCACTAGTAAATAAGGATCTAACATTTTTTCTAATATTTTAGGGGGGTTTTCATGCTATAAACACACAACATATTTTCTCTAGTCATTGTAAGAGATATACTTAATACTGATACTGTAGGTGATGTTGATTCTTTGAAATTTCTGGTACCGTCCATTCTGCCCTGGACTCTTCCAATGCTCAGGACTGCAGCTGAAAAAGATTCAGAACACAGGTTCAGAAAAAAAAGACAATTTATGGTAAAGCAATTCTTTAAAATAATACAGCATGTGTGCAATCTTTCTCTTATGTGTTTGTTCAATGGCTTAAGCCATTTCCAAGAACAATGCTGCATGCTGCACAAATGTGCAGTAATTGCTTTACAAAGAAACATTTGCTTCTGTTTAATACCTAATTTTAAATAATAAACGACATAGTGTTCCTTAGCTGAGAGATAACACCATCTGAGAAAGCTGACCACTAATTTCAAAGAGAAGATGTGATCAAAATAGGAGAGAAATGGGGAGGGGAGGGCATCTCATGATGATTCTTGAAGAAAGATGCTTCCCATTTTGTATATCTGTAGAAAAAACTGAACTGCAAATGCTGAAATTTCCTAACAGTTTTAAAGTAGACTAATGTGTGGCATGCCTTGGCAAGCTGTATCTTGCCAATTTTTCTTCATCCTCTCAAGCATATGCCTTGCTTGCATAACCAGTTTTTTAGCCACATGGATTCAGTGTTCCACGCTGCACGGAGGCTGTGCAAATTCATTGCTAATACTAAAAGAACATTCATGTTAAGTTGTTTTGAATAGCAAATTCAATCTAAAAAAAAAATCCTGGGTATTTAAAAAATAAAGAAATGATCTGGTGAGCAGCATGGATATGCCACAGCGTGTGTCACCCATCTCTGCATTCATCAGCTCTGCACTCTCACAAAGAGATCTTCCCATTGTGATGAAACTCCCTCCACATCTTGAACTACCCCTAAATGGTCTTTAGCTTGGCCAGATTACTGAAGGCCATATGGCCCTATAACATTTTGTTAATGCTCTTCCAAATCTCAGTAAAAGCCTTTCTTTCCAGCAATGCTAGTATCTTGCCTGAATGAAATTAAATTTTAGTTCCTTGAAAGAAAATGTTATCAGCCTTCCTAGCAGCTGTGAGAATTGTGCTATGCTGATTAGATGTGACACATAGAAGAAAAACTGCTCTAGCAAGTGGTATTTGTGATTCAGTAGGTGACACTGTTCTCTCTAAACCCGTGCAGAATCAATGCCCCTGCAGTGTATCAGGGCACAATACAGCTTTTGCTGGCCCTGTCATTCAGATGAGATGTAAAACCACAGTCCTGGACACTTGCAGTCATGACAGGTTCCACAGTAAACTAGAATGGAAGATAGGAGATTGCCCCGGCATCCAAGTTTGATTTATTGATAAATAAATGTACTGGAAAACTCAGGATGACAGATGGGCATGGTTCTTCCCCCTTGTGTGTGTTGTACATGGCTCCTCTGTGCGAGACTCCAGGAGAGGAGTCCCACGGTCGCACACCTGGCAGCAGCCACGCATCCCGCTGCTTCCAAGCACCGTGTGGATAAACAGGCTTCACACTGCATCTGAGAAGGGAACTGGGATTTTTTCATTGATGGAAGAGGATGAGCAGCATCTTTTGGATTTGGCCAGCAGTTGGCATTTTTATGAAATCCAGGATGAAGGCTTTCTTCTCTTAAGCACTGAGAGTTCTAAGTGCTGCAACTAATTTTTCCTTTGAAGAACATTTCAGTTGAAGATTGGTGTCTCAGTTTCTTCATCTGTAGAAAACCTGCATAAGAATTTAATGTGAGCCTAGGTTTTTTGCTTTATATAATTGTGAAGTATTAATTAATAATATGGTATTTACAGAAATAGGAACTGTTCTGAAAATCCTTCCTCACATACTTTAAATTTATAACAGACTGCACAAACTTAAAAATTTCCACACAATTATATGAAGTGCCACAAAACTGGTTTAGGTTATTTTTCTTTTCTTTTCTTTTTTTAAAAATTTTTTCTTTTTTTTTTTTTTAATAGGAAAATGTGAAGTATGAGTTTTAAGATATTCAGAAATTGTGTACTGTAGTAGAGTTGGTAGTATTTGCAGAATGACAAGAGAGAGCTGAATTATGTATTTGGTAGGAATCTATTAATCTTCCTTGGGAATACCATATGCAAACAGGAATACTTTTAAAATTAGACAAAATGTACATACTGTGTAGTCAAGAGGGGGAAGGCAAGTATGAGTACTTCAAAAAGTGTATAATACCTTCAAAATGTGTATAATAGCAAAAAGATTCTTACAGAAGATTACAGTCTCACATATTACAACATTTTACTATCACAGAGATTAAAGCTTATTTTGTTACATTTAATAGAGAACATATGTGACTTACAGTAAAAGTATAAATCTGTTGAAGTCTCCTTAGAAATGCAGTTTAGTCATGTCTCAAAGAACTCATCAGGCTTGTATTTGAATTTCCAAGGATATTATTCCTTTTTCTCCCACAATTTGATCCCACTGGACTTTTTCTACCAGTGGAGGATGAGTGGACTCTTTATCCTAAACCCACCATTGGGTTTTTTTGTGTGCTTGGCTTAAGTCTGGCAAACAATAGAAAAGGCACTTGCTGAGCTGGAAATTATTTTTTCTTCTTTTTTTTTT